>CM052315.1:19644529-19987700 GCA_028455605.1 Lasioglossum malachurum | reverse complement strand
AAACTAGTTCTGATTTATGCCACAGGCTAGTAAAGGTTCTGTTTCATGCTAAAACAGTGTGGTCTCTGTTTCGTGGTAAAAGTGGGCTCTACCGTACGCATAGGAGCTGTTCCGTGGGAAGCGTGAACGTGCCAAAAAGTGGTGGCATTATCAATATCCTCTCTGTTTGTACTCACGCTCATACCTCCTCTCGCAGTGAAAGCAACGTGAATTATCGATCTGGACAATGAATAAGATCCTTCGATCGATGGATTTTTTTCCAGCGGAATCTGTAACAGAAAAAACAAATTCATTCATTACAATTGACGAACTGTCAGAAACTCAATCAGAAATAATTATAAATAGACAATTCAATTTAAATAGAAAATCATAACGGAAATTAAACTAACTCGATTTCTATAGAACGACACGAATTCAAATGCAAATGATCGTCGCGACACAAGAGTAAATGCGAATTAATAGAAAATTAATCATTCAAATTGATTATTTATTAATTTTTCATTAATGATATGTATAAAGATGTTCAATAACATACTATAATTGGAAATATAATTTATACTCATTCTCATACGTCCTCTCCTGCTTCAACAAAGTACGTCGCTTTCGATTATCGAAAGCAACGTGAAGTATCGATCTGGGCAATGAATAAGGGCCTTCGATCGATGGATTTTTTTCCCGCGGAATCTGTAACAGAAAGAACATATTTATTAATTACAATTGACAAACAATCAGGAACTAAATCAGAATTAATAGTAAATAAACAATTCAATTTGAATATAAAATCAAAATGAATGTGAATCACACACACACACACACACAAAATTTAAATAAACTTTTGGTCGTCACGACACAAGAGTAAATTATCGCGAGAAGGCGACACGATTGGAGAATAAATTGAAATCAATGAAAATTAGATAAGGTTAAACTTTACCTCCAGAAACCAGAAATTGTTGCCTCTTTCTTATATAATCCTGTAGATTTTGGCGAGAAAATGCCAAAAATCTACGCTTCACAATCCTCAGCGGTCAGTGGTTCAAAATGCATGTTTGATAGATAGAAATGTGATGCCACCTAGCGGCACCGCTCTGCAAGCGGCGTGCGACCGTTACATATTACATTCAAACATGGCGGGCACTCTTACCCGGCAAGAACATTTGAAATTGGCCAACTCTAAACCACGCATAATTTTTTAATCACTGGTCTCCTAGGATTGAAACTTGGATTTTTGGCATAAGAAAGAGGCCAAAATTTCTGGTACCCGGAAATGCACAGCAGCTGCAAATAATTCGCTTGAACACTTTCAATAAAAATTCAAATACCGTAAGCACCGACGAGATACTAGATACTAGACTGCCAGCCCCTGTGCTACTCAGCGAGACCCGTAACCGGGCGCGACCGGGCGTGGAGATCTGATATACCACATCGCTAAAAGTTCCACCACCGACGAGATACTCATCACAGTCTGTGGTCTGTAGCACGTGGTCTGTACAATACACGCGATCGCGGTACGCCAAAACCATTTTGTGCCCGGTACACGTGCGGTAAAGTTGGTGAATCGTCGTGGCTTTGTGTTTTCTGCGCGTTGATACACATTAATTTGTAAACATGCCAGTGTGTATTGTGAAAGGTTCTGTTCCATGCTAAAAATGTAGTACAGAGTATTTAAAGTCGCCTATAGAGCGCACCACATATTGATCGGAAAAAGATGGCCGCAGTCAACCATTCCTCCCCGCTCGCTTGGACCCCCCTCTCGCCTATAACCCTACTTTACGCTCCGTCCTTTAGGTCCATGGTCACAGACTAATAATAAATCTGCGCGACTGGTCTCCTCTTACATCTCGTCTGCGATATTAGTTCCACTATATTAGCTCGACCGATAGGGTAGGACGCGACACAGAAATGGTAAAAGGGTTCTAGAGTAATCTATAGAGTCTAGACGCGGACGCGAGACAAAAAAATACACTGGGTGATTGGTCTACTTCCATAGCTGGTCTGTGGTGTGATCATGTAGAAATGGCGTTTTCATGTAAACAGGCTTTAAAAGATTTTGGCGGTACACTATCAGCGACACGTCCTGTTACTTTCGTGTGTGTAACGCATCCGTGAAGCTATGGGAAAACGTGTTCATTTGTAATTATCTCTAACATTACAAGTACATTCCTATTAGAGTTGTTATTGTTTAGATGTAAGGAGCTTGTATCTCGGGTGGAAAGACAGATTCTCGAGGGTTCAGTGAATATATTAGATTTTATTCAACATGATATCGGCTATCACAGCAAACAGCGAGAGTTACGAGACAGGAAAACAAACGCAGATTGAGGATACGGAAAGGCGTCAAATACCTATAAACGAACATGTTAACAAAGAGAACCAGAATACAGGTAAATTGCTTGAACGCTACTTAAAACTAGCACTATACAAAAACATCGTTATTCGTATATACTGAAGTTTGCTTTTTCTCAGTGAACGAAGCTACAACGCCTCCAGAAGCAAATAAGGATAGAAAGAAGCTTCGCAGTGGAAAGTATATACATACAGAAGTTACAAGTTTGCACAGAGTTAACGGGAATGCCACCAAGAATGCATCGCTCAAACAAAAAAATCAATCGAAGAAATCCACCAAAAGAAAAAGCGACGCAGCCGAAGAATTGGAAGCCAAGGCTCCTATGCTGGAGCAAAAGGAAGAAACATTAGGAAATATTGTTAAGCTTGAGAACGAACTAAACCACGAACAAGTAGAGTCAAGCGAAGACCTTGAGAGCGATACTTTTAAGAAGACTAAGACAGAAAATTACAATGCGAACATAGACGAATCGAAACCGCTACACCAGAAACCCGTTAATTTTCACCAGAAGTGTGAATATTGTTGTCAGAAACTGGACAGTCCCGATATAAAAATATATCCGGGTCATCCCAACGGAGCCGTAGAAGAACCCATTGCGCTAACAGATCCCAAGTTATGTTTATTTACAGGGGAGGAAGCTACATTTTACGAAGGTGACGAAAGACCACAAAATAAATTGACTGACTTTTGGTAGGTAATCTTTTACTACTGCTGATAATGGTTGCATTAATCGTTAAATGTCTATTATCCATCTTCTTTATTTATAGCGTATACGATAAGAACGGGCATTTGTGCGCTTTCGACACCGGGCTAGTCGAGAAAAATGTAATTCTTTACTTTTCGGGTTACATGAAACCTATTTACGATGAAAACGCATCTCCAGAGGGAGGCGTGCCGACTAAAGATGTGGGACCAATAAACGAATGGTGGGTATCTGGTTTTGACGGCGGAGAACTGGCCCTTATAGGATTTACTACGGTATTTGCTGAATATATATTGATGGAACCTGCTGAAGCTTATGCGCCATTCATGGATTCTGTAAAAGAAAAAATTTATATGAGCAAAATAGTCACGGAATTCTTATTAGATGAAATTAATCCTACTTACGAAGATTTATTGAATAAGTTGCAGGTAAATCGGAAACAAAAATTGGCTATTGTGTACAAGTAATGTTTGGCTTTTCTTAATTCTGCCTGTGCTCTTTTAGACTATAGTTCCTCCAAAGGGATTGTCTAGATTTACGGAAGACTCTCTGTTAAGATACGCTCAGTTTATCTGTGACCAAGTCATTTCCTTCGATGCATCGGCAAGACCCGAGGATCCTTTATTAATCACAAGTCCGTGTATGCGAGCATTGGTAACACTCGCGGGTGTAACTTTAAACAAACGAATTGCGTTGCGCCGAATACAGCCGAGAGATCAAAAGAATAAGAAAATTGGATGGACAAAAGCTACAACTACAAAATTAGTGAAAAATATGTTTGAAATATTCTTTTCTGAACAGTTGGCCACAAACAACGAAAAAGATATGTTTGTAAGTATATTGGGCTTTTACAGTAAATGAAATTTAGTTTACTAGATGTAATATTTTTTTTAATTAATAGGCTCCCAAGAGACAAAGATGCGGAGTCTGCGAAATGTGCCAACAACCGGATTGCGGAGTGTGTTCCGCGTGCAAGGATATGATCAAGTTTAGCGGGTCTGGAAAGAGCAAACAAGCTTGTAATAGGAGAAGATGTCCGAACATGGCAATTCAAGTAATGAAATTTCAGAAAAGCCTGTAAATATTCGTTCGTATAAAACAAATGGGTCTTAAAATGTTGTGTATCTTTTAGGAAGCCGATGACTCGGACCAAGAAGATGACGAGCTCAACGACACGCTAGTAGAAAATACAAAGATTACACAGAAAATGATTCTAAAAGAGTTCAAGCATGTTGAAAAAGAAATCACGTGGGTGGGAGAACCGATTATCGACGATGGACGAAGAACATTTTATAAATCGGTTATGGTGGTCGACGAAGAGATAAAAATAAATGATTACGTATTGATCGAATCGAACGATCCGACCGTACCACTGCAAATCGCTAAAGTCATGTATATGTGGGACGACAGAAATGGGGCAAAATTGTGTCACGCGAATTGGTTTAGAAGAGGCAGCGATACTGTGCTTGGCGAAACCTCAGACCCGTTAGAAGTATTCTTACTCGACGAATGCGACAATGTACCATTCACCTCTGTGAAATCTAAAGCCACTGTTATTTACAAATCTAGGCCACAGAATTGGAGCGAATTAGGTAAGTAAACAAAATGGCTAAACTACTACTATCGAACGAATTACTAAATGTTGACGTAATATTTCAGGAGACGCAGACTTATTACCGGAAGATGAGATACAAAATAAAGATGGAAGAACATTCTTCTTTCAAAAACGATACACGCCTGAAACAGCTCGTTTCGAAGATCCTCCTCCGGACCCTGTCTGTCAACGGAAAGAAATTAGCCATCGATTTTGCCCTGCGTGTGTGCGTTTCACGACGTTGCAGTGCTATTATACGCCAAAGGTATGAAAAATAAAGGTACAACTCTTTCTTGATTATGTATTGAATTTTTACTGAAAAACAAATATTCGTTTGTTTCAGGTCTTCGACAAAGAGGAAGAGAAAAGTAGCAAGGAAGTAACGTACAGCGTTGTAAAATACAAAGGACAAGAATTTAGAGTTGGTTCTGCTGTATTTTTATTGCCTACTGCTTTGAAATACAAATACACATCTACATATCACATTAGTTCGAAAACCAAGAAAGGGAAAGTCGACGAGGATATGTATCCAGAATACTACAGGAAATCTTCGGAGCATGTGAAGGGTTCAAATTACGATACACCTGAACCATTTCACATTGGTTATATTAACTCGATATACGCAAAAACTAATAGTAAATTAGTTGCTTCGTCCGATATATGGATTAAGATAAACAAGATGTATCGACCAGAGAATACGCACAAAGGACTTACGTTGATGCAACAAGTTGATCTTAATATGGTGTATTGGAGCGACGAAGGTAGAATAATCCATCTTATTTTATGAAATATAGGAAAAATAAAGAGATCGATAATTCCAATTCAATCTTTACAGTTTGCGATGTAAAGTTTTCGGATGTGGTAGGAAAATGTTACTTGGCGTGTTCAGAGAATTTAAACGAATCTGTTGAAGAATGGACTGCAGGTGGTCCAAATCGCTTTTACTTTTCCCATGCATATAATGCGGCGGAAAAGACATTCGTTGATCCACCGAATCGTGCTTTGAGCATTGGGAAGCCAGCAAAGGGGAAAGGAAAATCAAAGTGCAAGAATAAAAACTTTGAGAACAGTGAGGCTAAGAAAACGATTGACAAACCGGTAGAATATTGCAGAGTGGCAAAGAAATTGAGAACGCTCGATGTGTTTGCTGGCTGCGGTGGTTAGTATGAATATTCAGGCGAAGCATATTATTTAATATTTATTTCTGACTTGAACTTTATTTCGTAGGATTATCCGAAGGTTTGCGACAAGCTGGTATCGCAGACAATCGTTGGGCAATTGAGAGGGAAGAGCCAGCTGCGTGTGCTTATCGACTCAACAATCCTGATACAACTGTGTTTTGCGAAGATTGCAATGTGCTTTTGCGGAAAGTTATGAATGTGAGTTGCATTCATGAATGTGTATGAACAGTCTAAAGAAGTGTATATGGAGTTTACACATGCTCTTTACAGGGTGAGCTTTGCGACAACAATGGTCAACGTTTACCTCGGAAAGGGGAAGTAGAGTTATTATGCGGTGGGCCACCGTGCCAGGGCTTCAGTGGCATGAATCGATTCAATTCACGGCAATACTCGTTATTTAAAAACTCGTTAGTGGTATCGTGTTTGTCTTATTGCGATTACTATAGACCAAAATACTTTGTTATGGAGAATGTTAGAAACTTCGTCACTTTTAAAAGAAGTATGGTTCTTAAATTGACATTGCGGTGTCTTGTTCGAATGGGTTACCAATGTACATTTGGTATTTTACAAGCCGGTAATTACGGCATTCCACAAACTAGAAGGAGGTACGTTCAGCCAATTCGTGTAAGTTAAATGTATACTTCGAGTAAGAGAGAGATCTGAATTATTTACTTTTATGGATCTAGACTAATAATATTAGCTGCTGCGCCTGGAGAAACACTGCCAAATTACCCAGAACCAACTCATGTGTTCAACAAACGGGCATGTCAATTAAGCGTTGTTGTTGATAATAAAAAAGTAAGTTATCCTTATGGTTATACGATAATCATTTTTTGTATAAATTCGGTAATGTTTCTTTTGTCGTTTATAGTATTCGTCTAATTGCGATTGGACGGGATCAGCGCCGTACAGGACAATTAGTGTCCGCGATGCGATGTCGGATTTACCTAATATTAGAAACGGTTCGAACAAAGAAGAGATCGCCTATGGGGACGAGCCGATCTCCCACTTTCAAAGAAAGGTAAAGTCTTATCCTTCGTAAGTAAGATTTTTATCTAAAAGTTTCTCGACAAATGTATTTCACATTTGTTTCTAGGTAAGGCGTAAAGAACCGGATGCTATACTACGAGATCACATTTGCAAAGACATGGGCCCTCTAATCGAGGCGCGAATAGCACACATTCCGATCGCAGTCGGATCCGATTGGCGAGACTTACCGAACATAGCAGTACGTCTAAGCGATGGAACATATTCTAAAAAATTGTAAGCATAATTCATTTTTATTTCTTTCGGTATCGTCTAGCAGAGACGATTGATTTATCGAATAACGATTGTTTCAATTACAGAGAATATTCTCATCACGATAAAAAGGCTGGCAAAAGTTCGACTGGAGCATTTCGCGGTGTCTGCAGCTGTTGCACAGGCAAAGCTTGCGACTTATTGGATAGACAGTACAATACTTTAATTCCATGGTGTTTACCTCACACTGGAAATCGTCATAACCACTGGGCGGGGTTGTACGGTAGACTGGAATGGGATGGTTTCTTCGGCACTACGATCACTAATCCTGAACCTATGGGCAAACAAGGCCGCGTTCTACATCCTGAGCAAACGAGAGTCGTGAGCGTGAGGGAATGCGCCAGATCGCAAGGTTTTCCAGATTCCTTCCGCTTTTATGGAAATATACTTGACAAGCATCGCCAAATCGGCAACGCCGTGCCACCACCGCTAGGCGCTGCGCTTGGCTTTGAGATTAGAAAATGTTTAACATCCGAGAGCACCGAGCAACTAGAGGATAAACTAGACAGTTTTGGCGACTGACAGCAATGTTAAAAGTAACGATATTTATAACAAACTATTGTATTGAATCTTAATGGTAGCACAATATGTTATAGATGTCTTTTTTATCTATATAAATTTACGAATAAGTGTCCAGTAAAAAGTATGTAGATGCTTCCTTATACCATTTACGTGACCAAAAGTATTATGTGATGCATATTCGGTATGCAACGTTAACAGTAGAAAAAAAGCAATATTTATTTTCATGCATAACGTTTTAATTACGGGAAACTAGTATTTTAAATTACATCAGAAATATCGTATAAAGATGTGCATGCCGCCTCGAAAACTATTTTCGTGCAAGGACTCATTTGTAACAATTATCACGTCGTATGTATATATTGTACCTTTTTACAGTTATGTGTTAAAAATAAAATTGTTTATCGACATAGTTTTAGAAGAGAAATAATGACGAATAAAATGATTAAAGGAATATTTATTGTGAAATAAAGTCTTTATAACAAAATATTTCGAACGAATCGTTTCTTTTCCACCATGGTTTGTTTTTCTTGGGAAAATCAAAACTTCTTTCATTATCATTTTTCATTATAATAACGCGCATACTCTATATAATAACGTAAATAATGAAAATTGATTTCATACCCATTCACAGCTGTTCCAGGCACAACACGAGACGGAGACGGAATTCCAACGCAGCAATACATAAATATACTTACATTCATTACATTACATGGTCTAAATAATTTAAGCAATATATTTAATAGTTTATTTAATATGTGGGCGGATACGATTTTAATAGTTTTTATCAGTATTTGCACTGCTTTACTAGGAGAAGGTGCGAAATTATAAAAATTTTTCACGTTATTTGAATTAAGGTTATAAAAAGCTTCCTGCTTTTACGATAACGTTATAATTTTTCAACATAATTTTCAACATTCGTAGGTTTAACATGGCTAATGGTTTATCGAACAGAAAAGTATCAAAAATTAAAGGCCGAGGTCGAGAAACAAAGTAAAAAGTGTAAGTTTTTAAGTGATGACATTAATTGGAAAGTGGTTCCAGACAATTTTGAACGAATTGTTCTTTATTCGAGCGTTTAAATGATTTGTTGAACAAAATTGATTCTAGTGGAAAAGAGAAAAGAGGCGCATGGCGATTCTTTGGATAAACAGCAAAAGAAAAAAATAGAACGAGAGGAGGAAAGATTAAAAAATAACAACAGAGACCTGTCACTTGTAAAAATGAAGTCAATGTTTGCAATCGGATTCGCATTTACAGCTCTTTTGAGTATGTTTAACAGCATTTTCGATGGCAGAGTTGTAGCAAGGCTTCCTTTCGTTCCAATCAGTTGGATACAAGGTTTGTCGCATAGAAATCTGCCTGGCGATGACTACACAGAATGTTCATTCATTTTTCTATACATACTCTGCACAATGAGCATAAGACAGGTATTTATTATTGCACGCAATACTTCGCATTCGAATAAAATTACTCAGTGAGAACATTATTTACAGAACATCCAAAAAATGCTCGGTTTCGCACCATCCAGAACTGCGAGCAAACAAAGCGGAAGCATCTTTGGTCCTCCGCCGCAACAATTTAAATAAATTTAGACAAATATGAAATTTACTATTACATTATTTATATAAAAATTTTGGTGAGGTAAAATTTTGCAAAATACGCAGAATTGAATTGTTTAATTCAACGAACGACTGATTTGCAAAAATATTTCAATGACGTGCAGATTAAAATTAAAATATGAAATATAATATATACTTTATGTGTATATTGTACATTATGAATATATTTAGTTCGCATACAATAAATATATATTTAATACTGGTATATATGTCCTTTCTTTAAATAATTTTACATAGTACATATGTTCATAAATGTGATAGAACACAGATAGTCGTTAATTCTGCTGAATTTAACAAATATGTGAGGAATATAACTATAAAAGATAAAAAAGAAACCACCATTTTTGTATAAAAGTCGAAAGATGAATAGGAAGATTTAGAAACAATGTAAAAAGACAGTAAATGAAATGAAAGGGAGCCTTTCCGTGTTGGTACAGTAATGCAGCATGTTTTTTCTTTTTTTAGAAAATAGTTATTGATTCATATATTCCATCAAGCAGCTCTTATACAACAATCAATGTTATATACAAACGTAACGATCAATCATATACAAAAAATAACCACTACCTTTAATTCGTAAAAAATATTTAATACAATAATAGTGTATCCGCTATCCGTACTATGGAACGCAAATTCAACGTATCACCGAAAATGCGCTCTATAGTTGATGGATCGCTTCGCCATCGACTACTTCATCAAATTATATACGTACACATGTTTTTTACTAAAAATTGTTGCCTTTCTTTTTATATTATTACATATCATTTAAGCCTAAAACAGTCTCTTGTTATTAGAGCTAGCGACATTCTTTTTATACAAAATGATACAATTATGATATTTACAATAGATCTACATATACGACTAAATGTGAGACATCTTAAGTTAATAAAAAGTTATTTAACTTGTTATTTGAACTTTTGGTGTTACAATGTTCCGTTGTATGTTACGCATAATTCGTCTTAACAACATTCTCGATCACACAAATTTGTTAGCGTTAGTAGAAAGCAAGTGGACACCCATCTCTGACAATCTTGAAAGACAAATGCTCGTTAAATTGGAATTCTCCACATTTGAATCGGTAGCGTCGTTACACACGTTGAAATCGCTAGGTGTCATGCCAATAAGATTAAAAATCGCGACAATGCGGTCAAATGAAAGTTATTGTTATTCCAACATATGTTCGGCAGTGGCTACTGTCTGTATACCGTGAACGCAAAAGGAAGACTTAATCAAAATTTTACTCTATGATAACATGTTCCAATCCGTAGTATCTTTTTCACTTGTTCCACAGTTGCAATATTCCAACAAAACTGCAATAAAATGCGACTTATCGTAGGAACCTCTCGCCGTCCAGCAGCCGATGAACCTATTGTTCTTTTTACATTGTCATTAAAAATTTCAAGCAGCTTTCGTTAATGAATTATCTGCCGATGTTTTCGTTTCACGAGAAAATAAAATTGTTATGCTACGTTCAATATTTTTACTTCCTGCATAACCTAATCCAAAGAAACCAAGAATTATTAGAATATCGTTCGAGTTCGTGAAAATATAACTGTACAAATATTACTTCGTGCCTTCCTTCGATAGCATTATTATTAGAAAATTGCACATTATCATTGATTATCGCGTCTGACGTGTGTCTCGATCGAACAATGTTCTTACATCTCTATACATCATTCATTCTAAAAAGTCCGTTCGCATAGAATGAATGCATCATATCACGTTATCGCGTAATTGTAATCGATTCCTCGGTTACTTGAACACCTCTCAAAATGGCGGACAGTTCACTCCGGGATGAAGGTACTGACACTTATCACCGACTCGACAGTAGCCGCTCTTTGAAAATTGTCTGCATACTGGCGGCTGTTTCCCACTTCCCCTCCAACCGCCACCACCGCCTCTCCATCCACCTCTTCCCGGTGGTCCCCCACCACCTCTGTACCAACCAGGCCCAGGTACACCTCTACCTCTGCCGTGCATCGGGCCACCACCTCTGGGACCTTGAAAGTTTGGTCCAGGTCCGTACATTGGACCCGGCGGGCCTTGGAAGTTGTTCGGGTTCATGTTATTGAAGCCCATGTCTTCTGGTCCCATCATTCCATAGCCCTCTTGCTGTTGATTGTACATCGGCGGTGGTCCCATCATTCCAGGTGGTACCATCGGACCACCCTCCATGCCTGGTGGAAAAGCGTTAGGCATGTTTCCCATAGGATTCATCCCCATGCCGTCGGGTACAACAACTTTTCCATCTCCCGTTCTCCATCCTCCGCCTCCCGCAGGCATTGGTCCACCCATTTCAGGTCCCATCGGTCCCATGTGAGCAGGTCCCATCATTTGTTGAGACATTTGAGGCATTGGACCCATCGTCGTCGGAGGACCCATAGGCGCCATCACTGGCTGTTGATTATGTGGGAACGACGGATAATGAAAGTTCGAGACTGCTGGTGCCGGCGGTTGTAACTGCGGTTTTGGTTCTGGCCACGCCATGGAAGTAAAGTCTTTCTCACTTTCTTTGTTTCCGGTGAGATCATCTAAAGGAATGATTTTTGGATCACTATATCCATGGTGGCGTTCTTCGTCGGGTTCCGCCGCAGAGTCTGGGATCCTGTCATCGAAATATATTTATTAATTATCATGATTTTAGACGAGACCGCGACAACTTCGGAGAAAAAATTTGTGTTTTGTGGGACTCGCATCAGTGAGTACGATTCATGTATGAAACCGTTCAATGGTTTGGAGTTCCTGATTAATTTATGTAGCATGCATAGTATAATTCACACGACCACACAAATCCGTAATACTCGTGTGTGTCTACATGCGAAGTGTATACTTCGAAATATTTTAAAGAAATTTCTATTAATAAGAATACAATTAATATCGAGTGTCTAGTTATAAAAATAGGATCTTACATGCTGCGGTTGAAGTATAATGCCTGTAAAATGCCTTTCTCCCGTGCGTATTGGATATCCTTCTCTCTGCTATCTTTCCCAGATTCTACCAAGGCTGGAGGTAGATCGATCGGAATTAAAGGTTTCCATCTCGTTCTTTCTTCCATCAAGTCTTCGTTACCTGCGGGTCGCGTATGTCATTAAATTCGATGCTATAATTAAAATATTCTTAAATTTACTAGCTCGACTACTCACTTAATTTCCTGGCCATCTGGAATGCTTCTCGTTCGTTCTGTTTCTCCATTTGTTTCATATCGGTGAACGTTTTCGTCACGTTCACCCTCTCCGTTTCGTCTAACTCGAAGTAACGCACCGATTCCAAGTCGGTTTTCCATTTCAGTACTTTTTTCGGTCCTTTACGTTTCTGAAGTAGCAGAACGCTTCTCAATCCGTCAACGTAACGGATCTCCGGATATGAACCGGAATTTTCTTTTTTCGACGAATCGGACACGGAAGAATCTTCCGGCGAATCGGAAGTTTTCTCATCCATATCGTCTTCGGGCGTAGGTGCTGTAATTTGAATAAACATTAACAATGATAAAACACAATCTAAGTGCAGTAATAAAATAAGAATAAAAATCTTACTGTTACTTCCGGTGTCATCATCAATATCCGATTTGAATATCCTATTCTCTTTCTGGTCGTCCACCTCCTCTTTCTCTTTCTTACATTCGTCATCTGAATTCTCTTTCTCCTTTTCCTTGTCTTCGTCCGTTTCCAGAGTATCTTGATAAAACTGTATATGAAAAATATTTTCGATTAATTGTTTCAATTATATATATAATTATCGTTAAAGCCTGATCCTGCGAGCAAGTAAGTATGCGCACCTTAAAATTAGGCTTGACAACTACAGGTGATTTTTCATCGGCACTTGATGGTGAGGTGGGTGGAGGCGTAACATCTCGATTATCGTTAGTGGCAGTCTCCAGTTTCTTGGGTTCCGTGGGACCATCCTTTGTAATCGAGGTCCTACGTTTCCTCTTCCGCGGTTCTTTGCTCTTTGTCGACGCCGTCAACGCATCCATGAACATATCGCTTTCTTGCAGTATCATTGCTGAAAAAACAATTTAAACAAGCCCATGGTCAAAACAAAAATAAAATGGAAAACATGTAATTCTGATCAAGAATTCGATTGCTCGATTGAAAATCGACGTGCGTCATTCACGCGAACTACAAAAATTGCAAATGCAATTAATAAAATCATTAAAAAACCATTCGGTGTAATCTGCATTTGCAATCTTCTTAAATTCGAACGTGACACGCTCAAGTTCAGACCCTTCTACTTATAACGAGACTTTAACATTCACAGACCGTCCGCTGGACCTGCAAGAAATAATTTAAGAAGTAAGCTGATAAACAATAACAGGTGGATGGCAATCCTCGAGAAATCTGAAAAAGAAAGATTTTTTATTCCAGCAAGGTCCTCCAGGAAGGCAGACAGCTGTAAACAGCGAAAATACGGATGATTGTTTTAAAAGAAATTGGGAAGAGCGACACTATTGAAATGCAGAAGAACGAAGACATTATATCGATTCTCCGGGGAAGTGAATCTTTAAAAATAAAGAAGGCGGGAGCCGTTAACACGATCCAGAGTGACTACATTCAATGCCGAAGTTAAATTCGGCTATTGCGTAATTATGCTCTCGAATGCAAAATGCCGTGACGAACAAGCAAACTTTGTTGATCGATTAGTTGATCTTTCCAGCTTTTGGATCGAACGCAAAAAAATGATCTAATTATACGCGCGTGTTTACAGCGGGATCCGCATTGTTCAAAGTTGCATGACACGCGAGCAATACGAACGGTAAACAGAGATCCAAAAAACGTAAATTCATATTTCACAGTATCTATTTGATTTTCTTGTTCTTTCGTTGCTAAACAAACAATTGGTCTCTTTGACCGAGCATTAAAATGGAGATCGAATCCAAGAAGAAAAGAAGAAGGCACTGGATCGTATCAGAACGTTTCGAAACGTATTACGGACCAACTTTTAATAATTTGCCTCTTTACCAACGAATTAACTGCTATGTAAATTGTAATTGTCTCTTCACGAATGCATTTCGATAACAGAAACAAGGACTTTTTCCGTGATTCATTTAATAATCGATATCTCCAAACTTTTCTCGTTAATTTTGTTCCGATCATCTATCTCTGCGGTAAATTTCTGTTTCTACATCAGTAAAAATTAAAATAGACCGTTTGATAAAATGTAGAATCGATACGCGAGGGCCAAATCGTTTCGTTTAACCAATTTCTTTATTTTAACGTTCCTCGATGCGCAACAATAAGGAAAACCATTGGTGTGCACAGAAAGTGCAAGATCGATTTATCTAATGGATAAATGTGTTACAAGATAATCATGTAAAAACGTTCTTCCTTTTTTGTTAACGGATTCGATAAGTGATAATAATAAACTGGGGAATAATATACGGGTTTCGTTGTACGGCTCCAATTTTATTTCCATCAAGCTCTCTAGAGTAATAGTTACGTTTACTTTGCTCTAAACGCGATGCAAATTATTGAGTGTACCTTTAGCGCATTTCTTTACGTAACAATAGTAGCGTACTTGCTTTTTCCAATATCACTTTTAGTGCAATCTTTTTTTTTAAAGAAAACCCTCTTTGCAATTTAACGTGCCGTCAAATATCAGCACAAACAGTTACAGAGAATTTACACAATTTTACGTGACGGTATATTGCTGTAAAAACAGGTACGTTTCTTTCTTTCTATTTTCGTATAGACATGTTTGATTGTCTCGAACGTTAAACACTCTAAGAACTCTCTATAGTTATCTCGTCTAAACAAATACCAGTACACAGATTATATTTAATCGACGCTAAATGTGTGTACAAGAAATAGATTTACAAGTACCAAAGCTGTATATTTCAGTACATCGGACTTAACATCGGACTACTTTAAATCCTTTCTCTCTTTCGTAATACAATCGGCAAACTATAGAAATTAACAGAAATTAAAATAATCTCTCTTTTCCTCTGATTTAAACAACGTCTCTACTATCTCCGATTGTAGAAACGGGTTAGCGTGTTTCAATCTGATAAATAAAAAACAATAAAACAAAAGAGAGAGCTCTTTCTCTTTCATCGTACAATCAACAGAATTGTAAAAACCGATGAAAATGAAAAGTAATTGATTGTCTCGTTTGAAACGGTAATCTCGGCTATTATTAAATTTGTATTAGTTAAAGTAATTGAAGAAAATAGTAACAAAACGATAGGATAGTAAGTAGCTTTAACAGTAAGATGAGCTACGGACGCGCAGGGAGATTGTTTCATGTTGAAATCCCTGTTCGAAATTCAAACGGGAAGATTAGGGACCGCATGACGATAGAATACGTGTTCTCGCGTTGCGCCGCGGATCGGAATACGTTGAACGGTTAATACATCACACGTAGCGTAATGCAACTGCTACGGCAAACAGAGAGACTGGGTCCCGTACGCGATTGCCGGCACAGACACCGTCGCAAAAACATCGGCCCCGGCACACTCCGCGCGGAGTGGAGCGGAAAAGTGCGTCGTTGCGCAACTCCGTCTCGTAATTCCCGTCCATCCTTCCTCTCGCGTCTAATTCGAACCGGCAATTCTGAAATCCAGTCTTTCTCGTCGGACGAAACGTTCCGAGTCCCTAAATTCAAAAAGATATTTACACGAGATGAAACAATTGCTCCCTGACAACTTGTTTAAAGCAAAGAAACAGCCGCGTACCTGTTTTTGTTAACTGCGCCGCACGATACTAGGCAGATCGGTAGCAGAAAATTATCATAATACAGATCCGAATTTTTTCTTATTTTTTTTAAACAGAAGCCTGAACGTGTAGATATTTTTTCGAGCAAATTTATAAACTATCCTTTTGTCTCTGCTTTTACTGATTCTCTCTCAGACAAACGAAAGCGATTGTTTGCGTATTAGAGAACTCGATTCTACGGAACGGCGATTTAAGTACCGTTTTAGGCTGCGCCAAGGACAACCACGATTATATCGTTTCCGTTTCCCATGTCTTCCTCTCTATGCTTTCCAATAAACGTTCCGTTTTCACCCCCGATTGCGAAATCCGCGACCACTGGCAAGGAAGGTAACTTCTTCGCCGTGTCGACGTCGTCACCGGAAATAGACGATTACGTGTCGTGTAAGAAGAGGCCCGCTGATCCTAAGGGGCGGCTTGCTCGAGGACGTCGAGTCGATACGCAGCGTCGCATTTCATGCATTTTTCAGATGTGCTTTTCATCCATGAGATTCCATACTTGTCTCTCTCAAAATTGAACTTCCTCCGAACGTCGTGCCACATATCTTTCTTTCCTCACCTCGTTTCTTTCATTTACTCGTCCGAAACATACTACTTTGCTTTCTCTCCGTCTCTTTCCCTCTCTCGCTCTCTCTCTGTATCTCACTCTCACTCTTTCTCTCTCTCTAATCTATCTCGCACGCGCTCAAGCTCTCTCTCTCCTTCCCGCCCCCTTTCGTTCTCTCTCTCTCTCTCTCTCCCTCTCGCTCTCTCGCAATCTTTCTCCCTTTCTCTCTAGCAAGCTCTCATCAACATTCTTTCTCGCTTTTACAAGGATATCTCGGGACTGATGCGCCCGAAACAAATTTCAATTCTCTCTGATGAACGCACGAACGTATTCGAATGATTCTGCAAATCCACTGTGAACTAAACAACAAATACAAATTTGAAAATAACGTTTGAAAGAATTCCTTTCCCTTGTGCGGCGCCGTTCGAAATGGTGTCGTAGCGTCCAGCGTATCTTCTTAAACGCTGATCGAATGTAATAGCGGTGGACAAGAAAACGGGATGCCTAAGGGGAATCTAAAATGCACTCTAAGGACAAGCAGAGGGACAACGCTCTCCGCATCGTCGTGTCTTTACGAGAACATAATGATAATTCAAAGAAGCATGCAACCAATGCAAAACACGTCGCCAAATCGTAAACTAATTAATACCGATTTAGTTCCAGCGTTACGTAAAACGGATCTGGATGAACGACACCATTTTAACTGGGCCAAAAGTATGATCTTGCACTTCCGGTTTGTGCGATTAGTCACCGAGAGGATGGAAATCTGGATGGGCCCACGGTATGAGTGTTTGCTTTGATCAAGCATTCAAGTGAGCAAGATGTATAGCAGAAACCCAAGAGTTAAATATTTCCAGATTTCTGATCAATTTATTCAAAATGCTTAATAGGGTGTACATGTACAAGGGAAGAAGTATGGACAGACAAGAGTTTGGCATTGTCTCCTTACCTAGGTAGATTAGTAATATCCGGTTGGTGACTTCTATTCGGTGTATCGTTCGTCGGTGAACGGTAAAGAAACACACACCCCGAAAATTCGATCGGATAACAGCACACCGGTTTTTGTAATTTTATGCAAGAAATTTTTTTTTTAAAAACAACAAAATTACCAATCGAAGAAACTGCCACGATTTCTTGAATGTCGCTTAGCCGAGATAAGTCTACGTTTTACTCCGTAACCACACCCGGGCACTAGATTTTATTTGGAAAGTTTTCGATACGTACGATTTAATTAATAGCGAAGATTACCTGCTGAATCTTCTTAATATAGGAAATAAATCGACGCTCAAAGAGACGATCCTAATTGTCTTCGTTCTTCTAACACGATGATTAATTATCGGGGCAAGGCACGTGCGATCCATTTTCGATCCACTTCCACGTGGCTCGAACGATACAGGTTTTCTTATACCTTCTATAAGCTCTCTAATAATATTTAGGAAAGTAGTACAAACAGGGTTCTATCGTATAGTAATACAAACTAATGTAACTTTGGCCTGAAAGAAATTCTGCATTAATAAGAGAAGTAGATTCTGCACGAATACCATCAATTGTAAAATATCAATGCTTGCACAATATATAGAAAATATATAAGTTATTATAGTTTGCTCATCTTTCTCCTGGAGCCATCCACCTGCAAACTCAATATTAAGAAGTTAGTAGTAGCACGTACAATAGAGCAAAACCGATGTTCAAAGACTATCAACTATTATAATTCAAAACAGATTCGACAGACTCTCCATTTTCCATAATGCGTTTCCTGCAATATTATTACTGTATTCGTTAAATTAAATATATATAAACAATGAATATATCACCAATCATCCTCTCTTCTTTTATATCATAAAAACAAAAGTTTCAAGTATTTTCACTATAAAATGGTTCACTAAAAAATATTCTGAAATCGCGCTTAATTATAAATTTGATTAATGTAGTAATTCGTATCGAATGCAGGCACCCGTAATAACGAAAATAAATAGATCGCGAAAACGTTTAGTCTTGGAACATCAGTGTGGAACAAGATTTTAAGATACATTCCTTTTTCCCTAAAGAATCGACTTATTGAAAAAAATATATTTATAGATTGTAAAAAGAAATTTTTAAGCGTAGTATTCGAAAGACTGAATGATACTTACGTTTTGGTTTTGGTGGTATCAATTTAATGCCTCCCTTCTTTTCTTCGCCTGGAGGTGTAGTTGGTGATTCCAAAGACAACTTAGCCCGTTTATCTGCTGTTGGGATAGCTTCTCTGAGCGGAGACGCCCTCTTCAGAGTAGGTAATTTTTGAGGTATGACCTTTTTCTCAATAATAGGATTTGGTTTTTTCGCTGACCTTGGTGGCGGTGGTTTTACTTCTTCCTCCAAGCCGGTAGATCTGAATTTCGAGTTGAATGTTTTCACAGTCTTTGGCCGTGTTGTTGAGTCCTGAGAATTTTTCCTGCTCTCGATGGAAATTGAGATATTCTTCTTTTCAGGCATTACAACAACTTTCTTCGAATCAGTCTTATTTTCCTTAGAGCTGTCCCTGGAATCCGTAGACGACTTTCTTACGGCCGCATCCCCTGGTTTCTCGTCTTCGGACTTCTTTTTCGGTATTTTTCCTAGCTTCGAGCTCAAAGCCTGCCCTTGTACCTTCTCCAATGTTGCTTTATCCTTCTCCGCCTGGTCCTTCTTCTGTTTCTCTTTCTCTTTATCGGATTTACTTTTACTGGAGCTACTATGTTTACTGGATGAATTGGATGAATGATGCCTGTCCTTGTCCTTGGAAGACTTATCCTTGGAACTCGAGCTTCTCGAACTACTACTAGAACGATGACTACTAGATTTTGATGCGGAACTAGAACGATGCGAACTGGAACTCGAGGTATGCTTAGAAGAACTTTTTGAGGATGAAGAAGAACTATGATGATTTTTCTTGTCTGAACTACTAGACTTTTTCTCATCTTTTTTCGAAGAGTCCCGATTTTCTTTATTACTAGATTTACTACTTTCACTACTAACAGTGTCTTTAGAGTCTTTATTTTCTTTACTTTTAACAACGTCCACGTCGGTACTGTCTGTGGAATCTACTACAGTCTGTTTCACTTCACTCGAAACTTGGTCTAAATTTTCAGATTCTACAATGTCCGTTTTACAGTCTTGACCACTGACTACACCATCACTGAGTTCCGTAGACTCTACTCCTTCTGTAATCTCCTTCACGGGAAGCGTGTCGTCTACGTCTCCGTTAATTTCTACATTTGTACTATTCGCATTTAAAACACTACTAATATTTGCAGCATCTGTCTCCACTTTTGTGAGGATCTGTTTACCTTCACGAATCGTGATCTTATAAACAGGAATTGGAGATTGAGAAGATGTAGATACCACAACGAATGCTGGCTTTTTCGATTGCTGCGACGATAGTTGCTGTTGTATTTGCACCTGCTGCGGTTTACTAACGACCTGCAGTTGCAAAGGCTGCACGGTTGTCCTTTCCTGTGCCTGCTGTTGCTCTTGTACTTGTGGTTGTTGCTGAATCTGAGATACCGCAATAGACGGCGTAGAATTCGATGTAAACTGTAGATCCTGCACATGCACTGTTGCACTCTCTGTGCCATCGGAAACTTGTTGAATACCACAATGAATGGAATACTGTTGCTGTTGCTGCTGCACTGACTGAGATGCAATATTCGCTCCTGGAGTTCCAGCGTTTTGCACTGGGACAGTCATAATTTGTGCTGGCACAGAATTCGGCGCAGCTTCTCCTTTCACTATTTTCAACCATTGTTCTACCAGCCGACTGGCCAGCACTCTGACCCCTTGATGACTGCCTTCCTTCGTCAGACCTTTGACCAACTTTGGACAGTTGTTACTTTTCAATCTTTCGATATCTACTGGACATAGCAGCAGAAGTTCAAGTAATTCCTGAATAAGAGCCCAATTTTTGGCAAGTATACCATCGGTAAGCCACATGTGAATGAGATTCCATCCTCCAGCACCCATAAATCTAAAAACACATGAGATAGTCCATGTTTTAAGCTATCCCGGAGCGCAATATATACTTCGACGACTTCATAATAGAATGTATTTCGACTGTAGTTTGTGGGACTCGCATCAGTGAGTACGGTCTACGTTATGAACCGTCCAATGGTTCAGAGTTCCTGTATCTTTGATCTAGCATGCATTTTACATATCACACAATAATACAAATTATAAGTACCCTGTGTGTGTCTACATGCGATGTACAAAGTTAAATTTGTTTTGGGCTATACTTCCGAAAACCTATTACGTCAGATTTGGCTGAAATTTTACAAATAGCTAGATTTTACGTGAAACAAATTTTCGGCGACTCTAAATTTAAGGCCCAAAATTTTGTGAAGAATGTTTTTATCATTTTAGTGTCACCCTGTGTAATTTAAAAAATTTCTATAATATCGCTGAAATTCTGACAGGTTATTTTTAAATAAAAACATTTTTTATGTTTTTATACAAGATTTCAGTTAAATCGCGCGTAAACGGTTCTCGGAAATTTTGCCTTGTTTTGTATGTTGTGTTAATTTAAAATAAGATGAAATTGACATTTATACTCACTGACTAAGTAAATCCGTGTTTGTAGTTTTCAATATCTGTATGTATATGCATTTCGAAACTAGTTTTTTCGAGAACTTCGTCATTAAATTAGCTAACCGATGAACTTCTTCTTTACTTCTAATACCTCCAGTTGGCCCCAATAAAACACTAAGACATTTTAGTAAAGAAAGTGGATCTATACGTGGCTGAAAAACATATGCACAATCTTAAATACTTTCCAATTATCAGATAACTATTGTTTTTAAAAAATTCTACTCCATCAATACTCCGAAAAATTGACTCGTAAAGCAATCCAATTTAACACTTTCATTTCATTCGAGACAACGCAATAACTTCACATAGAACAAGCGATTAAAAAAAAATCAAACAATTATTAAATTTAACCTCTATTAAAAAACGTATCGTTTCATATAAATTTTAGACACACGGGAAATGATTATATAAATTAGAAATCTTATGTAAGCGTTGCATAAATTAAATGAACGAGTACAATTTTCGATCGTACAGAACGGATACGTAAATAATATGCATCGCATAGAAACGGACACTAATTCAGAAGCTTAGGATCGATTACCTTCCCCATTTCGAGATTGAAACATGTGTATCATAAGTGCATGTTAAATTAATTTTAGAAAAGCCGACATTGCACTACGAAAATGCTCGAATTGTACGATCATTGAAAGTTCGCGATGCCAGAAATAGGATACGAGGTCATGTTAAGTGAAGGTTATTGATCCTACCGCTCTTCCCCCTCCCTTGGCGGTCAATCGCAATTCTGAGTACATGGCGCCCTCTCTCAAAAAACTCGCGAAGCACAGGGAAAGTAAATTAATTTTAATAAATTCGACTTACCATTTTGACGTTATTCTGGACGATTTAGCGCATATCGAAGTACAAAGATAGGATCATGTCGAAAATCTGTAATGAAACACAAAGATACTCGTGTTTTTTTTTGTGGGTAGAAATCGGAACGGTAAGTTTGTCGAAAGCCGAGCGTAACACGTTACCGCCATATTGTCGAACATTCGCACGAACGTTTATATAAATAGGCATAAGAAAAACCTTGTACTTCTACAGATGAAAGAGTGAAAAATGATTATATACGTTTGAAAATAAATAATTTACCTAGGCCTATAATTACATTCACCCGAGATCGCTCGCGACTATTAATCTCTCGAGACGCTTTTCTATCCTCATCGTCCTTTCATTATGCTATACGGAAATCGTTAATGTCGCGGATCTGAAACGGCAATGTCGAAAGGACTTTCGTATCGAATCTTTCGTCTATTTGATTTTGCGCTATTATTCATTCCCTAACGAGGAAGAACTTCGATTACTGAAATTAAGTAACTGAAAGCTACAAATGTGAGAACTATCGGTACGAGATGCAAGCTCCTCCAGTCAACGGTGCTCACCCGATGGTCAACTGGCAGATTCCTTCCTGCGCAATACTTCCGCGCATATCCCACCCAGAATGGTTACACAACCGACCAATCGCGTCTCGTGTTTCTCCGAACGTCGACCAATAATTGCCGCGACCCCACCCTATCACTTGACATCATCACCGAGCAACTTCTATTTATAGCACACCATGATTGTCCATTTGTGCTGCATCGAAATATTTTCTTTTTTTTTTAATACCGAATTGTAAAATTTTGCTTTCCATATACCATCACTAACACTTTTTTTGACAAATTCTCTCTCGAATAATATTCCATTACCACACGTGCAGTTTTGTATATTGCATGCAATTACTAAGTACAAAAGTTCGACAGGCCCGACAATATGTCCATCATGTTACGTCACTAATACATTCATTATTTCACCTTTCTGTAGGCCTCTAATGTTTGACGACTCAAGCTCCTTCTATTCTTATTGTATCCATTAACGATGGATATTTACTTAAAAAGAGTTTTCTAATACGTAATGAATAAAAGAACTGTACCACCCCCCCTAATAAAATGTTGCAAAATTAAACGGTGTTAAAAAAGAATATAAGGCTTCGGCTTTTTTGAACGACAGAAAAGCCACTCACATTTGATTAATAATTAAATCCTTTTTATGGAAAATAAATGTTCACAGCGGTGCATAAGAAATTCTGCATTTCTTATACACGAAAACGACGCAGCCCTATGCTTCGTTGGAAATGGACAACGCATTCGGCAAATGCTACAAGATCGTCCAGAATCCGTGAGAATCTTCCTGTTGATCTGCCATCTGCAATCAAACATTGTTTAAATTTTACTTTGATTACCTTATTGTTGATTTTCTTGTAATATCTTGTCAAACAATTCCAACATTTACTTTTAACTTGAGTAAAATTATCCTCACCTAACTACGTAGAATCTGCTGTTACGTCCGAACCGGAAACATCTTATTCTCCCGAAACGAGTCAAGCGTCTATCTATTTTACGTAATATAGTATATTATCACATTCTACCGTTGATTTTACACGCATTAGAATAAAATTTTAAATATATTTTATTTAATTGCACGCAATTCTTGAAGTAAAAACAATGTTTTAATATATGGAAATATTTAAAACATTTTTGCAGTAGTTTCCGATTTGCTGAACTTAATTTTCTTGTCAAATCAGCAACTTTCATAAAAAAAATTGATGATGCAATACAGTATGTATATTTGGTACAATATAAAATGTTTTTATATGATTAACAAATTTTTATTTTATCGATAAGAAGAGTTTGAATCTCGATTGTATTAAAATATTTTCACACGTTAATCTTTCACCATACCTGCGATAACCTTTCAGATATAAAAGAAAATAATAAAAAATTCTAGAAATGCGCAATGAAGTATATTTATTACTCGAAATAATTTCCAATGACAATTAAAATAAATTTTTTTGGAGTTGTTACAGATTACTCTGGTCTTTCGATTTAACATAAAGTTTGTACGTCGCATAAATAGTTGTGTATTCTATTTAAGTTTGCGGAGAAAGTTTACATTAACAGGGAAATAATGTCGCTGATTATAAATGGTTTCCAGTTAGCTGGTTCAATTTTTCGAAACAATTTAACAAGAAAAGTAAGAGTAGATAAAACAATTATGTTCAAATCTGTATAACCTACCGAACTATTTTCTAGGTTATACCCGAGAGATTTTTGCACTCTTCGTTTATACGATTTGACCAAGAATTAACCGAAAAATCACTACCCAGCAAAGATCGAAGTGAAATAATTTCAGTCGAAACTAGCATAGAATATTTACATAGTCAAGGTATAATATTCTTTAAACAACAATCGATAGTACAAGTTCAATGTATTTATGCAAATATTATTTTAGCGTATAAAGAATGCTATGGAAATTCTCCAGTTTGGACGATATACAAACGGAACTTCAAGGGACAACTTCCTCCAAGAAAAACCCGAAGAACTTGTATCGTAAGTACATTTCATATTCAAATAAAATTGATAATAATCTTAATCTTGAATTCTGCATCTTTTTTTTTAGAGAAATAAATTAGTTACTACTGGTAGTCCTTGTCCGATATGCAGAGACGAGTATCTAATTCTTGATTATCGTAATGTTGAGTTATTAAAACAGTTTATTTCCGAACACAGTGGACAGGTCATAGATTATAAGTAAGTTTTATGTTTTTGTGAATCAACAAGATATAAAATATTTACGTGTATACCTTATTTATTCTTTTGTGTTTTTTTAATTATAGCAAGACTGGCCTGTGCCAGAATGCTCACACCAAATTGCTTGTCGCTATACTTAAAGCAAAGGACTATGGTTTGCTTACATTCGGCATTCCTTACAGATATTACGATTATTCAGAGTGGAGAGGCACTAAGAGAGTAGATCAACAATGAATGAAAAAGAAATAAATTGTACCTTTTTAGTAGTAGGAGGCGGTATTGCAGGTGTTTCTTGTGCCGAGGGCATAGGTTTCCTTGCTCCTAAAGAAGATACTGTTTTAATTACAGCTAGTCCTTTAATAAAAGCCGTTACAAATGTAGTCCCTCTTGGTAAAACATTAATGCAATTTGATGTGGAAGAGAAAGATGCAGTATGTTTAATGGAAGCAAACGAATCGATAAAAATTATTCACGATTTTGTTGTTAAAATAAATACAGTAAATAAACAAGTATTCACAAAAAATGGAAGAATTATAACTTATAAAAAGCTATGCCTTTGTAACGGTGCCAGACCGAAACTTATAGCAGAGAATAACGATTTTATTTTAGGAATTCGCGATACCGAGTCAGTCGTTCAGTTTTCTCAAAAAATTAAAAATTCGCGAAAAATAGTAATAGTCGGAAATGGTGGCATTGCTACCGAGATTGTACACGAGATTGATAGTATTGAAATAATATGGGTAATCAAAGACAAACATATTTCTGCAACGTTTGTTGATCCTGGAGCTGCAGAGTTTTTCATGGATAAAGTGCAAAGAACAGACGCAGATTCAAGTATTCCTGGAAGCAGTATAGCTAAGACGATGAGGTACACAATATCCGACAGAAAACTTGTAAAAGATGGACCAGCCTTAGGTCCAAACTGGCACAATAATATCGACATAAAAGGCACTGCCTTAAAATCTGCAAAAGTGCAAGTTGAATACGAATGTGAAATATCGAAGGTTCTTAATGAATCGGAGAAGAAAGAATTTGACCCTGCAGGGCAGTGGCCTGTGTACGTTGAATTAACAAATGGAAAAATTATTGGGTGCGATTTTATTGTGTCGGCAACAGGTGTCATACCGAGCACCAATGTAGAGGGTTTAGAGGGCCTCAAGAAAGGAGATGACGGAGGACTATTGGTAGATTGGAAATTGGAAACCTCGGAGCAAGATATATTTGCTGCAGGAGATATATGCAGTGCCGACTGGGAGATAGCGAAGCACTGGTTTCAAATGAGATTGTGGACCCAGGCTCTCCAAATGGGGCGTTATGCAGCAAAATCTATGGTTTCTGCATTAAAGAATGAAGATTTCTTACAAGATTTTTGTTTCGAACTTTTTACTCATGTAACAAAATTTTTCGGTTATAAAGTGGTTTTGCTTGGTCTGTACAATGGTCAAAAATTAAACAACAAATACGAGATTCTGTTGCGTATGACTAAAGGACACGAATATATAAAACTGGTACTAGAAGATGGTAAAATGCAAGGAGCAGTTTTAATTGGAGACACCGATTTGGAAGAAATGTGTGAGAACTTAATATTGAATCAATTAGATTTAAGCATATACGGCGAAGACTTACTAAATCCTGACATTGACATCGAAGATTATTTTGATTAACTGTATATTTGAGTTGAATAAATTTTGGTTGTTACCGCAATTCTATCCAGTTTTACGCAGTCTTACAATGTCGCATATAATTACGATGTAAAGAGTGTGCAAATAACGTGTTATACGTAAGACTTTAATTACAGTTTTCTTTTATTGTTCTTACGTAATTATTGTACAAAGTATACAAGGACCAACTATATTAAAGTAAACAAAAATAATTAAGGCTGTTTGTAACGTTAGAAATACTATTTTATATAGTAGAAAGATATCAGTCAATAGGAAGTAGTTCATATAAATGAATATACAGGTGATAGAAAATAAAATGGTGCGATTCATTCTCAATTATGTCGTCTTTTTAGCACCATTTCACGTGTCAACTAACCTCTACGTTATTATAAATAATTACATTCTTTATCCACGTAAGAGTGCTCATGGAGTTCGTTCAATTATATTAGGAATAATTCCCTGGAAAATTAAAGTAATCTATACGTTATATTTTACTAAAAGAAGTTAGTTCTTTTCTTAATTTATCATTGAATCTCACTTTTTTCTGAATTATATTATCGAACAGTCTATTATTGCAACGTAAATTGGACTTTGTCGGAGAGTTAACAGACTTTGCACAATCCTTGTGGCAATCTTGTGAAGGATTCATACTTTTATCAGACTTTTCAAGTGGTACATTGCTATCACAACTTTGACTGTGATTTATACTTTCATTTGTGTGTTCACACAAGTTTTGGGTGTCTAATGCTTTGCGCAAACTATCGATGTTATTTTGTATACCGTTAAGAGAATCTACAACCATTTGATTTTCATTATTTTTCTCGCATAACCTATGCAGAATTTTTGCAGCATGCTCTATCTGTACAAGATACTTGTTTATACTCTCCTGCTCTTTGGTATCGTCTAATGTTTGATTGTCGACTGTAGCATCCAATACCGTCGCGTCCATCGAAAATTGCTGTAAACTTTCATTCAAGTGCTTTTTTACTGGCGTCATATTAATAGATATTCGACTATTGTTCAAAGAATCTTCGAAAGTTTCTGTATTCTCGTAGGGTTCCCAAGTCCCGTCCAACGTCGTACACAATTCTTTGATGGAATCCTCTATATCGTAATCTCGCAATCGATGAACCCAATCTAGAAATCGTATTGGCTGCCACAGCGTTTCTTTCATGCAGTCTCTGTTACGTATACGAATCACTGGTTTCAGACTCTTATTCACAATTACTTGTTGTTGATCAAATTCCTACAATACAGTAATCGATTACATAATTATGCAAAGACTGAGCATTTTAATCTGTTGTTATTTTTATGAATACTGGTGTGTGTATATCAAGTGTATTGTATCAATGAATACGTACATAATTAAGTCCGACTTCCTTGCACCGCTCGGTAGCTTCTCTCACGAATAGTTGCATTTCATGTAGAGTTATGCCGCCATCGTGGATAGCATCGGTGCTCGCTTTCATCTTCAGAGCGTATTCAGCATCCGCTGCTTGCTCGCTCAAAATATTTTCCAATTCTTCCAAGAAATTGGACTGATATGGCGAAACGGTAACTTTCTTCTGCTCGCATTGCATCTGTTTCAATCTATTGCTTATTTCGACCTCGTTCACAAGTTTTTCTTTCTCTAGTTCCAGTTCCTTCTTCTTCTGATGGATCTGTTCTAGTGCCTGCTTCTGTTCTTCAACCGTAGAACCAAGCATCTCAATCTTGCGCTCGTAAGATTGCTTTTGCGATCCTAGTTGTTTCTCGACTTCGCGTTTCGCGTTCTCTAACTCCTTTATAGCTTTTTGTTTGCTTTCCTCAAGTTCGGCTCTCAATCTTTAAATACAAGACTGTATTAAATATTTATTGAAATACTTGGCCGAGTCAAAATTTTCTGCAAATCACAAGAGACACTTACTTTTCCTCTTGTACTTTGAGAATTTCTTGGTAAGCGAACTCATAGTCCAAGGCCTGCGCGGAAACCTGAATATTGTTGTGCCCGTCGTGAGGATTTGAGACCTTGAAGTAATGATTACCGCCGATGACCAATCGATCGCCGTGTTTCAGGACTACTTTTCCGGTTACAACCTGCAATAGGATCAATTTTAAAATAGGGAGTCCATAATAAAGATATAAAATACAATCAATATAAAATATGTTATACCTGTCCATTGACGAAAGTATCCCCGTCCATCTCGGAGGACAGTGAAAGTTTCCCGTTATTGTTCTGAATGGTGCTGTTGAATATACAAAAACGATTAAATTAAACACGCGCAAGAAAAAGCATTAAAACAATAAATATTACAGAGGATATATATATATACAACAGAAAATCTTGATCGCGTGCACATTATCCTGGAAATCTTGCAAACGTGCTCACAGTGATTCATGGAAACAGTTGGCCAACCGATTAAAACAAGATGAGCGTTACACAGAAGACCATCGAACAATCATGTTAAAATTATAATTTATTCAATATTATGCTCAGAGTCACTGCTAGAAGAGTATTGCATTAGCAACAGAGACAAGAAACATGCAATTGCGATAGGAAATTGACAAAGTAGGATGCAGAGTGAAGAATGTGTACTCCATAACCAGAAACCAGGACACGACAAACCAATGAAGTATGCAAAATGCATTGGACAGAAAAACCAGAACATGTAGAAGAATAAAACAATTCCAATGATCTTCACACCCTATTCAACTAGCAGATTGCGAACATCCGACAACTAACCAGTGCAGAGGTCTAACCAGAGGCCCATCCAATATGATATCCAAATTTTTTGGAAATCCATCAGGATGAGAATTTTTGCCAATGCGAACCAATCCAGGAGGAATCAGGTACAAGAGTGTACCGGACAACATAGGATCGGCTGCGAGATTTATCAAGCAAGGCTGCTTGTCCTTTTCTTGGACATCGATCTCGATGGCGATCCCACAGCGACGCAAATATTTTAACTCAGAGTTTTTCCTTTGCTCTGTTTCCTGCAGCCTTTTTGACCATGTCCTGTAATTACAGATAACTAAATTACGCATTTTTTCGCCCTTGCTTTTTCTTTCTCGGCGACGTTCCGTTCCATTCTCCTTAGGAAAAAGCTACTTAGAACTATTATTTTAATTGTGAACAATGTGAAACGTGGAAAGATAAAGAAAATATGTATAATACAAGAGGCCTTGAATTGCAAATAACTTCAGCGATAATTGCTGCAAAAATATGAAACAGCAAAAACATTACTGCATACACTCTACTGCTTTGCTACTTGCAGTCGCTTCAGAAAATTTGTATCTTGTATAAATAATGAGATCAAAGAAAGTGTGATTAGACAGGAGAGAGAAAGTTTGATTAGTTGCCTGGTTGATTTACATTTGAGTGGTTGTAAGCTGTTCCTCGGTTTTCTTCAGTTGATTCTTTAATTTATCGATTTCCTGTTGCTTCTGTTTGACCTCGTCATTATTTTTGCCGTTGGGTTCAATGGAATCTAGAAGTCTTCGGGGACAAATCCCTAATTGCCGTTCGTATCCCTCGCGGACGCCGCGTAATCGTTGAACTTCCGCTTTCAGCTCGCTGGAAGGGAAACACGGTTACCGTAACGAAACGAAATAAGTATCGTTAACATAATTGTACCCGTTAACAACCATTAGGTTATATATGCAGCGACTTCATGAGCGCATTCTTTTGTTTCGCCATTTCAAGCTGGTGCGACAGTTCACGTTTTCACGTTGCATGGTACGAAATTATGGTTGAGCGGCGCGGCGAAGTGAGCGGATAGCAAACTGATGCGGATAGAACACTTTTGTTTCTAGGTTGACTAGGTCCGCTATTATATGCTGTTGTGCTCGCGGCTCTCTTCGCCGCTTCGCTATACCCACTCGCATTTAATTACATTGGTACAATTATGCCGTAATGTTCACCTCGTTGTTATCATAGATCTTTGTCGTTCTACTATATTCATAGTAATTCATACCCTCACATCCGGTCTCATCGAAACGGTGATCAAAACTGTAATAATCGTTAGCCGCGGATTTGCAAACAGTCGATTTTAATGCAGAGAAATCCGCAGTCTAGCAATCGTCGAGGTAACGGAAATATTATGTGATCCCAGAGCAATTATTGCGATTATGTTTACTGTTTACCCTGAAAAGACTCAGTTCTGATATTAAGAAACTTATCTAAGTGCGCAGCCACTCTGCCACATTTTTTGGGAAATCAGGTATGATTGCTCGATACCAGGAAGGGATAAACAAGAATCATTTTTCTGCGATATAGAATGATATAAAAAAAAAAATACACTTTTAACAGTTTATAACTGTCGGACATTATCAGCCTGTCCCCTGGTGTTCTAGAGTAAGTATTTAACAAAAAGGATCGAAAAAGTTATAAAACTGGTCTGCTGCATCTGCTTTTTGCATATTTTAGTTTGCATATAGATCTGTAACTTGTGATAGCGCAGCCTTAATAAAGATAATATATATACTCAATATATACTCATATGTACTCAATAATGATCTATTCGTTTCTTATGTTGAGAAAATCTAATCTACAAGTATGAACAAATCTAATCTGAGGTACAGCTCGAAATCAACAGGATACGTTTAATGAGATGAATTACCGAATTAACTTCTCGTGCGGATCTTCGTTGATACGTACACGGTTGACAATGGCTCGAACTTGGCAGGCGTACCGAAGGGTTGCAAGTGTCTCTTCCACGTGAACGTTAGCTGGTGATACTGTTGCAAGCATGGCTGTCCTCGAGTTGCCGCCGAGGCTCTCCTATGGAATTCAAAAAGAATTTTTCTAGCGTGAAATATCGCTGAATCTCGGAAAAAAACATAACGACGTCGATAATAGACTTCGTTAAAAAATGTAGTACTTTCGCGAACATAAAAATCGTATCGAGGTCATCGAAGTACGCGTTGCTGCCGAAGAATGCATTGTTTAAGAGACTTTAACGGGCGGTCGAGTCGTTCGATGCATTTTCGAATGCAGACGAACGATACACATATCACTGCAATCAACGTGTAAACAGATATAATACAATAAAGACCTATAAACACTGTCACAACAAATTTACGGTTACAATTAACATCAAGAACGTTGTGTGACCTTTAAAAAGTGAACTCGTTATCACTTGATGGAGCAATGAACAGTGCATCGTAGGCAATGGAACAATATAGATTACTGATAATTAATTGTTGTTCAATTATTGTTTCGATAGGAACGATAACGGTAGAAACTGATTGCCCGAGAAAGAATTATTTTTCGGTGTAATTTAGCAACGCAGGGGTCTCATACTTCAATTACAATAACTGAGAGACGTCTTATCTGTCGTAATCTCATTGACGTTACGCACAAATAATCATTATCAGACGATAAAGAGTTGAGCCTCGAAAAGAATGATTGCTGTCTAATCTCTCGAGTGGTGTTTCGCTTTGTGATCGATCACACCTTGGCGTGTCTCTCTTATCGTTTATCCTCTGATACAACCAAGAGAACGATAACTCTGCAAATAGAACGCAAAGTTCCTCGTTTGTGCAAACCTCGCGAACCTCGCGCCGCGTCGTTAAGTTAGCAATGGAAGAAAAGAATTGTTTTTCATTATCAGTGGCGATTGGCTACGTCAGTACACGTTCAAGTACACTCTTTTTCTTATCGCTAATTAACGATATCGTTTTCAGGATTTCGATTGTACCGTGACCTGTAGCGTTTGGACGTTCAACTGATATTAATCATCCGGTTGCGATGAAGTAAATATTACGATCGCGAAAGATTGTTGCTTGATGCTGCACCGAATACTGTTGCACCGGATGCAAGTGCATACATTTAGAAGCCTTCAAGCGTTTTATCAGATAGCTTATCGTTACGAATTCATTAGGGCAGGCCGAAAGCGCAAACAAATTATCGATTTGCGTGACTTTGTTACCAGTACAATGCTTTACTTAGCATAGATATTAAATAAATGAAGAAAAATTTCCGCCTATATGACGCAAAGACAGTTTATTTTCCACTAAAATGCCAGACTTTGCGACGTTATCAGCAATATGATCCTACTATTTATCATATCAGCCTCGTTATTGTAATTCGGCTTAAAAACAGAATTTTTATGGTTCGTAATCGCGATAAATCTTTCGTAGTACATTATGTACTCAGTGGTTCAAGGATAAATTGGAACGGCGCTAACCACCTGAAAATGATTTCCTGGGTAATAATCGACGGTTTTGTCGGCGACATAAAACGAGAAGTGGTTGCACTCTTACCGAGCTCGATAAAGCACGGAGCGTGTACATAAATTATCATTGAACTTGCACTCGAACGTATAACAGTTATCAGATATATAATAGACGATTCGTTTTTCCGTTACCTAACAAGATTCCCGAGATAGGTATTTCCATCGCAAAAGCAAGCCTCTCGCGAGTAAACAGATTCTAGAGCACACGTATTTTGCAGCGCTTTGTTAATAACTGCTTTGAAAATCACTTTTTGTACGAGTTCGACAGTGACTATTATCGGGGAATACATTGGCATGTCGAATGCTTCCATGCGTTAAATGTCTTTAAACTGCTTCTATAACGATTCTAAGTGAGGAAAATTTAAACGCTTTGTGTAAACAAACTCTCTCTCTCTCTCTCTCTCTCTCTCTCCCTCTCTCTCTCGACAATATATCGACGGAAGTTTTTCCCGTTGAATGTAAATTTAGTAATCGTAGACGGCGTAGAAATGCGGGTGATAGTGCATCGATGCGAAATATTTCGTGATTAGACCTTGACTACGTATGCAAACTCGCAACTTTGATATATGACAACACGTAAAAAATTGTTTGTCTCATTAACGGTTGCATTACGATCGTCAAGTGCTAAATAAGTATGTATACATATATGAAAACATGATTCATTATCTTGAACTACGGTAGAAGCTAGTATTGTAAAAAAATCGGTATTATCTTCTCGGTATCGCAACACCGTAAGTGCAGTAAACATGTTTCAAAAATATGATGCAGATAAATTTTACAACCAAGAAAATCAAATTTTTCATTCCATTTGATGGATTAGTGGAATGTGCGAAACCGGCTTCGACAATGCCGGTTTATTTATCTACTTTAAGGAAAAATGATTTTTTCATATACGCCAATATACGGTAACAGCAAATGTCTCGTATATATTTATCTATTCCTACATCTCCACTATCTTGACTAATCTTTTAATGAAACTTTCAGCAACTTTTATCAAGACTACATTTCAACATAGTAACAGCAGCTGCTCGATAAAATATCTAGTGATTGCACGTACGGAAAAATGTCGAAATGACCCTTAATTACATTTCACGAGAGACGAAAAAGGTATAAGAAAATCGTCGCTAACAATTAAGCCCCTCTTTTTCAAAGTTATTCCAACCACATGGCTGGAATGATGGGTATTAGACCGGATCGGAAAAACATTGTTTTCGAAATCCAAAACGCCCCACACGGGTAAAGTTGTGGTTTGACGCCGTAATGATCTGTTCTATTGGGTACGGGTATTGGGCACACCTCCACATACACAATATTTGAATTCATTAAATATAGAAAATATTTCGAATAATAAGACAGCAATTTTAAACGGCCGGAGAGCCGCCGTTCAGGCAGTAAGGGTAAATGTCCTGGCGTAGAGGGGCGAATAAGCTAGAAATAGCGAGAAATCCGTAACCGGCTGATAAGTTCCGGCAGAGATAGGAAAACGCTAAATCCGCCTTAGATAACGCGAACCGAGAAAAGGGAAAAGGCGAAGGTGAACCAGAAAAACACATTTAGAAGTCGCAAAATCCGCGCCGCAATTCGCGAAGGTGATCGTTGTCGGAGGTGGGGGCCGCGGGTAGACGGTTCCGGGGACGTGCGGGAATAAAGGGGGAAGCGGTGAGGCCGGTGGCCGAAGTAGAGGGGCAAGCCGGCGGATAAACATTACGTGCACAGCGTCCACGCACGTTCGTTTAGTTCGAAGGAAAACATCGTGGCGATTCGAGAGTAGGGACGCGCGATCGTCGCACTTTGCCAGGCCGCTTGATTCGCTCCGAGGTGACTCCGCGAGACCAAACTGCATCTGGTAATCTGGTTGTTTACCAATGAGTTCTTAGTCGGATACCAGCAGAGGAAGCAGAAGACGAGGAAGCAACGCGCAGATCGATCGAAGAAGTTGTCGCTTTAGAAAGGAGAGGAAGAGCAAGTCAGTCGACGTCCGGATTCTCGCATACCGAAGCAAGAACGGGAACCAAAGTAGAAGATATCTGCTGTTCCGAGATATCAAGCCGGTTGAAACGCTACCAACAGAGGATCCAGACAATCTATTTCTCTCTTTGTCTCTCTTTAGAGGATTCGCAGAACAAACTCATCGAGGTTGTCTACGCGCGTGGAGATGCGCATAGATCCTCCGCAATAAGAGACAAGCAACAGACAACCGAAGATCGAGCATGGATCTAGTCTACGTCCCCGAAGTCCTAAACTACGGGTTCCTCCGGGGCTACTCGTACAGGGACTACGAGCAACCCTGGAACACAAACTATTTCAACAACGGTACGTGTAAGTCTTGTTTGTGCGTTGTAAACAAATATCGCGTGGAAACAGCATCCTCCTCTGTCCACCGTTTCTCATTTTTCGGACGACATTCGTTTTTCGATTTCGTAGATCTCCTTCCGCGGAAACGGTTTCTATTGTTGCGACCAGAAATCTTGTTATTACTCGGTTGGCATATTCTTCGGCGAAGAGTATCTCTATAGACAGATAACAGACTGTACATTCGCAGCAAACGCACGTGTCGGTCTGCGTTCTCCGGTATAATTCGCATAAACGTCGCAACGGCGGTATGTCGGGCGTTCGCGTTTTGCTCATCCTTGGATCCGTTTTAAACGTTTATTAAATTTTGTAATTAATACACTCGTTATTGGACGCGGAGCAGCGTACCGAGTCTATCTTCGTATCGTACTCTGTTTTTGTCTGGAACGCGAGAATATTCGTAATCCGTTCAACTTTCTTCTTTTCTTTCATTCGAGGTGAATCGAATCTTGTTTGAACGATAATGTGTTTTTAATCGTGTGAAAGTAGTTAGATTTTGTCATGCACAGACTCCTGACTCCACGCCAAGTTCGTTCGGACAGCCTTCGTACTCTGTTTTAGTAGTGCTACGAAGGTGACAAACGTTTATGACGCATTCAGCTTTCTTCTTTCGTACTTCGCGATGACTCGAATCTTGCTCGGATGAGAATTTCACGTTCAACGAAAGTATCCACGGATTTTTCAAGCTTTCATCCAATTTTATGATTGGGACATTATTAAGAACAATTCGGAGAAACGTTCGTTTGTTCTTGTAATCCCTGCGCAATTGTTATGAATTGTTTTTACCGAGGATGCTTCGATGTGAAAGCACGCACGAGCCTCGATTACCGTTTAAGGAACTCGATTCCCCTGATCACCTTTAATAGACGATTTAATTCTTCGCTTGAAAAGTCCGGATCATTGACAGCACGTACTATTTCTAAGTGAAAATAGAATACTGCTGAATTGAAGTATTTTTGTTTCTTTATCTCTCCACTCAAAAGTGTTGCATTCGAAGTTCGAAGTGAAAAAGAAGAACATCATTTGATTTTGAGTTGAGTGAGTCAGTGTCATACTTGGCAATCGCGAAGATCATTGAAATATGCGTCGACGAAATTCATTTCCGGCTGACTTCAGTCGCAATAATAATGACGCAGTACAACTCCGTTTGATTTCCATAAAGCTGTCTTTTCTTCGTGTAGTCTGACTAGTCGTCGATACTGTTCGCAAGAAACAGTAATCACGGAACTGCAATCCGAAAAAAATCGTAAACAGAAAACCGGTTTAATCATCTCCTCGATCAAATTGTAATGAACCTCTTCGTCCATTACAAAAAACATGTTTTTTCCAGGAAGAAAGAACTATGCAACGCCCGATCGCTAATACGGAGCCCGAATTCGATCAATTTCTTCCTTATCGAATCAATTAAAATTTTGTAACGTCACAGAGGTGTGTGCTACGTTCCGACGCAAAGTCCAGTAAGAATCGAATAGAAGTTAATCTCGTGTTCGGATCTAGAGGACGTCCGAAAGAATTCAATCGATACAGGATCCATAAGTCCGATTGATCATTCTGTAGGGCGTGTTCGACAGGTATACCACGTAGTTGGCTCCACCTTTCGATTTATCGTTGACGAGAACTGGTCGCGGAAAGCCGGTTTATCGCGCGTTGTTTATTAACCGTTGCATCTAGAAGTCTCGACAATCGCGGTTCTCAAAATATTTTAGAGCCCGTCGGCTTCGTGTCTTCGAACAAGATAAATCACTCGCATCGGGATCATTGCATAAGACTTCGCCGGTCTGTAAACAAAACAGGACACGATACTCTAGACATGAAAAAACATATTTACGATTGTGGCTCGCGTTCGTACCCAGTTTCGTAATGAGACATGCTAATGATCTGCCGACAAGCATTCCGTTGCGGATGCCTGTCCGGCGTTTGTACGAGAGCCGCCTCCTCTATATTTGTATACGAAGCTAAAAGAATATGCAACTTGGTCTATAAATACTTTCGTTACCGGCGTGACATACTACCGATAGGTACCCAGGGCTAAAAATATCGCGCGACAATCAGGCGCGGCGTATGAATCGGAATCGTGCACTTGCGGGGATAAAAAATTGCCGTTGCTCTTGGTCTCGAAGATTCAACGTAATCCGTTGAAACGATGATTAATCGTCGCTAGTCTACGAATTCCTTCGTACGGTGAATATTTTTCTTAGAATCTTGTGGAGTCAACATCCGATTCCTTCTAAATGTTCGCAGTTGCAAAATTTCGTCAAAAAGAAAAAGAAAACTCCATCGCCGATAATTATAATCTGTAACAGATATTTCAATTTGATATTCACCAAAGGAATTTCAAAATCCATTTCTGGACTCTGCAAACATTGCTTCTAGCAATGCGCGCGGATCTATTTCTGGTTGACCGATTTGCAAAATATGTTCCGGTGACTCCATTCTGTTCGCAGACTTTGCGACAATGGCGTGGTGGAGGACGCGATAAAGAATTGTATTTTTTCCGTTCTTTTTTAATCGCGCACAGAAAGCGATTGCGATACTCGCGACCACCGGAAATACCACTTGCTAAAACACAGATTTTTATCATCGTCATCCTTCATCATCTGCCGCGTCGAGTGTTCTCTTAATCATTCTTTGATCTAAGAGTAATCGTGTGTATTCTACGCGCGAAGCGAAATGAAAGATGCGTACGTGCGGACCATCGCGTGCGCCTCTGTCCACGGAGAAACGAATGAGGTAACTTATTTTGAACATGATCGCTCGAATTGTTCACTGGCAGAACTACTATATCTTCGTGTTGTTTCATAATTGCATTAGTTACGAACACCGAGGAGTGATAGTACATGCAAGCACCTCAAATAATTTTAATAAAATAGAAAAATGCCTCAATGGATTATTCCCAAAAATTTTCAGTCTCGCATCAATGACGTAAAGTCTTCTATAAACTGCGAACATCTGTGCCATAATCCGGTGCAAACGTATAGGTTTCTAGAGTTGAAATAATCTCTTCACGGTTCCCTGTTTTGCTGGCTTTCTGTTGTGCACCTAACAATTTGCACGCGTTTGCGTACAGAGCGGAGTAAATAAAAACCGCGGATAAGGTTGTGTCCGGAAAAAAATTCGTTATTGCGACAGATAAGTAAAGAAGAAGTCGTTTTTAAAAGACAGTGATTCCAATGGCGGGATACGATTGTGTTGCAGGGCGATCGTCGCAGAATCATTGCCAGCGATTGCCGCAGCAGCAACACCATGATGAGAAACAACAGTCGAAAGAGGGCTGCCATTTGTGCCGAGAGAGCAAAAGAAGAAAACTCGCGGCTTACATAAGGGGTAAATCGCGGCGGAGCTCTTGCCACGAGATCCACGAGGAAGAGGAAGAGAATGTTGGGGAGGATAATGCAAATAGCGATAATTTACCGTCGAAAGTGGAAGAGGGAAGCTCGATGAAACCCGGTGAATCAAAAGAGATCAAGGGAACGCAATTATAACTCGAGCCGCCCCTACATAATTACACGTCGCATAATTATAAAACACCACGATTAGCTTTTCGTTCATATCGATCAACAATTACGTATAAAAACTTTTACGTATAAATCACGATACGTTAAAACGTGTAAGATGAAAATACGATCGAATATCGTGTTTTACTTTCACAGATTTTTCTTATCGGATCTTACAGTTTTAGATTTATCATTACGCCCGCGAAAACAGTATAAAAGGCAAAGAACGCTTATTATCTCATCGCACACGATGCACACGAGATGCGTAAATTTTTCATTGACATAGAAGCATACGACTGATGATCTCATCTAGATCGTACATCAAATTGAAGAACATTTTCACAATGAGTTACAAGCATGAGATCATTTTATGCATTATCGAACGTATTAATTTCTTCCAATACGCCGACGAAAACATTATAAATGATTGAATATTACAATTCGCCATGGCAACAGCTGCATTTATATTGCGAGCGTGAAGATAAATGCGTGCCTTTATCCTTCAGAAGAGAATGAGTTCTTTAGATTGTTTTAGCTTTAGAAGATTCTTTAGCGTCGAGAAAATTAGAATTAAGGAAATGTTCAATGAAAGATTGAATCATCTATGAGACTGATTTTACATGCGAAACTATATTGGAAGAAATATTAACTAGCGATAATGATATCGTAATTAGTTTGTAAATCCCATATAAGAATTATATAAAATAGTAAAGAAATATTATTATTATGAAGTTTACAGACTGTTAAGAAAAGAATGCTTTATTAATAATAATAAAAAATCCGCTAAAATAAACGATACCCCTTAGGCTCGCTTTAACATTACTTACCTTCAGCAGCCATGTGAGAACCGACTCTCTGTACGGAACAAAACCTCGTTTTCGATTATTCGTGTTTTCAGCAAGAGATGCGATCACTTTTCCCAAGGTGAGCAGCGATTTGTTAATAGACACACCTTCCTATAAATTTCAATTCGATATATTATTATGTTAGACAAGTTACTGCAAAATATAATTATACATTGAAATGTAACGTAACAAACCTTCAGCCTTTCACCACTGGCGCAAGTTTGGCTCAGTCTCTCACTGCCTGCGAGATCCACTAAATTAATTTTACTTCGACGACTAGGATTAACGTTTTCCTTGTTTAATTGACTATTCACTTGTGTTTGCGTTAATATAATACTAAATATACTATGCGATCTTGAGCTCTTCTCGTTCATTCCTGTTGCTGCGGTAGCCCGTTGGGAATTGCCCACTTTAAGCCAAGTCTGAAATACGTGTATTTATAATTACACATGTGAATATCTAAACAACTGTTTAAACGATGAATATACCTCACAGTTACGCTCTAATTGAATTACGTAGTTTGAACATCTGAATTAAATTAATCGTGGATGTAATTACAATATAATAGAATTACATTGTAATTCTGCACAACTGTGAGACAATTTCATATGATATGTTTTAAATATGAGGATACCTGCAAGTCTTTATAATTCTGTACACAATGTTGACTCAAGTCAACAATGTATGGACCATAAACAGGATGTTCTCTGACTTTAAGAGGAGCTCTTTTCACTCCATTATTAACATTCGTCAAAAGATCGTGTATCTTCTCGTTATAAATTTCAAAATAACTAATTTCAATGGTGGTTGTGGTGTTCATATTTGTAGATATTCTAGAGAATATGTCTTGACAAAATCTCGGAATAATACCAGTCGCCTCGTCAAGTATCATTGAATTTGTTTGCAACGATTCTTGACCCATCATGCTATAACTTTTACCAGATCCTGTTTGTCCATAAGCAAACAGACAAACATTATACCCTTCGAAGGCATTCTGTACTAGTGGTAGAACCATATTTGTAAACACAATTTCCTGACTAGCATGACTAATCCTGGTTGAATCTTCGTACGATATGAAACAGTGATCATACATGAAAGTGTGCTGGATAGATTCACACTTGACAGTAATATTCTGACCATCCACTTGCACAACCGAGGCAATTTTTGAATCGGTTTGTTCTCTATATTAACGAGATAAAAAACATTATATTCGAAGATAGCATTCTCTTATAATTTTCATAAAATAGGTTTGCAACTTACTTTGTGTTTAATGGTCTTATACGTATACCTACAATCAAGTTACTATTTTCTCCTTCGCAGACTGTTTGGTCATCTATACCAATGTCGTTTGATTTAACGCATGGCGTTTCCACCTGAACCACAGTGAAACAATCAGGCGTCGCTTCAGACAAAATATTGTCACTGAAATAACGTTTCATAGGTGTCTTATTTGTAGGTGGAACATTTATTTTCATATTGCTTATAGCAGTGCGAGCTCTATACTGTTTGGGAGTACAAAAATACATTGTCGGCGTTTTTTCATTTAACAAAGTTGTGGGTTTGCATTTCATGATAGTTTCAGATGATGTTTTTGCAGTTTTGCATTTGTCATTAGATAAAATGTTTTCAGGAAATAAGACCTGTTTCCTTTGGAACGTATTTTCAGACTTTGAATGAGTAAGATTTGTATTAGAAGGCGTATTTGTTAATTTCAAATTGCCGACTAAATCTTTATCAAAAAATATTTGATGTTTCTCAAGTTTTGGACATTTATTATCATGTTGACTTTGGGTCCGTTTGCATGGTGTGTCAAATGTTTCAGAGCATGTCTTCTCCCTAAAAGATGACAAATATTTATTAAGATACAGACAAGCAATAAACCGAGGATAGAAATTACACTTACATTTTATTCAGAGAATTTGTATTCTCCTTGTCGAAGTTGATAGGCGAACTCGAGAAAATAGCATCGCAAAACCCATGTCTCACAGTTTTGAAAGTATTATGCGCCATGATGGTATCGCGTGTAAGAAATTTTTAAATAAAAAGCATTTATGCGTCCAAAATTTTGTCTCCGGTAGTCTAACCTTGTCAAAGCCCGCCGTATGACAGATGCGCGTAGTGTATATATATGTATGTTTATTTCAACCAATCGCAATTTTAGCCATTGCATCGAGCAGACCAAAATTTATCCATATAATCAATTGCACATTACTTTTTCCAATTTGAATCGCAGCTACATATTTACGCTAGCTGATATACTAATCCTAAAAGTAAATACCAATTGCACCAAAGCTTTAGCCTCAAATAAATAATTGTAACGTAACGATCTCTCAAATTTCAAATTCATACTTCAAGCTGGTCATAGCTGGTCAATGTCTGCGAATCAGTATTGCCAACGTAAATTGTGATATTTTCTGGATATTTTCAAAGAAATGGACCGAACTGACCGAACCACATTTTAATAACATAACGAATATCTTACGTGGCAGTATTTTTATCTTGTTTCCAAATACCGTAACTACAATATTGAGACTCACAAATTCCGATATAATACATACATATACATATTTAGTATGTACGGATGTTAACAATACCCCATCGACAGTGCGTGAATAAGTTGTATTTTCGACAGTCCGTGCGAAGTTGTAATAATGATCATGACAGACGGTAGTCAACGGAGTTGTGCGAATAAATGGATATCAAAAGTTGTGTTCACGACATTTCTGTTGCTTATACTTTTAAACTTGCCGACCCTGTGTCGAGCCCACAGTCACGATGAATCACCGAGTTATAAGTACACCAAAGAGGCTAATCAAGAGTATCTAAACAGTGAACATTCCACACATCACCATGAAGCTCAGCATCAACACAAGCCGATTTTGCCCGAGGATGCACAGGATTACGTATTTCTCAAAGCGATTACATCTACCTTACTTATATCGGCAGCTCCATTCTTCGTTTTATTCTTTATTCCATTGGACAAAACAAAAGAACACGAGCCTCTACTAAAGATATTATTAAGTTTTGCCTCCGGTGGATTGCTGGGAGATGCATTTCTACACTTAATACCTCACGCTTTGGTACCTCATTCGCATGAATCAGGAGCGACACACTCCCACCAACATTCTCATAGTCACGACGATGAAGAACCTCATCATGGTCACGATATGTCCGTTGGCTTATGTGTATTATTAGGTATAATCATGTTTCTAGTTGTGGAGAAAATAGTAAGACTTATAAAAACTGATCATACTCATGTACATGCACTTAGCGACACACAAAATGCATCGAAAGAAAAGAAAGATGATATCTCAAACAAAGACGAAGATACTTGTAAGGAATCTAAGGATGATTCTGAGAATGAAATAAAAATTAGCGGTTGTTTAAATCTGGTAGCAGACTTTTTACATAACTTTACAGACGGCCTTGCTATAGGAGCTAGCTATTTGGCTGGCACCAATATCGGTTTCATTACCACTTTCACAATTTTACTACATGAAATACCTCACGAAATAGGAGACTTTGCTATTTTAATACAAAGTGGTTATAGTAAAAGAAAAGTAAGATGCTATGGTGATGAATAATTAAGCAGATACTAAGTTATTATTATTATTATTACTAATGACATTATTATTATTACAGGCTATAATGCTGCAGCTTATTACCGCAGTAGGTGCTTTGTTAGGAACTTGCGTATCGTTACTGGCCGAAGGCATGGGTGAGATAGAATTCTAATATTAATAGATATGTATATGTAAATTCATTAGCAATTTTAATGAAAATATTTATTTGAACTTATAGGTGATCTTGCAACCATGTGGATTCTTCCATTCACAGCTGGCGGATTTATTTACATCGCAACAGTATCCGTAATACCAGAACTTTTAACCGATACTAAATTTGGACAGTCTGTGAAAGAAATCATTGCGCTTCTCTTAGGTGTATATATGATGGTACTTATAGCAGAATACGAATAGAAGCATATAATACTTTTCTTTACAAATATATTGTGATCATTTACTAAGATTCTGTTTTGACTGCTATAATAAGATCCTTAAACTAGAACTTGTATTTTTACAAAGCTGCACTTGTGTTCAGTGATGAGTGATATTAGTAACAATTTTATTTGTATAAAATGAATTCCAGTGACAACAACGTTATCTATGTATTTACTACAAACATTGACATATAAAAATTAATGAGCTAATCATGAAATCAGTAAAAAGAACATTCATATTCGATATAACATTTATATTATGAAATGATATATTTATACATTAGTTAAAAAATTTTTACTTATAGCTACTGTAAAATAAAAAAAATCTATGTTTTTTATAATAGATGAATACATAGTCTATTCTTTAAAAAAAGAAAAGGTACAAGTGAATAATCACAACTGTTACATTAATTAAGTTAAATAATTATTAACTACTATACAAATTTATTTTGTTTGCTATTTTCTTATTCTTAATATGACCTTGTATACTTTGAAACAGAATACGGCTCTTTTACAGTCGCTTTCATACTAAGACATCATCTTTTTTATCCTTTCTAGACATTTTTCTGCTACATCTATGGAATTATCATGATTTTGTTCTTTCGCTAAACGTTTTCCTTCTATACAGCTCTGCTTAGCTTCCTTGTATAATCCTTTTTCAAGGTATACATTTCCCAAATTAACATAAATAGAGCCTATATCAAACATATCAGGCAATTTTTTCCCTACAAATAGAATAAATTGCTGTTGAAATTACTCTGAGACTAACAATTGAAAGATTATCAACTGTTCCAGTGTTTTTACCTATTTCTGTAGCTTCGGTTAAACATTTAATGGCTTGATCATACTCTTTCATCATACAATGTACAGTTCCCAAGTCGTTTAACAACACAACAATTTGTTCGTCGTCTTTATCAAGAGTTCTTACAGCTATGTCGTATGCTTCGGTGAAATACCTAAGAGCATCGACATATTTTGATTGGTTAAAAAGAAAACTGCCATAAGATTCTAAAGCCAAACCCATTAATTGTAGAGTGTCTGGATTATCGCTGTCCTTAGCCATATGTTTATTCAAATGTTGTAAGCAAAACTGGAAACCATTTTCAGCCATTCTATGTTAACAAACAACACATTACGTTTCGTAATGTTAAATGTTACATATAATATCAAATCAGGTTGCTTACTCTGTTTCTCCCATTTTACCATACATGTTAGCAATTTTAAGAGAAATATGAACGACTGCTAAATCATCTTGAGCTATTCCTTTAGACAGTAATCTTTGTAGAACCGATACAAATAGTTTCTGTGCTTTCTTATATTGGCCTGTATTCATTGCAAGATTAGCCATTACATCGTAAATGTATGTTATACCGTCATAATGCTGTAAAGTCTGTGCTTGTCGCAAAGCAATATGCAACATTTGCTCTGCCTTTTTAAATTCCCCTTTCTATAAAAGGGAAAGAACACCGATGAAACTATATTAAAACAAACAAAATTTGCCTTTAACTCAACAGTGTCTGATCACATTGCCGTCGGCTATAATGAAAGCTCAAACATATACAATATTGTCATCCGTTATACTTAACCTGAACTAGTAAAATTGATCGTTTAATTGTCATTATCAATTCTGACTCTTCATCTTTCTCTTCTTCTTCAGAGCCGAACAGAGTGAACAGAAAACTACCCGAAATTAAAATAAATTTCGATTCCATTGATTTTCGTCGTTCATAAAATTGATGGCTAAAATGTTTCCTGATTTCATAAATTTGTGGTAAACACATTATTAATGCGTTTTTACTCAAATTTAGCTGGTACATTTTTGTAACAATTACAGTAGACCTTGTGAATAATTCAGTATGTTTAAGCGCATTTGTAATTATATTCCGACAGTACATTGTCGTACTAAATTATTGACTACACAAAAATAATAATATTCGTTACACTCCGTTATGTAATGTCCTTAGTATGCACTCGGTATCTATATAACATATATAACAATGTGACAATGACAATTGTTATGTATTTAGAAAAACAGGTATATTTACGTATACATAAACGTAAGTAGTAGTACACATACAGCTTCTCTACATCTTGCAATCAAAGAGGTTAGAGCTTAGTGCCATATGATATCAAAACTGAAGCGCGAAGTGAGCGCGAAGCACTTTAGCTAGGAGTATTTACTATATGTATACATAGAGTGACATAGAGACTATAGCACTTTGCCCACATCCGTCATCTTTTAGATGAAATAATCTTGAAACACGGAATGTTATCTGAAGCCGGATCGGGTAAGTTGTAACCGCATGTAGTTCACTAACTGATCGACTAATCGTTTCATTTTAATAGAGTCCAATAGAGTCCGCTATTGTATTACAGAGTCGGTAATTCAGAACTGTAGACAGAAAAATGCGTTGCATGCAATGTCTATACTGATTTTAAGTTTGTGTCTAAAGTGTGTTATGCTTTGTGCTTTGGTGTCGTGTCGTGTCCTTGTCCTGGCCTGGCTGTGCCCTGCTGTCCTGCTGTGTCCTCCTCTGGGAATTGTGTAGAACTCGTGTTTGTTAAATTGTTCCGATATTTACGTTTGTTACATCGTTCCCTTTAAAATCAGTTTCCAGTTTCAAAAGATGACGACTCTTAGGCCTTTTACATGTAACGACTTGTTCAAGTTCAATACTGTGTAAGTAGACAATTGTCTGTAGAAATATAACAATAGCGTTTCATATAACCTAGAAGTAGTTGTAATTAATATAACCATACTTCGAATAATGTGTTTCCTTTTCAGGAACTTAGATCCTCTTACGGAGACTGTATCCTTTGATTAATTTTAGGCATCTACCTGTAGGCAACTGTTTGATGTATATCGTAAATAAAATATCACTTGGAGGTTTCCTTACATCGGTGTTATGTAGTATGGACTCTCTTTTTATACACATTATTTGGCCCATTGGCCCGAGTATTTTCAAGTGGCAGAATCACCGAGTGGAGAAATTATGGGTTACAGTAAGTTCTAGTCCATTTACTCGAAAAATTCATGAATGAGCACGAGTGAAACTTAGCCGTTTGCTTTCTTTGAATACTGTCAAAGTTATGGGAAAGGCAGAGGGGTACAGGGAGGAATGGCATGGTCACATAACTGCTCTCACAGTCTCTTCTAGTTATAGAAGATTAGGTCTGGCTGCTATGCTAATTAAATCTCTGGAAGAGCTTTCAGAAAAGTGAGTGAATAGTGAACACTCTATAATCTCAAGAACTTCATTATTCAACATATATACATATATATTTTATTTTAGGAAACAAGCCTATTTTGTGGATCTTTTTGTCAGAGTCAGCAATAAGGTGGCAATCAAAATGTATAAACAATTAGGATATATTGTGTATAGGACTGTTTTAGAATATTATAATGGGGATCCAGACGAGGACGCTTTCGGTATAGAATCATGTCATTCGTTTTCTGCAGAATATATGTTTTGCTTAGGAACTTAACATTTTATGTACTCCTTCCAGATATGAGAAAAGCGCTTTCTAGAGATTTGAAAAAAAAATCGGTAATACCATTGACCCATCCGGTGACGCCGAAAGAAGTAGACTGATTGTATATATAAATATTTATTTGTGGGATCGACGAAAAATAAATAACGCACTTCGAAGTAACATACGAAATGATTATTGTGATGAGAATTTTACCGCCTAAAAAGTAAATAAATAATCTCTTAAAATGCAGATCCGAGCAGTTTATTTCTTGTTTCTGTACAATAGTACAATGCTTTCTGCTATACACCGCTCGTGCCCTTTATGCGTCGTTTTTTTATGCGAATAAATAATAAATAGAAATGTAAGATGTGGTAGGCTCAGTAGAATTACCGCGGACAGCTCGATTACGATCGCAGGAAATTTCTATGACGATTGTTTGAATTTTTTAATCGGCTGCCCGATTCCTTTCTCTCTTCTCTCCTTCTACTATACTTAGAATACTTAAGCCTAACGTGATATTTACAGAATCAGTGACTTTACTGCATCATAATACAACGGCGCTACGCGCCTGAATAGTAGCATTATTATTTTTTTTTCTTTCATATAATCGCGTATTATAAAAATTAAAGACAAAATGTCGTTCTTGCATATCTTTGTACTGCTCCCAGTAATCTGAGGTTCGATCGTTTCATTTCTCGTTAACTCTTCTTCATCATCATCATCATCAACATCTTCTTCATTACCACGTTTTTTTTTTTATATAAATTCTTCAATGCGCTAAACGAAGCCGTGCATAAAATTTACTTTGTCTATTCTGCTCAGAGAGGCACAATCATACTCAGCCTATCCCAGGAATTACAAAAATTATATAGAAGTCTTGTACCATATTGCACGAAAGCCCTACATTCAACTTTGCTTTATTTTATTTCTGGTTACTAAAGAGAAGGAAGACATTTGCTAGTTACGTAGGACACGTCAAGCGCGTACAAAACTTCTATAGTATCGACGGGATCACACCGTGTTCGATTAGTACAAAATTGTTGTTGTTGTTGGTTGTTGTTGCACATACAATTACGCAGGAACGATATACTAATCGTCAAAGAAAAAATCGCGTTCCCATTTTTTACATCTATTTGGTCGTGTCCTTATATAAAACGAACTTATTCGCTTAGACGTTAAATAAATAGAAAATATGAGAGACTAGTTGTTATCAAAATAACATGACAATTAAAATGTAACTTCCGTTCGTTCGTCCGTCGTTATTCCATATAGAAACTGTTCCACCCATACACGATTGAGCTCTAAACGAGATTTACCGGTTTCAATACTGTTTGTACTTACTGTCCGAAATACCGGTCGTTCCAACGATTCAGATTACAAAATATTCAAAAACACGTAGAAAGTTAAGGGATCTACTAAACGAACGAAACAACTATATCGCGTATCATACAATTCATAATCGAAACGTAGAATCTTACATCGACAGTAGGTACAGGTGTTGCTGCGTCTAAAAAATGTCTTGCGTTCGAAAGAAACGAAAAGAAAAGAATAAAACAGAAACGTTGCACACTCATCTACCCAGTTGACAACGATCGCGTGCGTTCTTGTTTGTGTTGCAGTCGATTTGGCAAGAATCACGAAACCTCATTTCGATGTGTTCTTGCGTAGAAAAAACAAAAAGAAAGGTACGTCGCTGCATCGTTTGCTAGACTTCTAAACATCCAGTTAACTCCGATTAATTATATACATAGTACACGATACACCGCTTTTTTTTATTTTTTGTCGTTACGTAGGTTTCATCTAACGCTAAACACGTTCCTCGAATTTGGTATATAAATACGGTAGCAAAAAGTCTCAGCGTGACGCCTCCAGCTCTTCCCCCGAAACGAAACTATTTCGATGTAACTTTAGACATACTAACGTTACTTTTTAGGCAGTGTTTGCGAATCGTTTTTCAATTGATTTTTCAGTCACCCACATTGACGATAATGTGGACCAGAAATGTCTCCGTGTCTCGTGTCTTGTCCTCTGTGTGACTATGTATTTGTGTGCACGTGTATCTGTGTCTGTCCTCGCATGCTGTCGGATATTTACAAGTATGTACGTCGTTCGTAAGCATTCTTTTCTTCTAATTTACACAAAAAACGCAAACTAAAATTAACTACAGCGCACGCTGTCGCGCATCGTTCGATTTGTTTTACTCGCAGCGTTCCTTTCGCGAGGACTCTTCTTATAATACAGAACGTAGTACCCTTCGAGTGTAAAGTTAGTGCCTTGGCAGGATCAGACTTTCACGAACCAACTGCCTGTTGCCTTCTGCTTCTTTTACCGAATCGGATAAACCAGTCTTATTAAGGTCTTTGGTGATCTGGCGTTGACTTTAATATATCCGGTTGCGTTGGAAGACAGCTCGAACCTGATTCAAGTATTACTTCATTAACAAATAGATATAATTGTAAGGAGGTCGGAGTAGGTATACTTTTACAAACCAGTGGTAGGTCTGAGAGTGGACTTGATCGATCTGTGAGACCCGTTGCGGGTCAACGTGTTCATTTGCGGCGTTCCGGGCAAAGCGTGTCCCAAAGCGTTCATGTAGTCGGCAATCAACAACGTTATTTCCAAAATCTGTAGAAATATGAAAAGATATTACCAGATTCTTATAGTGCAATGGTTTAATATTCGTAAAGGGAGCAGAGATTGATGTACCTTAGGCTTCGAAAGGGCGAATAACAGCTTCTGTTCAGCAGCCCCTTCGTCGGGGCAGGCAACAAGCATGAAGTCATCTAAACACCCACCGAACGTAACTATATTAGCGTAATTGTAACGGCACATGACCGCCATCGTTTGCAATTCGAGCAACGTTACACTGTCCTCGGAAACAGCTATCCAAACGGTCATCGGTTCGGCTTGCTTCAACTGCGGAAACGAATCAATTTATTCGACATCAGATATTACAATTTCTAAAAACCTTTGGAAAATTCAGGCTCCCTTTTTTGCTCACCTTTGCTTGATAAAGTGTAGCTCCAAAGAAAGGCCACTTTCTGGTGCAAGTCAAATATATACGAACACAGTCTAATACGCTACGACCTTTCAAGCCGACCCACTTCTCTTGCAGTCTCTCTTGCAGTTCCCTGTACAATAAAATCAGTCCCCATTGAAAGATACACACAGCAACATCAACACCTTCTCTTGATTATATACTTGCCTTAACTGATCGGCAGTGATGTTTGTCCGGTATCGAACCGGGTAGAATTTGTCCAGAGCCTGGAGAACCAGATGATGAGGATTGCTTCCGGGACCACTCCCTCGAGCCTTGTCGTTGTTATACTCGCCAAAATCGATCTGGAAAATTTTGTAGATAATATCGTCTCGTTCCAACGATCCCGAACCTGTTTTAGATGCAATGAAAAAATACCTGAGCCATTAGAGAGGCTAGTTCGAAAGCGAGCTCCCGGTTCACCGGAAACTTGCCCTGCACCACCTGCTGGTTCACCTGGTAGCACAGAAGAAGCCTCTCCCTGTCGGTCTCCATCTTAGCCGCCTGGCGCCAGTAACACCTTGATTTGTACGTTAACTGAACTAGCCTGGTGTTCTCGAATTTCCCTGAACCCTTCTCCCTTAAAGCAGTCTCCCATTTCGAGATTATATCGCAGAGCTGCAACACAGACAATCAACAAATTAACGTCTAACATCATTAGACTGGATTTTTCCTATAGATTTTTGTCTTAAACGTGTCAAATCCGCAGTCTAGTTACGAATCTTTCGTCGAATACCTTCGCCTGGAGATCGATAAAATGCTCCAAGTCCTTCTCGATCGGGTCGTCGCTGAACAACGTGAAACCAGACTGGTGAACGTCTCGACAGCCGATCTCCTGGTTCAAGGTGTTCAGGAACTCCTCTATCGTGGTGCTGCCGTCGAAGCCGACGACCTGGTAGGTTCCGTTTAAAAAATGAACGGGTATCGAGTGCGGCAGGGAGTGATGGTAAGGGTTCTTCATCAGGATCGACAGGACCTCCATCCTGGAGGGTTTCACCTCCCTGCCACCGTTCTGCAGAGTCCTTTCCAGCGCTCTTTCGCAGTACGCTGCGTACTTGCCGCATTCCGTCCTGCGCAATCAACAAACAAGAGAAACAGTTCAAGAGAAGTCCCATTAATCTGCTTCTGAAAAAAAGGCGAGAATCATTCGTTTAGCAACTTTATACAGGGTGGAGCATTTAGAACAATTGTGGGAAGGAAACATGAAGGTCGTTCAAGATCATCCAAGATCACCAGATGTGTATTAAATGCTCCACGCTGTGGTGGTTCTTAGCTGCGGGAAATGTATTCTTGTTAACTGCTGGTGGAGTGAAGGGGTTGACGAGGGTAAAGCGATACTCACTTGGTGTCGGCGTTCCTCTGCAGGTGTAACTTCAGGTACCAGAGTAGTCGATTGTTCCTCGGTAGGAATAGCGAGACGGCGAGGGCTAGCAGCTGCCACCCCTGGATAAGAACGTACTGGGCGGGGTTAGTTTTGCAGTCCAGAATCGTAGACGTAGAATGGCCCTGCGTGAGCGGAGGACTGTGAGAAGTGGAGGCCGTCGATTGCGCGTCCGCATTTTCACCGCTGCCATTTGCCGCGGGACTTTGCGTATCGCAGGTGAACAGCGATTGCGTGGCGCAGAGGAGGAGCTGCTGCAATGGTATGCTGGCATACTACTACGTTCCCTGGATCGAACCAGACCTAATCTACTACGTTCTTTTTCTCAATTGACCACCGCGACGACTGTCCTCGTATATATATGTATATAAATGTTTATATAATATATATACATATATCTCGTATCTTTCTCTCTCTCTCTCTTTCGTTTCTTCGTTAAAAGTCGTTACACACCTCTCTCACCAGAGGCCTTCGCGGAATTCGTAATCAATGTAATTCAGAATTATTCATCCTCTCTCGTTCATTCAACAAAGGGAGGGAATCAAATATACTTTTCTTTTTCCTCGACTATTGGGACACTCCTGAACGTCATACACGTCTGTTAGTAATGTAAAGCAATCGAAATCGGACCGTTAAACGCATCAACTCTCCATGTTGTGTTAATCACAGGAAAAAAAAAACTGAAAACGCATGGACCGTCAATAATTCGAATGAATTAAGAACAATGTGGATGAGAGAAGCGTTGTTTGATTTCTCGGCTCTTCGTCTTCGTGCGAGATCCAGCTGGATGGCTGTTTCCCGAAAGCGTTTCGTTCGATGATCGTGCATCTGGTGAAGAACGATCCCCAGCGAACGAAACGCGTTCTTTGCTTTTGATTGAGCTTTTTTTCAGATCGTTGTCCCGAATGCTCCATACATATCGTTCAAAGATAATGCGGCTCCGCATTATCGGAGACGGTTCCTGGAGACTCGTACACGATTGTGATTTGTTTTATTTTCACGACGGACGTGATCGAATCGGCAAGGATTCTATAGGTTCCGTGGTTTCCTTAATTATGTAGACCGTCTTATGAGACCGGCATGATCAAAACGACTAAGTTCTCTAAGCAGCATTCAAAACAGAGAATATCGTAATCAGCTATTTAGCAAAAAAACGTTACGGAAACAGAAAGAAAAAATCAATCTATAAAAAGATGTTTATCTGTGTGTGGTTTTTTTATGTACACCAACATACCATTCTGCAAGTGTGTGTGCCGCAGAACGTATTTTGACAAAGGCAACCGGAATATAAATATACATGTACAGTGCATACTAGTTTGACTTTCGTTTCGAATTGTCTGTTCGTACCGGATCGCAAAAAACCGGGCGAGTGACCGCGTGATCGATGCATCGATGAGTGATCGATGAATGGATGCTTTGTTAATTGGTTTACTCGATATCGTGAGAGGAAATGAATTGTCGAAATATGTTCGGCTCACATGATAGGGTGGTCATCAGGGTATAGGTGATCGGGTATTCATGTATAAATATTAAAACGTACGCAATTAAATCGAAAATCAACGAAAAAAAGAAGAAGTAGAAAAAAGTAAAAATTAAAGAAAGTAAAAGAAACAGAAGAGAACGATGTAAGAAAACTGAAACGTAAAAATATAGAGAAAGAAGAAAACTGAACGTTCGACGTTCCGCCTATATGAACAGAACCAACGAAGAATTGGAAGAAACGGCATGCGATTTGTCAAGAGTAGCCTAGGAAGAGCACACGTAAAGCAGCAAATGAAAATGAAATGTGAATGAATGTTAAAACTAAAAAATTCTTTCTCATTTGTTAAAAGGACTTTGTCAAGTATTATGGTTTTGGTACGGACCAGCGGACGAACGACAAGTGGTTGTATTAATTAGTTAGTCTCCTCGAGAATACAGACAAAACAACAGAGAAAAATAGACGAAACCAAACAGTTCACCGTTCTACGTCAACAAGATTATCCGTATAATACTTGACTAAGCGTACACCCGATGTACCATTTCTTCGACACGGAATCAACGAACGCGATCATTCGACTTCAAAGTCATTGCAAAAGTGTTCCAAATACACGAGATCTCGAAACGGTGTAACCTTGCAACAGTGTTCGCCAAAGTGACCCCTTCTTGAAAACTACTCCAAAAGCATCACCTGATTATTTAATGTTTCATGAACAGTTGGAATTAACAGCGGGCCAATTCGGTGCAACAATCAGATCAAGAATAATAAAAATAAGTAGTTAATATTGTTTGGAACTACTCTCTTCTTCAGCCAGCTCGGGTGAACGAGTTTGATAAACACTGACAGGCTACACAGGCTCGAGGTAATGTTTTCTGTTTTTCGATAATGCGCATCGACCGTTGGTTGCGAAAATGGTACAGGGTTCAGAGTGTTTGTTAAACAATAAGCAGGACTTACAACGCGCGCAGTACCCAGCGACACAAGTCTGGCGGCCTTTTTTACCTGTACGCCCAAACGGTGTTGCGTGTGACGACTTGTCTGCTTTACCAATGCACAGATGAATTCAGATTGTAGCTCAGGCTGGTCTAAGCATTGCTGCAACGCATTTTGCGCTAGTACCACATGGTAGTCTATGCCCGCTTGCTCCACGGCCACCGACATGAACAATTGACATGCCTGCGAAAATAATATCCCATCAATCACTTGCAAACATAAACATAAACACTAGCCCTTGGATGACATTGAGAACATTTCAAAACACTAAAATATAGTAACTATGTTACTAGCGTTGATTTAATCAGGATATTATCTACGTACACAATGTGTACAGTCTTCCAAGAGTTAAATAGTACAAGAACACATAATAACCTTGAACAGCTTGATAGCCTCGGACTGCAAGGCCTCGGACGTCAAGCTGGTCAGTGGGCTAGTGATGTTTTCTTTGGTGTGGAGCAGCAACGGGTGTCTCCAAAGAACACAACTAGGATCTCCATCGGTTTCCATCAGTCTTTGCACCAGTTGCTCGTACTGAGTCCCGGCGCTGGGCCCGCCTCCGGAGACCACCGTCAAGTGGTACAACCAATTGTCTTTGTCTTGTTTATGTGGCATCAGCAAGTAGGTTGGGCCTTGGTGGGTGGGGAAGATGCCGATCGTTCTCTCGTGAGGACACTCGGCGTCCCTTTCCTCGCTGTCGCTGTCGGACACATGCTCGACCTCCTCCACCCTCGCGTCCCTCATGTTTATTTGTCCAATAGGATTCTAATAAAAAGAAGAAAACATACAACTAAACAGACTGGACAATTTAACAGCGCGAAAATTCTAAAGAGTAGAACACTTACCGTATCGTTAGGGCACTTAAAGTAAAGGAACATTTTTCCAATGAGGACGCACCAGCACTTCTTCGCGTGCCCGTTCTTCACCTTGGTCAGCCAGCCCTGTATCGTCGGCTTGTTGTCCTCTTTGCTGAGCAGGAGTTTCGTCGCGTTCCGCCTCTGTACATTCTGCAGAACCCTGATCCAGTCTTCCATCGTCGCTATGCAATCCGCAGTTAGGTAGTAGGTCTTCTTTCCCGTGGCTATCTCAAACGTTGCGGCGCCTTCTGCCCTGTTTATCCTATCGAGAAAATCAGAATACATTGTAAATTCGCTCGTCGAAGCGATAGAAAATGCTGGACGATTGATCGGAGATTACCTGCACACTTCGTCCAGCACGATCTGGCCCTGAGGTTTCCTGTTCACGTCGTTCTGACTCTTCCAGTAAGTTAGCACCCCGTTCTTCAAGACGAACCACCTCTTCCGCCACGTTTTCAGCTTTCCACCGAGCTTCGCCAGGTGGCCGGTCTTCTCCAATGATTCTTGCCTCTTCGGGCTCTCACCAGAAACGCGCATTAGAAGACTGGGCATGCTGGACTCCAGAGAAGTTGAGCTCAAGGCATCCGGGGGTATCGCGTAGTCCTCGGATAGACCAGATTCCAGAGATGTGTCTGCAAACATTATTATGAATGTGAGACAATGCAATTTCAAACTTTCACAGTCGAGGCAGAACAAGTTTCTAACGTTGCGACTTTGACTATTTGTGCGACATTAAATTTCTCAGGGTGAAATTAATCAAAAGACTTTTTCTCGAAGACTCACCACGCTTCACGCTTTTGCTTGGCGACCCACTAGAGCTCCTCTTAGCAGGACTCAGACTGCTAGTCGTCTTGACGCTCTTCGATGGACTGCTACCACTGCCAAGCGACGAGTCCGTGTTATCCGAGGAACTGTTGGTAATTCTGGTGTTGGTCTCGGTCTGGTTCGGATGGTCCTCACCATCCGAACTGTCATCGGAACTATCGCCAAAGGGCATCGACCTGATCTGACTGGCTCGTCCTACAACACACACATATATCATTAGTACCCTGTGAAAGAGATTGGACCTCGAAGAAGAGGAACCTACCCTTGACCGTCGCGTAGACTGGAACCGAAATATCGCAGTAGCCTTGAGAATTGTGCGCAGTCAAGTTGTGTCCTGTTGCCTGGGAATGTTTCGACGAGCTGGTCGTGTTGGTCATCGTGGAAGGCGCGGATTCCTCGTTGGTCGGTGGACCGATGCCAAGCCCGCCATCGGCTACCTACGGAATCAGCGAGCGCCCGGTTTCTTTCGTTACAAATTGCAACAACTTGGCCCGCGCGCTTAGACGCGTCCCTCTTTCGCTCTGGAATCCGCGGCTGATCTATTCCTTCCTTCGGGAACGCGACAACAGGTGTGCCTCGACGTCCCGTAGGCTAAATTCTCCAAGAGATCGCTGCTAATTTCTCTGCGGCATTTGCTACTCGGCGGGACCATTCGCGAGGATATACAGGTTTTGCACTCCAAATTCACTCTTTGGCAAATCAATTTGACTCATTTCCAAATCAATTTCAACCTTTTATCAATAACCTAGTCATGCTTCGATAGTTGTCGCGTTCTATCCTCATTACTTTTTCATCGTTTTCTTATTTTTTGACTATCTCGTGACCCAATACTGATTTTTTTATCACGGTTTTATATTTTGTTCTTGGAGCTCCGAGACTTTCAGCCGTGAAACGTGTGGACCTATGCTCGCACGGAGTTCTGTGAGAATGTTTCTACTGATTTTTACCTGGTAGATCTTCGCCTCCCAGCTTGGAAACCGGTGCAACGGCGGCGTAGGTGGTCGAGGTCCCTGCGCGCTTTGCGTCCAGTTCATGCCCTCCCTGCTCGGCGTATAGATCTCGGCATAATCGTGAACAGCCTCGGAACTGCCGCTGTCTCTGCTGGTCTCCGAGACTCCAGGGATATTCGGGAGCATCACCAAATTTTCGACAGCCGCGGCGAGCTCCTCGGACAGGAGGCTGTGGCGGAGAACGAACGGCAAGCATAAAGCACGTGACTAATTGCAATTCAGCGGTGTTGCGATTTTTGCGCATGGATCGAAATGAACAAGCACCTTTCCTTTTTACAAAGAAAAATTCTTATTATTATCAAGTCTCTATAATAGAATTATAGAGAGGCTTATAATTTTGTGTAATCATTAGACTGCGGATCTTTATGCAAAATAAAAATTCGCTGCACCGTTTACAAGAAACACAAGAGCTTCCTTCGTTCATTAAAAAGCTATTGATATTCTTAAATTTATTCGATATGTATGCTGCTCGAAATAGTTACCGTCTTATTCTTCTGATAAATCCATAAAATCCGCAGTCTAGTGATTATACTGACACACATATACGGTGAGAGTGCGAAACTGCCTGGGAACGTGCAATCGATTTCGATCCGCAGTCGCAACGACATCGTCGACGATTGAGAGACAACGGAGAGGTGTGTACCCGGGTTGACAGATCCCCGCAGGAAGTCTCAGGACGTTACAGGGTACCACAGTTTCGAGAGTCGGGCGCCGCTATCACGTCGTGAGACCTCCCAAGGAGAATCGAAATACATTTTACGAGAGGGTTTTACGCTGTCGAGGCAGCTGAAGCGATCGCCAAGGAGCAAGAAAAGAAACGTGCCGCAAGGATTCTACCTGGAGTCCATGTTGGTCGCTGGAATCCCGCGTTGGATGGTCCCGCAAGCGGACAGGTGTCTTCTGTGCTTGGTGCCGGCTTGGGGTTCGGCTACCGCGGTCTGGACGCTTTCTGGGACTGCTTGAGGAGTTCCTTCGAGGCTCTCCGATCGTCTGCGCAACGTGGGATCGACCTCCAGGGACAGCGATGCCCTCGTCGGTGCCTGAAAGATTCACCAATGATCGTCTGAATTTCTTAAAAAACGCGGTGATTTTAAACTGAAAGACATTGGGTTAGATATGGCTTGCATGAACTTAGAGTGCCGCGTCTTCCACAAATGGCAGACGTCTTGATATTCGTTAAATGAGTTGGCGAGGAGATTCAAAGTGTTGGAAGGTATTAGATAATTGCGAGGGTTGACCACCGAACAAACAGGAATAAACTATATTCTGCGTAGCTCGGGTTTCAGATTTAAAAACTGATTGTTTTGATTCGAGCAAGTGGCTGTAACGATCTGGTCACTCAGTGTACCAATTCGTCACTTTGAATTGACACTATTTAGATCGTGATTGAACCACACACACTCTGAAGTCTCCGTATCGACTACTAAACACTGCAGTGTTCTAGTAAACGCGAGGGGCAATCATTCTTCTGTGTACACTTACTTCGGTACACTAGAACGAATGAATCTAGCGCAGAGTGTTTTTCAGCAACGCAACGAACGCGACGAAGCGGTTCTTTGTGAATCTAGAATTTTGGAGCGACGCTCTGGCAACGCGTTTCTTTGTCCGGTCCCTATGAAAGTGAATTTTTGTTCGGGAAAAGATGCGAAACGGTCAGAATCGTCACGCGATAGTGGACACCGGTCTGTTGAAGGTTGCTCTAACGAGGGCCTCGCACGCACCGCGGCGGGACACGGTCGTACACACGGTGTGCGTCAGCTGTCGGGAATACCCGTATGGGAACACTCACAGGTGGTTTCAGGCCGATGTTCGTTATGTGGTTCCTCAGGAGTTCCAACTGCTGGTTACACTTGTTGTTCTGTTCCCGCAGATGCTGGTTCTGCTGCTCCAACTCCCGCAGCTTATTGGTCACCCATTCCTTGATCCTGGCGGCTTTCGCCTCGACCTGCCTCGCGTCTTGGAGTCGCAGCTGCCTCTGCGAGCAATTAGCTATCAGTCTTGCTGCGTACCTTATCTCTATGATACACTAACGCTACGCGGACTCCGATAACACGACGTCTGCTCGCGGATTCCGTGGATCTCGTGAAATCAACGCGAAAGTAAACGGCGAGGAGATTCGAGTGATTTATACTCAGGTTTATACGGTGACTCACTGATCGTGTACTCTTACAACTGAGAACAACGGTTCAAATTCGACCAGATTTTATCGAAGAGCTATATTAATGCCCGAAATAAGAGGCAGAATTATTTATCTAGCATGCGTTTACGACCATTTGGAAGATATTAGAATTTAACACGGATTCGGATATTTTTCATTCAGGATTATTGAAATTGTAAAGATGCAACCATGAGTATTCAAATTTCTTTCTTTGGGTATATACTGTAAGAAGAGCCTCTAAAAATTTGCAATGTGAAGAATACTGTCATACTCGTTTAGATTCGTTGGAACGACTGAAAGACAAAATTCATTTTTATGCAACGTCTCGCAATCGACACGGACAATTTTGAGATTTCGCATGGAAACCAACTGTCAGCGTTATAAATATTAACATTTCAATTTTGATTCCATCAATTCACATCGATCGTGTTCATGGGGCTACTAGCTTCGCACTGAAACGTGATTCTTGCAAAAGGATTCCACAAGGACACGACCTACACCCGGTAGCCCCAACTAGAACTAGAACTGTCTGCAGTACTTAGCGTTTAGGTTGACAAGCATGCGTCTCACCTGTTCCTCGACCTGTGTCTCTAGCTTCGATATGCAGGCGCAGTGAACGTCCTCGATCTTGTCATTCTGCGTACCGGAAGTTGACGGCAGCGAATGCGGTGGAGAACCAACTCCGGATGTGCTCAAGCAGTATTCACCCTTCACTAGCCGCTCCTCCATCATCCGTACCTGCAGCAAAAACAAACATCATCAGCTCTGTGCAATCTACCAGACCTCTAACATGATCAACATAACCCATTGGCGTCGGACACATATTTCAAAGCGGCAACACTCTGGCACCAAGTGCTAAACAAGATAGGCACCTCGTGGCAGTCAACGTGCTAATAAAAATCAGAGAGCAGCAACACACATACTGAACGGATCGAGTAACCTCTTTTCGGTTGAATGAAACATGTCGACGCCAATGCGTTAACCGCTCGAGTACCACAGGTCCTTGCAGGATTCAGTGGAAAATTGCCAAGGATCTGCATACACTATCGAAGCTGTCGAACATGAATAAGACGCGAGAGAAGATCGAAAGATAAATTTCGCTTTCGAACAACTGGCACTTTTCGGTCACTGAAGAACAGGATGGATCTCGTGGCACTCGAATGGGTTCAGGATTCTCCTAGCTGGGGCTACCGTGAGACGATTTTGCGCGAGTCCCAGAGGCTTTCTAGGCTTCGCTGACGACTCGGTCATCGGATTTCCATGGCGCGGATCGCGAGAACCCGCTCTTTCTCTCGTTTTCTCAGGTAGCGGGTGAAAGACGCGTCATCGCGTTCCGGTTGGCGTCGCGACAGCGGATAAACACACGGCGGCGGCTCGTTGCCCGTCGAAAAATACGCGAAAGCGTGCGGAGAGAGAGAGGAGAGGAGAGGAGAGCGTGGCCTCGGCCCACGGGGCACACGGTAACCCTCGTGTTGCAACCCCTTTTTCTCTCTCTCGCGACGCGAACACACACGGGAGAGACGCTCGTGCTCGGGTGGCGGTGGTGCTCGTCTCTCGCAGCAGCTGTCGAAAAATCGATATCGTGTTTCACCGACGCAACACAGAAACGAGGCAGACACGGTGTTGTAATACACGTACAGCCAGCGAGCGTACGTAAGCGACGTGCACGCTGCCACAGCCACGTCCACTACCAAAAGGGGAGAGAGCGGTATCGAGAAAATCAATACGCGCACAGGGAAATCCTATGGCCGAGTGTTTTCCTCCCGACCCCTGGCCTGCATGTGCTCTCTCGCCGCGAGTTATATCGATCACCCGCTCTCGCGTACCAGCTCGTTTTCACGTTCATTGCCGTTCTTTCCCACGGGCTCTCTCGCAACAACCCCTCTTCTTCGTCGCGACGCGACGCGATGCTATCCTCTCTCTTTCTCTATCTCTCTCTCCTCTCTCTCTATATATCTGCTCGCTCACTGTTTCATTGGGTTTCCGGGTATTTAAAGGAGAGACCGTCGTTGGGAAGGGTTAGAGCTCGGGGGTTCAGGATGACGCTTGTATTGGCTTCGGTGCTCCAGCTTTGAAGCTGCTAGAGCTTTTGTGGACCAATGCCTCGGTTCTAGTTGTATAAAGTGTGTAACCTCTTATAACCCGGAGCAAAAATTGCGATTCGTATAAAAATGAATTTGAGGGTTGACTGTATATCCGACAGAAAAGATGTTTGACGTGTTGAAGGTAGTGAACGGTAGCTTTGATGGAAGGTTGTGATCATGGTTCTAAAGAGGCGCTTGATTGTCTTCTTTCTCGTCTGTTATTAGAGGGAGGAATGAAGAAATTATAGTTCTAAAGAGACACTCAATCGTCCGCTTTCAGGGTTAAGAACGGTAGAGCATGTGGGACGATTGTCTGTCGGTAAAGAGAATGTAGTAAGCTAGTTTCATCAAGGGTCGAGCATTGTAATTATTGTTCCAAGAAGAATCAGGCTTATCCTCTTTCAGAATAGAGTATCTGGAACGATTGTCTGTTGCCAAAGAAAATGTCCTAGCTAGATGGTAAACTTCGTAGCTAGGTCCATCGAGGGTGGAACAATGTGGCTATTGTTCCAAGAAGAAACGGGCTTATCCTCTTTCAGAATAGAGTACGTGGAGCGATTGCCTGTTGTTGAAGGTAGCGACGGAGTGCTTTACCACGAGTTTCATCGAGGAACGTATCGTGGTTCGATTATGCTTCGAAGAAGAAACTTGCTTGACCTCCTTCGGGATAGAAACGACCGACATGGAACGAATAGGAACGACGTGGAACGATAAGGAACGATTGTTTACGATTCGAGCAAGCATCTTAATGGAACATGAAACAATTGGAAACAGCTGCACAACAGTCGACAAAATATTTCCTTTCGCTGATACGATTATGATCATCATTCGAAAGTGAAAACGTGCGCGATCGACTATGGATGTTTCTAGCCATCGGAAGAACTGCTACTGATCGTACTACTGCTCAGATTGGAACCATACGGTAACGTTGCTAATCGTAAGCCACCAAAATACATTTCCCAAAAGCAACTGTGATTCCCAAGCGAGAGCCCCGAGAACGTCAGCCTTGGGAGTCTCGGCCCACTACTCGGGCTTCGTTAATTAACGAACTAGTCAGCATGTCGCCCCACTCGATGACGAGGCTCGTCGGTCGGACACTAACTCCATGTTCCTAAATTTGCTGAACATTCTCCGAGGATTTCCAAAGTTCGACGGGTCCGAGTCTTGGAAGAGGGAAGAAGGGATGGAAATCACAGCTCTCGCCACGTGCAGCGTCTTCTCGCGGCCATGATCGCCACCCCTTCGTAGGGTGCGTCGATCGCGCACGAGGCTCGCATGGTCGAACAGTCGCATGGTCGCGTTTTTGAACCGCGTGCACAGGGATTCATCCAGGTTGATCCAGTTTCCCCCCCGGGTACGATAGGTGGGCAACGTCGAGGCTTACCGAGGCTACGAGTGGCCATGATAGCCGATCCGTGGCTTCCGAGTGCCGGAGGATCCCTTTAAGCCCTTGGCCGCGTGGCTTCCCTCCCTCGAGGACACTTTGGCGAGCCTCGAGGACACTCCCAGCAGCCTGTCGAGGTCGCGGAGCCTCGTTTTCTCCCTTTGTCTCTCGACGAACGAGAAGCGTTCAAGATACGCGCGACGCCGTAGATCGAACAGAACTGAACTGAACGAAACACGGGAACCCGATGCACACGTTAAACTCTCTCTCTGTCGTGCTCTCTCCCTCTCTCTCCCTCTCTCTGTCTCTCTGTTCGTTTCCCAGAGGCGATGAGTCACGTTGGTTGGGCTCGCGGCCAATGGCAGAATTCGTAGAGGTCCTGCGGACTCCTGCGTGTACGCGCCACCCCAAAGCCAGCCGACCGGCCTGACAGCCGGCACACGGACTGCGAAACTGTCGCCTGCTACCCCCGAACACCCTCTCCCAGCTAGCCAAGAGAGGATCCTGTGGGGAGAGCCAGGACCAGAGCAAGATCGCTGTTCAGAGAGGACTCATCGATCTCTCCAGACCTGCGCCCCGTCCTCCTTCTTATTCTAGCTTTCCTCAGGAGAGGACTTCGAATACGAGTTTCCTTTCTCGAAAGAAAATACTCTCAGGACTCGAAGAGGTCCCGAAAGTAATCGCCAACCCTTCGCGGACCGGCATCTTGATCAGTAGACTTCGGATTTTATGCATTCGTAACGAAATTGAGTAGGTGAATTCGACACTCATAAGAATCCAAAGGATTCATAAACATTACTCTATTTTCGTAAAAAAAAATTGATTTTATGTAAAATTCTAGAATCGTATTTTTCAAAGTTCAGAACCGAAAGGACCGATCCGGGTCGAAGAAAAAAAAATCGGTTCTCGAAGATCGCTATGGTGATCGAAGGTATTTTGGCTGCGTGGAACAGTTTTCGAGCAGTTTCAAGGACCAAAATCGATATTGTAAGACCGTTTCCAAGCACCGGCTGCCCCGTTCTCCGGCACCGAGGACGACGACCCGCGGTTCAAGCGCGGCGGTCGAACGTGACCGGCGATTTTTGAACCGCGTCTTGAGATTTATCGATTCGACGAACGTCTCCCGGAGCGCAGGCTTGAAAGCAAAGCGATGCGAAACCAGAAATAGCTCCGTCACGGGATAATTGAATTCCCTCGAGCTGCATGTCGGATTCCACGTTCCTGGTTTATCTTGCTCCCGCAGCTCTTCGGGTTTATCGTCGCGGGTTCGGAGGATAATCGCCGATTATCAGGTGCGAAGAAGATTGAGCGATCTGGCCACAGAAACTGCCACCCAAAACCCATCTTGGGGACAGAATGCAAAACTGGAGAAAGATCCCCGTTCCTCTTCTTTCAACTCAAAATTAAATAGTATCCGTCTCTTATCGACATCTAACCATTCGAGAAAGTATACAAAAGGAGAAGCATACAATAAATATAAATATTCTATTCATAATAAAAAATGATGAAGGACGAGGGAGCTCTAATCACTCGAGCTGTAAAATAAATGATAAGCCCACGTGGTGGAATCGTATATAGTCTCCGCGGTGTTGAATGCAGTTAATTGAAGGTCGGCCCAACGAGAAACAAATGAACATTGATACCCGAAGCCGACAACGCGATGCAGCAGCTTCGAATCGACAACGATTTAATCGTATCGCGACATTCAATCGGGACAGAAGGGTGAGGGTGTCTCTCGGTTCGGTCTTTCCAGAAGGCGGTTTCAGTCGTCGCGTCGGTGGAAGGATGGAACGGGTCGATTGCTATGGGAGCCGGAGACAGACCGGTCGCTTTATCTTTTTAGGCTGGACCGTAGCGGCGGCGCACGTGCGGCTGCACGCGACAAAGACCGGTCTTCGGCGTCGAATCGTGCGCTGGCTTCCCGCCAAAACGAGTCCGTTCACGTGCACGTACACGCAGATACAGTCATTCAACCGCCCCGAATCTTTCGGCGGGATGGGCTGGGGGCAGCCGCAGAAAAAAAGAGAAAGCATGAAAAGAAGAGAGACATCTGACGACCACGCGGCGGCTGCTGCTGCTGCTGCTGCTGCTGTAGCGGCGGCGGAGGCGGCTAAATGGATCAACGACCGGCGCGGCGCGGCGGACGCGTGAGAAGCGGATCAACAAATTGCGCTGGATCCTGCGCGACGTTTACGATCGAGGCGCGTTGCGACGGGTCCTCCTTTTTCTTAGAGAACTTTTTGCTCGAGTTGGTGTCTTCGGGGATATTAGAACGAGATCCAAAGCGAGACTTCGTGACTATTAATTAGAACAGGATTTTTGTGACAGATTACGGTTTTCATTCCGACTGGAACTCAATCGTTATTCTAATTAGAACACGGCTTTTGTGACAAAAAGAATACGATTAGAACATAATCTTTGCAACGCGATTCTTGTTCCGTGATTAGAGCACAATCTTTATTGTAATTAGAACACGAGTTTAGCCTGATTAACGCAGACCGAAAGAACGAAACGTACACACTTTCGCGGTCTGCAATTTTTCACGTACCCCGGCAGCGTCGCGGCGCAGTCGACTAGAATGTGTGCATTTTTAAATGATTTAATTGGGGAGAGTGGTAAGGGGGCTCGATAGAAAGCTTGCGGCGTGCGGATCGATTTCTAAAAGAGGGTTCCCTTCAGGGTCGCGAAGGGCGACGCGAAAGAGCAACATCGGAGCGTTTGGTCGGCGGCTTTGAAATATTTACAGGAGTCGCGGGGAGAGTGTGGAAGGATCGTCTGCGCTGCGCCTTTATTTTGTTTGCTGCGCGGGTGCTCACGGGAAACGCGGATTACTCATGAATTGGCCCGCGGCCAACTCTATACGCGACACGTCCCGTCAAAGCGGGTCGTTAAATCCGTTTTGCCCTTTCGTCGAGCTGCGGCGGCCGGGGTCCTCGATCGTTTCACGAGATCGACGATCCACCTATTTCTTCAGACAACGATCCTTGTCCGTTTAACGCCGTGTATTCTTCAACTCTATGATAGCTTTACGGTCCTTATCCAATTTTAACGCTCTAGACTCCTCTATGCATATAATTCCCTTATACGCTTAATTCTTTGATACTCGAATTAATCAAGTAAGGGAAGAAGTTTAAATGTTTGGGGAATGTTCTGGGAAAATTTTCGATGATTATAATCACATCTTCTATGATCTAGGAAATTGATCTTGGAAGAATCTTAGAAGAAACAGCTGACAATAAGCTTGAACACTGAGTAAACCTGCGAGAGAACACATTCGAGTCAGTAAGAACGATTCTACCCTCCTACAACACGTTTCAAATTATCGTGGGGAATCAGTTTGCAATCCCTAACTTTCAGGATCATTGTCACATCCTCACGAGCAATGCCTACATAAAAACGAAGTTTCACTTCGAAATCAGTGTCGAATAATTTTACCTAAACTTCACCAAGATCGACTCGAACATGTTCCAGATGGCTATGACATCTTCGAGAAGCAGTGACACTATGACATACTGAAAGCAGTGATTAGCGATTCAGCGTATAATTCTAGCAGGCAAGGATCGATTGCTAGCCTAGGAGGAATCCAGCGAGTTTAGGTGTTACCTTTCATCGATGTCACCTGCAGGGATCCATAATTCTCAAGTCGCGGTGATTCGAATGTCGACGTCGCGTCCGAGCCGTTCAGCTCGGGCGAACCTTCCGCGATCGAGACCACGGGTGATCGAGGATCTGTGACCACGAAGACGAGGATAACACGAGCCGGCACCCGCGGATGCACGTGGTTCACCAACCCCGGACGATTTCACCGCCGAATTTCGAGGTCATAACAAACGACGGTCCTGCCGGCCGGCTGCTCGGCCATATTGCCGCTCCTCTCTCTCTTCTCACGGCGCTTTCGTTCTCGCCTCTCCGGAGCAGTCAGCTGGCCGTCTTTCTCCTGTTCTAGTGGCCCATCTTGCTCGCGCCCCAGCAAAAATCAATGCGGACCAACATGCGCCCTGACAACCATGATATTGGGAGTGTACCGACCGAGAGGATCCTCCACCCAGGGGGTAACTGAAGCTGGACTACGTGCCAGAGGGTAGTTTCTCGTCATAGCGACATGCTTCTCATTTGTCAAATTTTCAAGACGCGAGTAGAAGAAACCTTTCGCTGTTACTAGCTAAATTTTGACTTCAAAGATGAAAAAGGATGAAAATCTGATGAGTTTAAAGTATAAATAGGATCCTCAGCAATTCATAACTGTTCATTTAACGAAATCCAGTTGCTTGCACAAAGATCAAGCTACAATTCACACCCATCCGAAAGGGTAAACTAAATAGTCGAAGAGATGATTCGGTGAAGAAGCTGTAAATTCAACTGTATCGATTGTAGGGAAAAAGCTACCCCCGTTGATAAATCGAAAATCCAGGGGTGTATCCAGGGTAGGAAACCAGGGTGGCAGTCGGTAAGAGTAGCAGAGCTCTCCGGAGGGTGCAGTTCCCGATTGTCCATGGGGTCGGTAACACAGTATCGATTATTGTATCGTTTTCTTTTTTATCTGCGCGGGAGGAGCTCATCGAGCAGCCGCGAGGATCGATTAAGGGTGCAATCTTAACCGCCCTTTAAAACCCTGCTGTTCCGTTCATTAGATCCCGTGGAACTCGTATGGATCAACGTTCTAATTAGAAACAGTGAAACGGGAATGGGTTTTCGAAAGCGACGCAATGAACGACGATTTAATGGGACAGCCAGCTCGCGCTTGCACTTGCTCTCGAAGTCATTAAACCGGTGTGCGTGTACGCGCGCGTGTGTGTGTGTGTGTGATGGTCTCGCGAGTAGCGTCGTTACCATTCGCTAAATTAATTATTTATCCTTGATGTCTTCGGGCCCGAGAGCCGGTCGGGCCGAGCGTTAACTAACGACACCGGTGTCCCGTTAATTGTGAGTCAACGTAATTGCTTAGAGCGAATCGACCGGACGATCTGGAACGTTGTCGCAATCCGGCGCGGCACGCGGTTTAACGGCGCATCGGTCTGCTTTCGACGACCGTGATCACCGTTTAACGATGTCGAAAGGATACTGCGATTGTGGAAAATCCTTGCGAAACCGTTCGTAGAATGATTTCGCTCGATTGCGAGAGAAAGAAAGAGGGAGAACACCGCGATTATAATTTATTCTCACCTTGTCCTCCGCCACGTCGGCGCGGCCCTCCGCTTCTAGCACCCGCTGCTCGAGCTCCGAGAGCTGCAAAGAAAAATGAAACCCATTAATTAACTGCGAGCGCCTCGCTCTCGAAATTATTCCACTACGAGTAGAACGGTCGACGAGACACCGCCGTTGAATCAGCACGATTTTTCCCAATTATTAACCCTCGCTCCGTAAACGTTCGCTTCGCAACTTTAAATTGTAAGGGTTGCATTGCCATCAATAATCAATTGTGTACAGAGGAAATTCTCTCAACGACAACCCTTAACAGCGTGCATCAGTATACACCAGTGAAATAATCGCCGATTTCTATCGGTAAGTAACTAGTCGATTTTGCAACGATCAACAGAGTGTCAGTTCGGTTCCCGAGTCGAGTCCGGTGTATCTGGAAAAAATGAAATATTCATAATCGAGCGGCAGCCGGTATCGGAACCGTGGTTCTTTCGTGGCGCGTAGGGCTAAAGCCGCTTTCACGTCATCTAATTTTCCTGCGAGGAGGAAAAGTTCCATCAAAGTTGCTCAAGTCCATAGCCGACACGCAGCGCCACGGTCTGACGAGAGTTTAATGGATGCCGTGGACTTAGGCGACGCCTCGGAGAGCCCCCCTTGATCCGTCAAAGATTGATAAGCGCGTGTCGTGTCGCGACGCGCTCGTATTTCCTCGAGGCCGAGGACTTCGAGGACCGAAACTTCGCTTAGCAGAGGAGAGGGAATTAATTCGTGGACGGTCTGCGGGGGAGGATTAAACGTCCTACGGTTCGAGATTAAGGGATTAACACAACTGGGCTAACGCAAAATCGTGACCATTTTTTTGTTAAATTATATGAACTCAAGTATGTATTTCGAACCAATTTGATAAAAATTATTAAGGGTGGGCGAGTACTTTTGCGGCTGATTGTACAAGACTGGTGAAATTCCAACAAAAGTTCAACATTATTAGACATCTACAAACTTCTCTATATACAATAAAATTTCGAAAAAAATCTTTTTTCGACAGCAAATAAAGATCATTTCGATTATAGCTGTAGTTAAGGCAAATTCGACGACCTACTATATTGTGGACCTTGAGTCCATAGATAGCGGTAAAATAGTAGCAGTAGTATTTATTTCTGCCGCGCGGCCAGGAAATTGGACTTGGATTACAGTTCTCTAAGTCATTCATTCTATTCATCCATCTATCCGTTCCTCCACTCATCCATCCATATCCCATGCCACATCAAATGCCTTATTGTCTGTAGTCTATGTTCTATCCCAATGTCCCCACTAATCTTGCTTTTGATTATTTTTCTTTCCTTTTTTTTTCTATACTCCTAAGTCATTCTACTGTTTCCCCCACTATATTCACCTGTACTATCTTTTCTATACTTATGTTAATTCTTTCTATACCCCTTCACAGTCTTCTGCCAGGTGTTTCAGTTTTCCCAGGTGGCTCTCACATATCCCGCACATTTTCTCTTTCTCCTTTCTCCAGTATTTATTCCCTTTTTCCATATTTCCACATCTTGCTCTCGCCACCAGGCTCTGACTGCCTTCTCCTCCTTTCTCCTATAGATACTTTGGTACCCTAGCTTCGTATACAGAGGGGGTGTTCGGTAACTGGTGGTACAAGCGAAAATGAGGTGACTCTACATGAAAAAATTTTCTTTGTCTGTCTCGTTATAACAGATTTTTATTTATATATTATTTATTTATTTATTTTATCTGTATTGTTTACAGTTTACGTTACCTTTACCGCTAAACACTATAATGCGATCTGTTATAACGAGACATGATCAAGTGGATGCGTACCCGGTGAAAATTCAAAGTCGATTTTCTCGATAACAAAGCCTTACATGAAAAAATTTTATTCTATGTTTTCGACTTATTTCTTCATGCAGAATCACCCCCTTTTCGCTTGTACCACCAGTTACCGAACACCCTGTATATATTTATATCTACCGCAGAACTTAGAAGCGTTAAAATAGTTTTTTTTTCCGATTTCATGGGTGAACTGTGCGACGCTTCACAGAAGGGCGGTTTTCGTGGAGGTTCTCGGAGAGCTCGGAATTTTCCGGCGTGGGCAGGCTCGCGGAAACGCGGTGCCGGTTAATTCGTCGGAAAGCAAAGCAAGATAAAGAGAGAGGGAGAGGAGAACGAGGCCCGATACGCGACGCCGCAGCCGTGATTTAAGTCTCCCCGGAATTAGCAGGGCAGCCCCATTAAGCCGGCCAGCTCCTCTTGTTGACTGTGCTCGCGGCGCGGCGCAGAAACCGGCTGAAAAGTATTCCGTGGTTGACCCCTGGGACACAGTATGAATTGCTCTTAAAGCCGAGCCTCGACCCGTATATTAACCTCTGTTTTAATTAATCACCACGACGACCGTGCCTCGCGCCGCGCCGCACGGAACAAGCCAGTGCTCTAGCGCGCGACGCCGAATTTCGCGGCCGTTATTGCCCGGCCTGGAATTCCGTCGCTCAAACCACCCTCCATCCACACGAACCTACAACAACCCACCTCCTTCTCTACCTCTCCACCTTCTCCACCCACTGTGCGCAGTTCCCTGCCACAGCCTTTCCGCTGAAATTTATTCCGCGCCCGGAAACTGTTTATGCAATAAGGGCCCCCTGATCAAATAACACCAGTATTTATCGCGCCCGGTTAACGAGAGAACGATCCATCCCTGCGTAATTGACACGAAACGCGCCCGCCTGTCGGAACACGACATCTAACGCCATTTTTCCTACCCTAAAGGGGCTGTCCGGCTCCGACAGAACGTTTTTGGTTCGTTGGGTTACACGGTTTTCCTTCCTGACGGCGCGGAAAGCTTCCACTGTTAACGAGTCGGACTCGCGGTACGAGCATTTCGAACAGAATCTACTAAATCCCTATGTTATGAACCATTTGCGAATACTCCTAAGGCTGAGCCGTCTGCTGCGTAGGGACGCTTCAGTCTTTCGATTAAAGTTTAGAGTGCTTGGAACTTTTGCAGACAGGTAGAGAATTTAGGCTTCAATCTACTGCTAGATTTGTACGGGAGATTTCCGTCGGCGGTGGATAAATCGGAAAAAATTGAAGCGACAGTGTTTCGACGGTTCCAGGCATCAGCGTGCGTCGACGGGCTCTGAGCCGCGGTAATGAAAGGTGGGTAGAGCAGCCCCGAGGAGGAAGAGGAAGCAACGCGAGGCGTATTCGATCCGGTCTGGGGTTGAAGGGCCGGTGGGCCGCCGCGTCAGAATTCAGCCCTTGCTCGCGAAGACGGCTGAGTAGAGAATTCCAGAGCGGCCGTGGTTGGAAGAAAGCAGGAGACGAGCATCTCATCAGATGAGGGCGCAGTTAGCAGCATCTGGCGTTGAGTGAGGGAACAGGGAAAAAAGGGAGAACGTATGAAAAGAATTGCGGAGAAGGGAAACGCAGAAACGTTCTGGAGGAACGCGGATTTCCCGCGGCGAGGAAGTCGCGGCTCCAGAAGAAGAAAAGGACGCCTTTCTAGGGAACCGGGGACGAGGAACAGGGAACGGGAAGGGTACATTAGCCGCAAACGGGACGCCGGGAGGATCCCTCAAACTGTCATCAGTGCTTAAGCACTCGTCCCGGCCCTCCTCGATTCGGCAACGACCACAGGCCTCGCAATAAAGCCTTATGAAAGTCACCGAGCGGACACAGTTTCGTTTCTCTGTCACTGTTGTCCCTCTTCCTCTTCTTCTCTCCTTCTCCCTCTGGTCCAGCACGCCCTGTTCCCTTGCGAGAATATGCTCCGCACCATGAATAGCTAACCGGTGAACAGCAGTTGCCTCGTGAATCTTTCAGGGGGGGGGAGGGGCGCGATGGAGCACATCAAAGAACCCCTTAAGCTCGGACGAACGCGCTTCTTATGAAACCCGCTTCGATAAATGGTCGTTTGGTACTCTCAACTTTCCACAAGGGCTGTTCAATTAGCCGACTTTTTTTTTAGAGATTTTGCGAGATAGACAATTCTAATGGGGACGTCTCGCTTCCAACCTGGAGCGATGCAACCCTTAATATTGCGATAGCAGAACTTTAAGGCGTCCCCTACACGGTCAATCAGGAATGACAGTCTGATTGAACGGTCAGACTGTCATTCCTGACTTCGATCTGCTTCAATCACGAAGGAACCAATGAAAATTAAATTAAAAAATTAAATGTAATTTTCACGCAGCACACAGTTTATGAGAAATCAGCTTGCGAAAAAGTCCATTCGCGTTCAAGAGTTTTGACGACTTTTTCCACTGGCTACAACGCTAACTGCTCACTTCAAGTTATGTGAGGAAGGCACGTTTGCGAAAACACTGATGTATAATAATATAATCGATATGGTTTCGTGTTGATTCGCATTATCACCAATGACGTTAAATCAAAACGACGAGAATCTTCTCAGTGGTATTCTGCTTCAAATTACATCGTGAAATATATATAAATAGAAAGATTCACCTATTCGAAGTGATTTGTTCTGCAAGTTTCTCATTGCATTGGAATTCAGCTGAGTAGATTGGTCTGCGTTTGAATCGAAATATTTGGTTAGTATTTTTAAATTATTAAGTCTTTTCTTTGTTTTTTAGTTCGTGTTTTTTTAACAAAAAATATTGTATACCCACAAGCATTGTAAAATAAAACATATAAATGTCCCACCTGTGACAGGTAAAAAGCGATTCGTTGCTAATGGAAAAACGAACGTCGAAAACGAAACGAACGTCAAACAGTCTCGCCAGGTCCGTCGCCGGAAAAAGACGTTTAAAATAAAGATCATCCGTTATCACGGCATTTATCGCTTTAATCCCGGCCATCTCTTACAAACGACAGCGAGAGACTTGCGCAGTATCGAAAAACAGAAATTGGATCTGAAAAATAAAAGGATGCTTTCGCGATAAGTCTAGCATTCGCACTCGCAATCCCTCACTGCATGCCGCAGCCATTATCCAGCGGCGGAATTAAGCATTTCGAGGCGAAAGTTTTCGTGCGTAAGGTAGCCTGGATTATTCACTCGGATCAGATCGTAATCTCGGCTGGTTGCAGCTGGAACGGAAAGTATTCGTTACGGAAGGGGCCCGCATGTTGGCTCTCCTTGAAAGTGAACGAGGAAGCGGCAAGGTGTATCGCAAGGCGAGGCCGGAAGCGGAGAACTCGTGCGATCGAAGCGCTAGGAAAGAGCACAGGAACGAGAACACATTGGCGAAACATCGCGCTATACATTATCGCGTTCCCCAGATTCAAAGGAGCGCGCGACGTTAACGAATCGCGATGGCGCGGGAGAGAGATGATTAATCGAGCGAACGTAAGAAAAGGGCTCGGAACGTAAATTCAAGGTGATTGTCCGGCGATCGAAGCGCGGGACGCACGCGAGCGGACAATTAAAAATCTCGGCGTGTGGCAACGCGATAATCGAACAGAGCCGGAGATCGAGGATCTCGCGATTGCCGGATCGACGTCGAGGATCTCGCGAAATCGGAGCGTGTCTAATGAAGAGTGCGCGACGCCACGCGAGCCACGGGGAAAACTGGGCCAAAGAAAGAATACGGAAGAGAAGAAACGTGTTCCCAGCCCCCGGAAAAAGTGTAGAGCAGGCCGCCGGGCGTGGAGGAACGATAACTTTCACCCCCTGACGTTCAGAAGGGCGGAAAACCGAGAGAAACGCAGGGAGAAAGAGAAAAAGGGAACGGGGATTGGTTCGTTAATGTTATCGGCCGGTAGCGTGATGCGAAACATAAAGCATCGTGGCCTTCTTGAGTTTCGTTTCTCTTTGTGCCGTTGAATTTATGGCAAGCCCGATCCTGTCGCGTGAGCGAAAAAGAAAGGGGAGGAAAGCCGAGGCGAGCGCGTGATACGGGCTCGTGTCCGGTTCATTCGTTTCCGCGGAAAACCGTCACGCGAATCTTTCCCACGATTTTCGTGTGGTGGAAGGAAAAGGGAGCGGCTTGGCCGTCGCAGGTTTTCGTGAAAATCATGGCCGGACACGTGAAATTTAATTTTCTGGACGATTGCGATGCGGGCTTCGCGTGAGCGAGCATTTTAAGGGGAATGGGCGCGTTGTGGTCAGACATGTTAGTCTACTTGCGGCATGTGCGATGAATAGGTTGTGGATTTCATGTGCTTCAAAGTCACTGCAATCGGGTATACTAGAAGTATGACAAGTGTTACTTTCGAGCTACAAAAATGATTAATAGACTGCGGATTTTATGCATTTATCACAATAATGGATTGGTCAGACGCAAACCGATAGGGACATTAGAAGAACTGAGAGGTGTTACATTATTCCTAGCTTATTGAAATTATTAAAAGGAGAAATACATGTTCATTTCTGCTCTAGTTCTCAATACACGTTCGGGTACATAGAAATTGATTCGCGCATGTAGAGGGGAACAATCAATATGATTATTAATTAAATTAAAAATAAAGCTCTGGTCGGATATTCTTCTTCGAGCACACAATGTTTCTAGGTTCATTGTGGTTAATATTGCGGAGTAATCATGATCAAAGAATGACATTGGATTGGAGACCATATAATTGAAGCATATTCTAACAGGGGACGGACGAGGGTGGTATATAGCAATCTAAGGGTGTGGATTGAATGAAAATTTGTGGAAAAACGAAGTATGGAATTAAATTTTGTATAAAGATCCGCAGTCGAGCAGAACGATCTACGCAGAGCACATTTAAATGACGACTGCGTTGCGATAGAGCACAGTACATTTAAAGAAAGCCGGATAGCAATGAATCGTGAACGATTCTGTAAACGGACGATGCATTTTGGAAGGCCAATGATCAGCAGCTCGGTCGTCGAAGGATTTCGAAAAGAAGACGGGTCACGAGGCACCGTGGAAACGTTGCAGGGTGTGTTGGCGTTCATTTTTTATGAACTGGTTGGCCGGGTCGGTCGACAGGTCTTTACGGAAGCACATTAGCACTTCATGGGTCTCGCAGGTCCCCGGAAAGAGGTTTCCTTCCACCGAAATCCCACCCGCCCCCGTATCGCTCTCCTGTGCCTTGTATATTAATTATTTCGAGCGGAAAAGGGTAGCGGAGGCGTGGCTGCCCCTCAAGGGAGCGAACCCGGCTAGCAAGAAAATTACGCCGACCAGAAGCATGCCTAACACCAACTCTGGCTCTCGACGATGCCTGACCCAGATTTTAACGCGGACGTTACCCGTTATTATTCATCGTTAATGTTATTAATAACTATCACTCGCTGCAGACCGCCGAGATTTATAGACGCCCTGCATTATACTTGATTGTATGATATTCGATTGATTCGAGGGTAAGCTTTTTTTGCCGTTATTGTCAGGGAAATCTTGGATCGCGGGGAATCCAGATCAGTCCGAGCTCGTTTTATGTGTTTGTATGTTGACTATCAGTCGTCGGTCATCGATTCCAGCTAGATAAGAAATTGCATTTCCTCCGTAGATAAAGCGGCGTTTGATCCGAGCAACGACAACCGATTCATCGTGCGAGATAACTCGCTTCTTCTAAAACTTTCCTATTTCGGTCGAAGTTTCGCAATCTTCTTTCGCTCTTTTCCTGAACCTCTGTTCAACAGGTTAACTGTATTTGCGATAAAAATAGTTAAGCGCGATATTTTTGGATCTGTGGCAGAGCTGGAATTAGAGACTGTCACATCACACAAATTAACCAATTTTAATGAACTTTAGTGCTGAAAATACGTACTTTCAGTGATAAGTCGAGGGTATAAATTCTAGATTCGTAAAAATTGTGGAACAATAAACAATGCATGTATGAAAACCGAAGTTCTAAAGCTCCCTTGAACCTCCTTAACGACCACCAGGAGATGGTAGCATAGTCTTCCTCGAAGAATTACCATTTCTGGGAGGTTTATATATTCAAAGTGATTCCGCAATGTAAAAATGCGCAATATCGTGTGCGAATAGCATATTCCAACAGCGATGAGAAGAAAGGGAGCCGCAGAGTGCACGTAGCGGGCCAACAAAGGAGAAACTAGCAGTCTTTCACGGCTCGTGACCGAAAGGAGGGAATTGTCACTTTCGGGTATTTTGTCGCGACTCGCCTGTGCGGCACGGTGCAACGCGGCGGATGGACTTTCGAAGTTAAATCTAATTCAACTTCCAATCCCAACTTCCACAATTTTCCTTCAACGAGGCGGGAAGTTCGCGGTGTCAAGAAACTGCTCGTCGCGTGGGCGCGCGCTCGCGCACGCCCTCACCCGATGCAACAGAAAATTGCTTTAATCCACTTCCACAACCGGCGAACTTTCCGCCCGCGAGATCGATCGATCTCGGGTTCTAACGTATTTCATCGACGGCGAAAAAGATGCATCGATTCTGCCCTTCGACCTCAAGAGCACGTTCCCGACAAATAAAACGACTCGGGACAATCTTTCTGAAGCGAGCAAGCCGTTTATTCTTAAAACGTGCGCCCTCGACATTATTAAGTGTTCGTCTGTTGATTAAATGAATGCAATAAATCAATGTAATAAATGACTGTAGCAACTGATTGAACGAGAACGAGTGATTTGTACTAGAACGCATGTGTCATATGATGTTCTGCATGAACTCATGTAGAATATGAAACAATAAAAAGTTTTTAAGGAAAAATCTCAGAATATTGGTATTAGTGTTCCTTCTCGAGAATTTCTCGAGAAATTTTATAATTGGTTATTTCTCATTTCTCGAGAAATTTAAATCAAGGAAAATTCTGATCAATCTCATTTATTACATAACATATTTTCGGAAATTAATTTTTAGTTAAGTCAAATTTGCATATTATACTAATCAATCGCGTACGTATAAGCATATCTACAAGCAGCATATCGATGCCTACGTATGCATGTTTGCAATGCGATAATTTATAATAATTGTTGGGAATACGTGTCGATGTCAGGTAATGCACTTGGTGCTTTGATGTTCGCTGCACGACACAATGTGATACAATGTGTAGGCGGCAGCGATGAAACTTCGGAAGAAGTGACAATCGCGTTAATCGTGATTCTCTGTTCTGTGTGAACAAACAAGCAGTCTACTTTTATTATCGCAGATAGCCTTAAAGAATTTAGTGTCAAGAGTTTACCGTCAGAAGAAAATAAATTCCGGACTCTAACAAAGGAATTCCAGATTTTTGAGTCCACTGGAAAAAGGACACCCAATCTGCAGCAACTTTTGGATGTTCTACATACAATAAAGCCAACATCCACACAAGATGAAAGAAATTTTTCTACGGCTACAGATTTTGTTAAAAAAAAAGAAGTAGATTGTCCGATTCTACATTAGACGCATTATGCTTCTTAAGAAGTCACTTCAAAACACAAAAGCGTAATGTTTCACTTGATAAAAGTTTGGTTTTAAATAAATAAATTTATCGGTTATATATTAAGCGTCTATTTTTTCCTTGTTTTTAGAGTTATGTACATATTGGAAAGGAATAAAAATTGAGTTAAAGTTTTTTGCGCTTTCGATAAATGTTGTCAACGATATTCCAAAGAATTCTCTAGAATTATCGAGAAATATAGCCTTATTTCTCATTTCTCGAGAAATGAAAAATGTCGAGACATCAGGAGCATTAATTGGTATGTTGCTTTCAACGTATCAAAGTCATCTATTGTTTAATTCTGCCTCCCAGAGTCAATGCAGAACAATTTCATTCAAGATCCTCCGCCTGCACTCTTCCGAAAAGTGACAGCTGCCAATGCAAACAAACCGCGAGAAACTGCGGGAAAATATGACCTGAACGATGCTGGTTCTCCGAGTTCAAGGGTCACAGAAAATGAAAAGTGTGCGGTGCATTACACAGGTTTCCCGGTAGCAGTTCGATGAAGCTTGGTCTCTGAACGGCTCCAGGAAGCTGAAGTCAACGTTCCGCGAAGTTCGAGCGGAAGATGAACAACCATTACGCATCGGGGATCGAGGAAATCGCGCGTGCCGCCGCTTCCGTGCTCGAATCGGCCACAGAGGCAGGGAAAACGTTAATCGTGGGCTGCGCGAGAGGCGACCAGGGGCGTAGATTAATCACGCGATCGTAGCACGCGCTGGTTAATAAAAAAGACGGGAGGCCGAGGTAGGGCGGAGGTTGATGCAAAACAGAGCGAATTCCCGAGGATCGAGGATTCCCCGGGCATTACTTATTCAAGGCAGGTCTTGCTCGGAGAATTTTTCCGCGCTGCTGGAGACTGGCAAAAATGGGGCGCGAAAGATAAGGTCGGATTTTTCAGATCTGATTTCCCCGGACAAAAAAAAAAAAACCGCCACCGTACGCGAAACCCCGCTCCGATAATCGCATTGAACGCACCCACCTGCGATTCCGTCTCTTGAAACCATGTTCGCATTTTGTGTGATCAGTGATCATCTTTTACAGAGTAATTGGAAAGTAACTAATCAATTGATTAATATCTGACTGGCATTCTTATAGTTTCTTATAAATTGTGATTGCTATTCAATCATGACATTTTTGTAACTTACTTTATGATTTCGATTCAGCCCGTAGATCTATCGTCGAGTTTATTATTTTCGTATTTAATGAATTCTCGTTGCACCATTGAGTTATATCATTGGGGAAGAGAACACGTGATTGTTGTTTCATTTTAAAGCAATGGGCGTCGTTTCAGTGCGAATCGATAACTCGATTTTCCGTGTGGAGGACTGACCAGTCTCTCTCTCTCTCTCTTTCTCTCTCTCTGACTATGTCTCTCTATCTTCATCTCTCTGAACATATCGCGGTAGGGCGGCTGCTCGCGAATTAATTTCCGACGATGCGAATTTCATTAGCGGTCACGTTATAGTCGCGGTCGACGGACGCAAAGAGGATAACCGACGGTATAATTTATCGGGCCCCTATTAACGACAGGGACACGAACGAATCAATTATCCTAGCCTAACGAGCGGTTACAATAGCTGATCTTTCGACGAAATGCGGGATCTCGTGACGAGGGCGGCAAGCTTCCGCGAAATTCGAGAACTGTTCTGTCTGCTCTGCGTCCGGGATCGCGAGAAAATTGTTAACAGGTTCATTGCCACGCCACTGATTAGCAGAATGGTCACAGAGACACGGTAAATTGATCCTACGATTTTATGTTAATTTCTTCAAGTCGACTGTCTTCTCTGAAGACAGCGAGCAGTGCGAGGCATAAACTATTATGGATCACACAATACTGCAACGGATAAAGACTAATAAATAGGCTGCGTACGTTTAGTGAATTGTCAGCAGCAGAAATGAAATACAAGTGTACTTTTTCTTTCGATAATTGTGAGAAGTTGAAATTGTATTTGTTATTATTAGACTGCGGATCTTTATGCAAAATAAAAAATGTTTGCATTGATTGCAAGATACCAGGAGCCAAGTAAAAAAATGGTCTTCTTCTTTTAATTATCTTATTAAGGTGAAACTAATACACACTGGTGGCCTCAAATCTTTTTAATATGTCCACTGTTTTAAATTGTACGTATCCCTTTTTGTCATAAATGCATAAAATCCGCAGTCAACCGATCAGAATTTCGTGTCTGGCTCTATACATATACAGAATCGTTGTCACCGCGAGATAACTAACAGTGCGCAGTGAACGTGTTAATTATTAACGCCATTTCTGGATTCAGTGGCTCGTAACGCGATAGTGGGTCAGCCGTTCTTTACTGGAATCGAAAAAGAAAGAATAGATTGCACTGGATAGAAAAAAAGCAGTCGATAGATTACAAAAATAGAGTAGAGAAAGAGAATATCCACCGAGCAGCCAACAGTGTCAAGCCGTCTTTAGTCTCATCACGGAGAGCTGTTGCAATTCTGATGGAACGTTGTTCCAGGAATGAAGCAACGCACTGGGAAGCCTGAATCGATAATGCTAAACCGAGATTGCGTCGAATGATGAATGACGTGCAGGGAAATTGATTGGTATCCTTATTACCTCGCATCATTCTTTCTTCAAAGTAGAAACGTACTTTCTTGAAAGAGATGATTCCTGGAAAATGTTGTCCACGGCGTTCTCTACGCGGGCCAATCCGAGCGCGGCTACAGACGACGCGATGTTGGGATTGGGCGAGTCAGAATTCCTTCCGAAGCAAATTCGGGGCAAATACTCGACTGTGCGACGGCAGCCGAGATATTAATTTACCAATTTTTGCGCCGCAAGGTTTGATCAAATCTACGTGGACCTCGAAAAAATAAAAGGAGTGACGGAAAAAATGGTCAACGTCTATAGTTTTTGTTTCGGCAATCAACGCGTTAACAAACGGAACTACTGCTCCAATCATTGCACCGCATCGGTTTGATCAAATAGACCGCGGGCCTCGAAAAACTGGAGGAACGAGGAGTGAACGGAAAACGGTCAATTTGCTGAGCAAAAATAGAAATAATGGTGTTGCGCAGCACCGTTCTTGTTCGAGCGAAGATTTCCCGTGGTCGCCACGACTCCTATGCATGGAAAATCTAAAATAATTCGATCCCGCGGCCGGTGTTCGCCGCGGCGTACAAATTGCGATGGGAATTGGGCACGTAGGCACTCGAGAGCGCCGGAAAACGACCGCGAGCCACCGCCTCGCCACCGCCTCGCCGCCGCGAATGCAATAACAATAACGACAATCGCACTAACAATCGTGAGGACGACGATGACGGCGTTACCCTGCCGATAATAAAGGGGCGGGGAATATCGCGATTCGACGCGACACCGCGAAACTCGTGAGACCCGTGATTTCGTCGCGCCTATCTCGCGGATCGTTTCCCGGTTTTTCGACGCGCTATACACGCAGCTCTCGGCTTCATACACTGCCCGCCGAAAGTTTCCCGTCACTCCGCCGAATCGATCGCGCTGCAAATACGAGAATCAAAACGCGACTCTGTTTACCAAATAATTAACTGCGAGAACGTTATTGCGTTTTCCTCTGTTTGGACTGCGCCCTGTTTCGCGGCGCGTGGGTTCCTCTTGTTTCATTATTGCATATAACGATTTTGGAAATGAATATGGACACATTCTCCAGAAAATAATTAATTGTTTTCTTTTAAAATAAAGTAAACTTTGTATAGTAAAAGTTGTAATGGACTCACAAGTCCAGGATCATATATCCAATACCTCTTTGGTGAAGTCGATAAACTTCGCCAATACAGTCAACTATTTCCCATAGACGGTAGAAAATTTGTTAGCGGTGAATCTCCGTGATGGGCGACAAAGTCGGAGCTTTTGGTTTACAGTGTACCGGCAAGTTTTCCCGCAACAGTTACAACATTTACGCAAATTGAATTGCGGTGAAGAGTCGAGCGGTCGTCGCGGTCCGCGGCGGCAAAAATTCGAAAGAATATTTCCACGGTTTCGGTTTCACCGGTGTCGGGGGATTACACGGTCAGTTTTTTCCACAGGGATTTCATTTTGTACAGCCAGCGAAAGCTCCCGGTCCTGTTTGATTCTTGATTAATTCGCGTGAAAATCGGCTCGATTTTTCCCGTCGCACTTGCCGAGGAACACGCTGCGTACACGGTGTCCATTAATCGGCGCTGGAATCGAATAGGAGGTGATCCTGCGTCGAAAAAGCTCGATGCTCGTCTTGCACGGTCTCGAAGAATCAACCCTAAAATGTGGATTGTAGCCGAGAACTCCGGTGCATGTTATATTCGCTTTATTTATCGTCTCGCAGGATCGATGTTCCGTGCATATTGAAAAGCTCGGTTTTCCGCGGCTCCTGGCTCGAGGGGCCGGCGTTTATTCCCGCCGCGTCTACTCGACTCGGCTATGGATCTTCCGGGATAGAGAGTTGGGTTGGGGCGGCGGGGCGGGGAGGGAGGGGTGCAGTGGGACTCCGTTATATACCTCGTCGCTTGTTAATTCTCAATATCTTCTTGTTCGTGAACGGGGTCGGAGAATGTTCAGTGAGCCGCGAGAGCAAGCGGTAGGTCTCTCTCGAAATACTTCGCTCGAATAGCTCCAGTTAGAACTACGTTATTTCAGTCGTACGTCGGGGGGATGTGGCTTCTGCCGGCGAGCTTCTTCCCGAACGATCGAACCGAATACCGAAAACACAACAGCGGAATGAGCCCCGCGCGCGATCGATCCGTCCCCGGTTTTTCGATTTGTTCTACCACGGTTCTCGGGTCCGATGTGTAACCGGTGTAACGTTCCGGGAGCGGGATCCCGTCCCACCGACGTGGAAAATTGACCGCTCTCTCTCTCTCTCTCTCTCTCTCTTTCCTTTATTCTCACCCTTCCCCGGGACCTCTTCATTTCCCATTTATCCTGACACCGAGCGTGTAGCGTTTAAACCAACTTTGATGGCCGGTTTTCGCAGCGACCACGGTAATGCGATTCCCGCTTTATAGAAAGCGGTTAACCCGGACGGACGCTCGATTTTAAAGCTCGTTAGAGGATATTCCGCGCTCGGACACCAGCCGAGTGGAGAGGGTGCTTGCAGGCGTGAGAATTGGTAGTGTGAGCCCCGTGAAGCGTCGGAGTGCTCGTGAAGAGGGCCTGGAGCTACGGAGCCACGCCTACTCGGGACGTTCGACGCGGAGAGAGAGCTGGATATCGGGGCTATTCGGAAAGTTAGGAATTACTTCTCGATATCTTCAGCTTTGCTTCCCTCGCATCTGCTTGCGATGTTCCAGTGCCTCTGTACTGTGCCGGAAATGATCTCCTAAACTTGGCTGAGAAGTTTTCGAATTGTTTTTGATCTTCGGAGCTAGATTTTTAGGAGATAGTATGGAGTCTGGATGCAATTTTCTTCGCAGGGCACTGTTTTAGCCTCGCGAGTGCCACAAGGCCACGCCTCCTCACAGAGTAAGCCACGCCTGTTCAGGAGAAGCCACGCCTACTCTCCACAAACAGCGCGAGATAGTCTTCCGTCGTAACATTAACAGCCTCTCTTACGGCGACACGTTGTTGCCTCAGGGGGCAATCTAGATCGCTCTCGGGGCACCAAGGGCTCGTAACAAGGATCGAGACGGAGCCGCTGGATCGATCGTTCGCTCGCGATACAGGGGCAGGGTTTACGGCTGGAGGGAGGTAAATTCGCGCAGGCTGGGAAAGACGTTGAGCGGTTTGGATGTTTACGAGCGCAAGAATTTTCGTGTGAGACGCAGAGAATGAAACGGGCGAGAGAGAGAGAGAGAGAGAGAGAGAGAGAGACGCGGTTTAATAATATCTCGAAGCAAGTGCCGTGAACAAAGCCGCTCGACGGTGGAGCGGCTTTCGGAAACTCGTATACCTCTAGGGTAATTGCACGGATTGAAATATGCAGGCTGCTCGTCTATAATCGACGCGGAAACTCCGACCGGGAAAGTTCGCGTCGCGACGAGCTGCGCTCCACGCGCGTTCACCTGGAGTTTCGCGCCGAGCACCGAACATCGCAGACGAATCGACCGTCCCGTAATTAGGTCTCATGGGTAACGGAAGCAATTGCGGATCCGGCCGAGAGAGCATCCACGGGTTTCAGGGTCTAGCTTATTCTCTTTCTCCCTCTCTTGGCTTCAACCGCGTCGGGACGTCGCGTCGATGCGTTAGGTCGACAGGAATTGGGAATTCGACCGTCGGATTGCGTAAACTGCCGCTCAAAATTCCCTACCACCATTCCCACCATTGTCATCGTGCATTATTCGAATCGTTTCACCGCTACAGCGAAAGAATATTTTCGATGAAACATCGATTTAATTGAGCGAGCTTGCTTTAATATCGTAACGCACTCTGTGCTCTCGATCGGTCATGTATCGCGTGTAATGAATAATGCGGGCACACGCGTCGGTGAGCACTGCGCGGTACAATGTTCGTTTATTCGTTAATAATTCCTGTAACCGAATATTATTCAAGCCTCGATAGAGGATGCATTATGGCCAGATTGCGAATTTTGTGCATTTCGAACGGAAATTATTCGCTAAAGTACAAACCTGTGGACGTATCGCAAGAATTATGTTTTGCTCGACTTGGTCAATTTATTAACATGGTTACTGTCCAGTGGTTGGGTACTTGATAGCAGAGTCCTTGCTTTACGTTATAGTGTAATTAATTTTAACATTAATACATCGATGTCCAGCGGCGTTAACTTTACCACTCACGCGGTGTTCGAGATGTTAACACTAATCCCGCCACTATTTTTCATTTTATTATTATTATTATTTATTATAGACGGCCCGAAGTCCTCGTACATAAATGTTTACAATAAAAGAAGATAAAGGACTACTCGTATAATAACAAAGAAGGGACATGCACAGGAACTAATGGTACAAACAATATGGTATTATTCTATAATCCTGCGTAATTGGTTTTTAAACGCGTGCAAAGACTCAGTAAAAAAATCAATACGATTATAGAGTTTTTTTAAAAAATTGATTCAACAAATTTCCTTATCCATGCATATATCGTACTAAAAATTGTACAAAATTTCAATAAACAGAGCCTTGATATTTTTATAAGCTAAAAAACATTTGAGTCGTCTTTAGTGCTCGGTTAATTTAGCGTTAAATATCCCTCGTTCACAATTCGATGTTTGCACAGAGGAATGTTGGCGAATTATCAACCGGGGTATCCGTACTCAAACAATCGAGTAACATCCTAGAAATTTCGCTCGCGACACGCAGGATCGATCGTCTCCCTCGGACAGCCTCGCTGTCAGTGTTCCTGAATGAGCATAAAACGAAATGATTAAATTATTGCAATCCATAACCGTGTCCTCGTTCGATCGCTGTCCGCGTATACTCAGGAAGCCGGCCACTGTCCCGAGGAATTGACAAACGGCAGCGAGTCGCATCGTTCGAACGCGGTAACGAGGTCTCGGGAGTATAGCTCTGCGATAGTTGTCGGATCGCAGGTCGCCGGTATCGTCCGTTGTCAACAGATGTTCCGGCGATTGTGCGCTGTTAGCGAAGTTACGTTTGTCGCCGGTATATCTCTGTCTCGGCTGGCAGCTTCTAACGATCGGGTTCCGCGGTGACACGAAGACACCAGCCTGGTTATCGGCCGCGTTCAACAGTTGCCACTTCTCCAATATTTCTTCCTATCAAACCGACAATCCCATTCGACGCTCGCCGACAACATGCCCAATTAAATAATGAATTAAATAATGAAGAAACAACGCAAAGATTCAACGACTGTTGCGGAACGGAGATCGTAGGATCGAGGAATCGATTGCAATTCGATTGATTTCTCATCAAGAAACTTCCTAATGCAATTGTCGTAGCAAAGAACTAGGAGATAGAAGACGCAATACGCTTCTTTCATTAATCATTTTAAAATGTTGAAAGTAACGTGTCAATATTCATAAATGTTTAAAATCGTTTTCAAGATTCCTCTACAAAGAACTGCATCGAATCTCTACAAAGAACTGTGGAAGGAACAGTTGAAAGATTCTGTTCAAGATCGGCACCGACCAGAGATCAGGATCCAGGATATTCTCCAGGCCTACCGAACAGATTCCCAAATAAATTGTCCTAGGAGAGGACTGCGGCAGTCGAAGGATTCCGTTCGGAGACCGTTGCGAAACGATCGACGTCGAGCGGAGATCGTAGGATCGAGGAATCGGTGTTCCGTGCCTTTTTCGGCTCGGCTCGGCTCCGCTCGGCTCGGCGCGTTCACTTCTTGGAGTCGCAGTCGCATTCGCGAGCAGTTACGGGCGCGCAGCTGTCTGCATTAAGCGTGGGTACACGAGTTGGCAAGCAGCTATCTGCATATTTACACGCGTTTCCCCGTGTACCGTGATAAAATCAGCGCAACCTGTGCTCCGGAGGCAACGTGCTGCGGTGTCATAATCGTATTCCTCGAGACACCTTCGAGCGTTCTGGGAACTGGTCGCGCCCGGGCTGCCGAGGGAGGAACGCAAACAGCGTCAGGAATCGAATCTGCGAATTATAGTTACCATTTAGCTTGTGCCAACTGGAAACCAGTCTGTTGGAAAGATTGTTTGCGCAGTGTCAACGAGATGTAATCGTTCGACACCACGGAATCACCCCCTTGGAAAAATTCCGTCAAGTTCGACAACCTTTAATTTCCCGTTACGGGATTGCGATCGACAAGATTGGTACAACAGAGAAAGACACTACAGCCTCATTCCCAATTATTTTATTCAATGACGATTAATATTTTTCCAGCAGGCCCTCACTAACAAAATATTGTTGCGCGAAAACACCTCGGCTTGGCCGGCGTATAACCAGAGCGAGCCGTGTACGACAAGTTCGATAGCAGATATCACAACACCGTAATCGAACCGCGCGAAATGAGGGGGCATATCCGCCCCCCATGGGGGTTGGTTTTCTTTTTCCTCGGGATACCTGATCCCGCTATTCCGAAGTTTCGAGGGGGATAATGCGATTCCGATGACCGGGCGGGACCGGGGCCAGCGAGATATTATTCGTTCGGGGAGATATTATTCCTCCGGATCGGCCGGGCGTCGATAATTGCGGGGAGTTTAACGAATGGCGACTTAGTTATTGCGGCAATTCCGGCCGTAATTCCGGCGCCGGACACGCCGCAGGTCTCTGTCGATATCGGGGAAGGGGATGAGGCCTTCTGGGAGCTTGTCGCGAGACACCATACCCCTGCTTATATACGCGTGCACTTAACGCTTGCAATTTTTAATTACGCTGGCCGTTCATGCCTCGGGGCCGGGGGCCGCGAGTTTTACGATAATTTGCGGCTATAATTCGTTCCCCTGCCCTGGCCCCGACTCCTCTCGCGAAATCGCCATTCCCCGGTTCATCTTTTTTTCTCCCCCGCCCTCGAAAAGCCCGGAGAACTCGAATACGATCGCCGGGAATAATTAAATGTTTCCAGCGGAGAACAAACCGCAAGAATGCCGCCGGCGAGAGACTGTTTTCCGCCGTGGAAAAAAAGAACCACGCTGGAGGGATGGTGAATAATCTCGATGCGTCGCCGGAGAATCGATTCCAGGCTCGTTTTTTAATCCATTTGCTCATTAGCGTGTGTACGCGAGCTGTTTCCCCGTTACTGCTTGCCCGGGCGCATTGCTTTCTTAGCCGCGGGTAATTAATCTTCCAAATGGCGATTCGAACGGGAGCCGCTCGTTTGCCTAATCGATTCACTGCACAATACGATGAGATAATGTATATTCGTGTTTTAAAGTTAGGCACTTCGCAGCCGGAGCTAGTTTAATCCGAACATTAAACGTTTCTTCCGACCTAGAATTATTCTTATTAATGTAATTCTCCTTGGCGACTCCAAGTCATCACTCGAGTGCTAAGGGGTAAGTACACTTTCGTAGGAAATCGAATGAATTTCATAAATCAAACGGCTCCGTGAATCCTGTGATAAAGAATACGTGGCAGAGGGATTATCGTTGAATTTCTCTCATGATGCAAATGGGTTAACTCTGCGTCACGAGCCAATTAAAATAAATCCTCGGAGCGATTTTGCTTCGAGGGAGTTTTTGGTCGCGCTAGAAATAAATTTCGAGGTTGACGGCGAGTGTAAGTGGCTGAGATAAATCCAGAGGGGAAGAAAGAGGGTCTCCGGGTGTTGGTAGGCGAGGGGGAAAGAGTAGACAAGAAAGTCTGAGAGACCGGACGACGAGAGACGGACGTCTTGACCGATTGTACGGCTCGCGGTGGAAATTAGAGGAGGCGCGTTCTTGCTGGTCGACCACTCGCTTCCGGTGGATGAAACAACCCCTAATAACAGTCTGGAAAGGCGTTCGCGTCTATCTGCGGCGACCATGGCCTCTGGAAAGTGGATTACTCGGTGGAAATAATCGGGAGAGCTGCACGAACACCCTTGAAGCTCGACGACCTTCTAAACGCGATCACTGGACAACTCCAGTTGTCAATTACTCTTTTATGTTTCACTTTGCAAATTTCTTCGTAAATGCAGCGAAATCCGATTTCAGTTATCGGATTGCTAAATCTACCGAACTGTAAAAATGGCTGGCACATGTTGCTTTATAGAAATGACATCATAGAATCTATATAAATAAAAATCAAATGCTGTTCGTTGGTAAGCGCATCACTTGAGAACGGCTGGACCAATTTGGCTAACTTTTTCTTAAAATGTGCGTAATAGTCCGAATAAGGTTATAGGGTAAGAAAAATTGGAAAAGTTGCCCGGAAAAATGGAAAATTCGGGAGAAAATGAAAGTGCTTTTTTAATCATATTTCAATACTACAAAAAAAAAACGAACGCCGCAGTTTTTAATCAATAAATCAATATTTCAATAGGAATTTACATAATCGACATTATAAAGATAATCGCCAGTTAGTTTATTTCTATTGAAATTGATTTCGCTACGTGCGCAAATGTTGTTCGACAGCTTGAAGTGACAGACGGTTATACAGTAACAACAAAGTGAATAAATTGTCCATTTCGAGTTGAATTGTGAATTTTAGAAAGCTTGGGTTTGAGCCATTAGACTCAGGCGTTTCTTCGGGAAGTAAATAAAACACATAAATGTCACACCTGTGACAGGTAAAAACATGATTTTAAAAAGTACTGAGCCACGGCAACGCGTGGCGGGGGATAAAGCTAGTTTATAACAGATATTCTGTGATTTTTATTATAATATGTGCTTGAATACAATAATCCGTATAATCGTTTCCAGCGAAAGCATCATTATAATTTCAATAACTGTGAATTATGGACGGTGGTAGGTTTTTAGTGTGAAAAGCGCGATCCATAAAAGATATCAGCAGACACCTAGCTCGTGCATCTTACTCGCGAAGCCGGAGGATCTCGCGTACTTAGGTTCGATCAAAGTGTCTATGCATCGTAAACGAGGTTTCCCCGTTCAGATCGTAATTCCGATTCGGTTCTTTCATCGATGTCGGTCGCGATTGGCTGATACGTTCCAATTGGAAGGCTTGGAACTCGTTCGGGCGCATTCGAGGGAAACCAACTGGAGTGTGTTCCAGCCGATAAGCGACTCTTTGTGCTCGGATAATTCGAATGTAAACCAGCCGGTGCTCGACGAGCCAACGGACACGCGCGAATATACATACGTATAGACGTGTGTGCGCGCTTGGTTAGGGCTCTGTTCTTACGTGCACGCGTCGCTTCGTTGTAAGGTCAAAGGGCGGCGGCGGTGGCTACAGTATCGGAGATTGATCGGATAGCTGCTTTGTTGGCGGCGATGTGGAATTGGAATACCGATGCTGTTATATCGAGAGGAGCATCGTGCTCTTTTTAGGGACAGCGGCGGGTTCAACGAGAATCAAAGGCCTCGTCGTTAACGGATGAATATTTATCCCGACAGGGAGCGGCGACGGAAACCCGATAGAATCGGTGATCGCGACCGCTGCCACCAACGGATGCAGTCGTAATAGCTGTCCACTCTTGTTGCCGTCGATGGAATAGAGTGTATAGTCGCCCTACGAAGCCATACCTCCATCACTATTAACTCGGCGGAAAGCTAGAAATGTTACGAATGTGTTTCGGACGAAATGTGTTGCGGCTTTGAAAAATGCACTTATTTACATTTTTTACAGTTGCACCGAACGACCGGATTTGTTGTCAGCAAATGTAAGTTTGCTGTATAAGCTGGAAAAAGAGGTCTCGAGAAAATTTCTTTGCCCCATATAATCGCGTTTTCCCCCGGCATGCCGTTTCAATTATCTTGATAATAAGCAAGATGTTGGTGTTCGAGGCGGCTGGAACACTTCGCACGAGAATCCTTGAACTTTGCTGGGTCGACCTCCGCGAGAGCGCCCTTGGAAAATAAAAGAGGTGAGCGAGCGAGAGTCGAGATACGCACGATTGCGCAAAGGAGACCGTTCCAGGGTGGTGCAACTATCGAGAGGGTTAAAAACGCTTATCGGCGGAGCTTGAAGATAGCGAGAGCGCGCGCGAATCGGCTCGGCTGTTCAGAGGGGAATCTGAGGAAGAGAGAGAGAGAGAGAGAGAGAGAGAGAGAACAAGAAGAAGAAGAAGAAGAAGGTGGAGGGTCTCGAAGGGTCGGAGGGAACGACGTTCGAGAAATCGCTTAGGACCGGAGCGATGGGCACTGCCGCGAGATAAAGAAAGAAGCCGAGCCCGGCTTGTAAAGCTCGTAACCCAGATGCGTCCCGTGTGTTTTATTGCCCTTTTACGCGGCTCTCCTCTCCTCTCTGTTTCTCTTCAGTTCCCTCTGGACCGTCCAAGGGGCAAAGATCGTCTGCCGCAGTTCTCGCGACCGGCACACAAGCCTTGAAATCCGAGGCGGACCCCGCTTCTCTCTGGTTCGCATAAATTCCTGTCGTTTCGCCATTTTTCCCTCAGCTCGAGAGCGCCACTTGAATTCGGTTTAATTAAGCACAGGATGCTTCGCGTTCCCCGAGTGACGATCCCACGGCACGATAGCCGAGAGAAACGTCCGACCGAGATGACATATCGGACACTCTCCGAGGAATGCGACAAATCGTTCGGAAGAGGGTCGATCAACCAGAGAATTCGATTTTAGAAGTGGTACACCGAGCTGGACCGCGGAGCTAGATCAAGATGTGCTTCTAAGCCTGTTCTTTTATCTCGTGGGAAAATTTCAGAGCAAATTGAATATGGATTTCGATAAAAAAATTGAATGTGAATTTGGTATAGCAATTAAGGGGACGAGAGTCGAGGGATGAATCGAGGGGCCTATCGAAGAGGCGACCGGTCGCGATGATTTCAATTATTCGCAGCGCGCAGCGCGGCTCGCTGGCTGTTCACCAATGCGGAAGGTGTGCGGTGGCAACGCTTTCAAGGTCACCGGCACCTGTCCGTGCGCCCGCATGCCGTCTGGCTGGTAACCTGCCCCGGCACTTTCTCCGTTTCCTCGGCTGATATTATGCTCGGCCGTGCACCGCTTGCATCGCTTGCACCGCGTGCACTGGCCTCCGGCGCGGCGAGAGCGCTCGCCTCTCGTTATGCATTTTTCAGCGAGCAGCGGCCGCGGCGCGGCGCTGCCCTTGACTCCGCGCGGCCCTATAACTCTTTCAACGAGGCTTCTCTCACACTATCTCCCCCGTCAACTGGCTCCCGTTCATTTTCCAGACCGCTCGTGAAACGTTACAAAATAAACCCTTCCCGACGCCTACTCGGCCCTTCTACCGAAAGGGGTGAGCTTTCCACGCGAGCCTTCGCTCACCCCTTCCACCACGATTGTCCTTACAGCCACCGATAATCGGAACGATAATTGGCGTTCACGATTTCCTGCCAGAGAAAAACGGAAGTTTGTTCGTGTTTCCGTACTTTCGATAATGGTGAGATTTTCTGTGCGTTAATCTTCGTATCGGCATTGTAATGGAATGGAAAAACGAATAACGTGCACATTTCCCTAGATATTAGACGGCAAGGGGTTAACAGGGAAAAACACCTGTCAGAGCGTTCGAGCGATCGATTCGCAATTTACGGAGGAATCTGGCTCCTCCGTCCCAGTTCGAGACCGCGCTCGCTCTAATGGACCTGCTCGTTTTAATTCCTCCGTCCAATTTATAGCGGCACCTGCTCCGACGATCCTTCCCTCGTTCGGTCCTCCATCGAGCCACGATTAGCCGAAAGTTTCGTGGTCCTTCTCGAGAGGAAGCTCGATTAAGGGCATCCAGTCACTCGACGCCCTTCCACCACGAATCGGAACATCAGAGAATTCATTATCCTCGACGAGAGGTTCACGACTAACGTACCACACAATCCTACACTGCAATATGTACATATTTTTTGAAAATGTTCATTCTTCCTAAAAATTAAAATGAAGTACCCTTTCGACCTTTCTTCACGACGTAGAGTAAAGAGCTACCCTTGGTTCCCACCCCTAGACCGCGGATTTCCCTGCAGGGATAAACGGGAAAGTTGAAAGGCATGTTCTTTTTTGTGGAGCAGTTTTTCGCCCTGGAAATCCTGTTTCCGCCGGGGAGATCCGGTTTCGTATTCCCGGATACGGACGCGGTGAAAACTCGGGGGGTTGGCTGCATCGACGAGCGAGGCAACGAGTATAGGCGTCGCGTCGGAATAGTAGGGGTTGTAATCGCGAGATTCGACTTCGCAAAGCAGCTCTGCGGTTCCCTCGTTCCCCGCGAATGCGTATCACGGCCGGAATAATCGAATCGGACGGTTCGTTCCCGGCGAGATTGAATTAGACAGCGCAGCGCGGAGACGTTGCCGCTCTTCGTGACGGATTAAGATGGAACCGCGAGAGACGCGTAAAAATGGACAGACCTGCGCTTTCGAGGGGTGAGATCACGAGGGGGAGACTAGCGGAAGCTGTGATCTGTCCTAAGTAACGAGCTTTATCGCTGCGAGCCGGACACTCGCCTGATCAATATTCGAATAAACCCTCGAACCCGGTGGATGCACACGGGGGTGGAAATGTTTGTCGAGTGTGCTTCGGACATTCCGTAGGCTCGAGAGAATGTTTTACTGGGGTGCGAGTGTTTACCGGATAGGTGTAAATAAGGGAATCGAGACGATTTTACTATCGGCTGCCGGTGAAAGTAGGGAGAGAGTGATCTACTGCTTGTGAGATTAGTTGTACGTTTGGTAAACGGAAGTGGGGGTTGCGTTTCCGGAAATTGTAGAGTACCGAGTTCGAACTGGTTTGAATTAATTAACAGAGTGTTAGTTAATTTCCAATGCAGTGCATGTCCAATGTGTGCAAATCGATTATAGAGATTATATTCAAAATATAGAGAGATTTAATATAATGGAGGCAATCTAATATTAGTTTAACGATGACAGTTTCATTAAAATCCTAATATTAATGATCGTGACTGTGAATCCAAAATAAAAATTTTTTAAACGTCATCTATTTTTGTCAGAACCGCCTAAAGTTCACGGTTCAGAGTAACGAGGCCAACCGTCCCCAATTTCCATGAACCACCCCAAGGATAAGGGCAGGAGATCAGAGGAAAAGAAAAGCAGGCTTTAATAGAAGTAGTCCGTAAGCCACCCTACTCTATCCATTTCTATTTTCTGCTTCCCGGAAAAGTTATCGAGATGAGTCTTTGCTTAGGGGCTGAACGCTCTTATTATATCGACGCGCGATGGCGTCGTTCCACCCCACCTAGGAAAGCCGTTGAAATATTCTCACGATTTTTCGACAAAACGTTCCGGCGCGCGGCGCTTCGCGGTAAAGTGCTCGCGAATAGTCTCATTTTTAACGCGACGCGAAGGAGGGTGAGCCGCGTCGCGACTGTTCCTCGCAGATGGGGGCGCACGCGCTACCTATCATCTTCGAGGGTGGAGATCAACCTTATTGTTCGGCGAAAAGTGTGCACTAAAATTCTCTGTTCGAAATAGAGCTCTCAAGGCGGCTTCCGAAAGCTTTTACCATTTGACATTCGCACGGTGCAGTATCGAACAGTATTGTGTAGTCGTTTGGAACTGAAAATGTGGCTGTGATGCAGAGTGGCTCTTGTTTACTCTTGTCGAAAATTTTCTCCAAAATTCATTCACTTTCTTATTTCTATTTAATTTTTAACCGACTTCGGACAAGGAGGAGGTTACTCAATTCGATATTTATGTGCCTTTTTGAGAAGATACATTAATATGTGAAAGCATGTAGAAGAATTAAGGATTTTCGTAATTTCCAGTGTCGAAAATTTTCAATTTTGCGCCGCCTCCGAAAAGATTGTATTGTATTTCAGTTCGTGTGTATTCACATAAATTAAATGGAAATTATTTCATACTTTTTAGTGCGTTTTTTCGAAGTCGGTTTAATTTTTTACTATAAAATTCTTTTGCATGAAGTTGTTGCATGGAGTTGTAGTCCCATGACAATTTCCTTTCGCCAATCACTGGGAAGCAGTTCTGGAAGCTGCTCTAAACGTACCTTAAAAATGATTGTGTATTAAGCCTCGGGAGAAGAGCTCGCAGGAGCTATGGAATTGGAGGCTCCTGAAGGATCCAAGGTCTCCGGCGCAGCGAGGAGTGTAACGCGATTCCTGAGGGCGTCGTTCTGTTTGCCGACGGAGGAAAGGAAGACGAAACGGTTAACCGTGGAGCAGCAGCACCGGCGATATTTGTTTCCGTCCTCGACTGCTTGCTCGCCCTGCTTGATTTTCGAATTCGAGCTGGGTGGGGAGGCACGATTCGTTAACGTCTGTCGCAGCACGCCGCGCCTGCTCCGGTGTCTGCGCTAGCTGGCAAGAAGACAAGTGTTTGCTTCACGTTTCAGGAGCCGGTCGAGAAGCGGTTCTCTCGTTAGTTAGCCATTTAGCAGAGAGTCGCCTGGGAAACAGGCGCATCGGCCTGAAAACTTTCCCTCGCCCTCCGAAAATGGAAATCGATCTGCACACCGCCACTGCTAGAACTGCGTCGCGCGAACAAACACTCGCACATACAGAAGCCTGATTAACGACCGCCCAGGAACGCTTTCGCCTAACTTCCGCCAACACTTTCGGCGCGGCAGCTTGCCGCACACACTTCTGCACAACTTTCCCGCTTACCGTCTCGTTTCGATACGATCAACCTCTACGCGGCTCTAGGCCAACTCTGATCGATCCCTTTCTCGCGATGTCCCCGAGTCTCAAGGCGACGAACCTCCTACGCGCTGCAGCTTCTTGCTACCAACTGTAACGGGTCTAGTATATCCATTTTTATTGATATCGCATACAAAACAATACTTTTTAGGTTGAAAGACAATTCCCCGCAATTTTAAGTCGCTAACCCCTCGTTTCAGGGTAATATGAGGGTAACACCCTGAAATTTCTGTTTTTTTTTTGGTTGTTAATAGACATATTAAAATAAAAAAAAAAAAATGAAAATACGTCGCGTTTAGAAAGAGATTATTGGTCAAGAAGAGACTTAATCTCCTGATCGAATCATTAATTTGGGTCGATTTTCTATTGACCAGGACACCATAGTGATACTAGGACTGTACAAGATCTATAGTCTGGACATTCGAAAAGACCAATCAAAAACTTTTCAACAACGACGAGGAAAATATGAAATAAGTTGATACGTGTTGGCGTTAGGCCAGCACGTACCGCGACAAATCTATCATATCTCGACGTCTATGTTAAGGATTTCGTTGAAAATGAAATATGATGCAGCCCGCACGAAATCAGGGGGAGTCTAAGTCTAATCATTTTGCTCGTTTCGAATAAGTTTATAAAATACAGATCCTTGATCTTGGCACTTTGCCAGCGGGCCGGTCTAATGGGTCATACCACGACAAATCGATTATACGTCGACAAAGATGCGAGTGATCTTGATCACAATGAAATATGAAGCAGAGCACGCTGAATTAGGGATGGTTTAAGTCATCGCTTTGCCGGTAGTTATTACTGGATACATGAAACTGGGGTTGTACGATGGGGTTCTATTGTATTGACAAGGTTGTATAATTATTCTCAAGATTTTCTTTAGGTAAACTGCACATCTACAGTTAGGAGCAAAACTGATCACCCACGCTTTAAATCAGAATAACTTTTTTATTGATGTGTGTGGATCGAACGACTTCAATTTCTCTGTAAGGCTAGAAGAATTAGTTTAGTAAATGACGTCTAAAACATATGATTAAAAAATGCATTTGGTCGGAATTGTGAAAAACAATAGTAAAATTGATTTTTATGACTTTTTTAGATGGGCCAATAACGAAAATTTAAAAGATGTGTTTGGTCAACTTGTATAAATTATATACCCTCCGAAAATTTCATTGAAATTGGTGAATTGGTTTACGAGTTATAAACGATCAAAAGTGGTAAAAATTGCAATTTTTCAAGATTTCCGGCATTTTTACCACTTTTGATCGTTTATAACTCGTAAACCAATTCACCAATTTCAATGAAATTTTCGGAACGTATATAGTTTATACGAGTTGACTACAAACACGTTTTAAATTTTCGTTATTGGCCCAGCTAAAAAAGTCGTAAAAATCAATTTTACTATTGTTTTTCACAATTCCGACGTCATTTACTAAACTAATTCTTCTAGCCTTACAGAGAAATCGAAGTCGTTTGGTCCATTCATAAAAAAGTTATTCTGATTTAAAGTGTGTGTGGTCAGTTTTGCTCCTAACTGTAAGTTTAGGTTCAGAAAAGAAGCCAACATCAAGTTACCTTCTAGCTTCTCATTTCGTGAGAATTGTCCAAGGTGGAAGCACATTTTCATTGAATCTTTCCCTCCGCCAATTGATTCGGGGAATGTTTATTTAGCCAGCTCCGTAGTCTAATCACGATTTTACCAATTCCAATCGCGGGGCACCAAGAGCTCGGCCGAGTCGAATTTCGCAGGCGGCTGGGAAAAGCTGTCGGAAAATTGAGATTGCGAGATTGCATGGATCTCGTTCGGGGAATTCAGACGCTCGGAAGGAACCACGGGAATTAGCTTCCGGTCGGTTCGCAAGAGGAACCGCAAGTTATCCGGCTGCGAATCTCTCGGCCGGCGTATCGGCCAAAGAAATGCTAATTGCTGAACTAATTGCGACGGCAACAAAGACACCGAAGAGGGCCCCCGGTATCTCTCGCATGGCGAGCGTAATTGCGGGCCAACGGAGGGACAATTAACTGCTCCATTCTCGTGGACAAATGGCCAGGCGTTTGTGCACGGAGAGAGAGAGAGAGAGAGAGAGAGGTAAAGGGAGAAGCGTGCGTGCGTTGAGGCACACGCAGATGCGCGTTATTTAAGCGTTATTTTACGCGGTCGCGAACCAGCCCACCAGACCTCAGCCGCGACTATGCAAATCCGAGCCGCGGATTATGCATTCCATCAATTATAAATACGCCACGAACACGTAACCGGCAAGGTCCCTTCCGATTTGTCGAACACGAGCCGCACGACACCGTCTTCCCCGCTGCTTTCCAACACAATCGTGTACCGCGAATGTCCTTGTCCGGAATGCTAAATATTTCCGAGCCGGTCTTGTCGACCCCCCGCAGCACAGTGACGCTTTTGATTGTTTCACTATTACGCGCAGTAGCACAGTGGGCTGTTTCTACAATCTAGCTGGACGATATTCAATTTTGATAACGATCCACGTGTACCGATTACGAGACTGACGGTTAACAGTTTCATGTTTTTAGGATTCAAACAAAGATTTTCACGAGATAGAAATTGAATTGAAGAGTGGTTGGTGAAGTTGAGGGAAAAAAGAGAAGAGAGAGCATAAATAGACCAAAGAGAATACCAAACCAAAAATGCAAAAGACAGGGAATGGGGAGGAAAGCAATAAGTATGGAATTAAGTGGGTTAGTGATAATTAGGATAATAAAAGAGTAGGACAGGGTAGGAATACATAGAAATGAATGAGAGAAGGTATGGACCGAATGCGTGAAATAAGATAGCTTTGTACAGATAGGTTAATGAAATAAAGCAAATTATTATTATAAAGATTTTCACGAGCGTCTGCGATATGAATCCACACAGGTGTTCGGTTAGAACTTCCGGAATCGATAGTTGGGACGATAATCGACAAGCCAAACTTCGCGAACAGTTTCCACCCTCGTATGAACGATGCCTGTCAAAACAAAGTACGTGTCGAACACTTGCCCGTTTTATTTTGCATAGTTACATAAAGATCGGAGGGGATACTCGAATAATAAAGGAAGGAGCAGAATCATTGAAAGAACAAGTGGCTGAAACGAAAGGAAGATAGACGACAGCAGACACGCTGACTATCAAGCTGCAAGAGAAACGTTTTCCGCTCGAAGAAAAGCGGTAAGACGGGAATTAAGGGAATTGTTCCGGGTTGAAAGGTTTTCGCGGCGCGTTTCAACTGCGGAAAGAATGGCAGCAGTTCGCTATCGGGAGGGTTCTCTCTGTGGTGACGACTGTTCCCTGAACACTTGTTCCATCGGATCCCGACGAATGTACAAGCGAAGCGGAATTTTCGTGAAGGGTTTTCGCGGTCGAGGCTTTTTTTCCTACCTATTGTTTTCGATTTTTCCAGGGCCCGTAGGTATCGAGACAATGAAATGAATGGGCGGGGGGGACGACGAGCCGGCAATTAAAATGAAAATAGCCGGTGAACGGTCACAGTCCGCGAAATGTAAACCGGCCGGTCCAGGGCCGTTTATAATTTCGGCGAGCTTGTCCGCGGGCGTCGATCATGAATGTTTCATGAGCGACCGAGGAAAACGTCCGAATCTGAAAACATGAACGAAGCGGCTGGGAAACGTTGCTGGAAAATTCGAGAGACAAAAGCGAAAGCCAAAAGTGCGAACTGATAGAATGCAAAGAGAAAAGTATCTCACAGATTTTCAGCGTGGAGAACGAGCAAGAGAAACAATGATTAGGATGTTCTATAACGTCGTGTTGTTCGCTATCGGAATTCACGTGTGATTTTCTTTTAGGAAATATTCTCTCTGGAATGTGCGATCGAAGCATGTACGAGATTTTCTATTTGAAAGAAGTGGAAGATAAAAAAAAACAACAACAGCATCTTTAAAATCTTCGTTAAACCTACCGAGTCTGAAAGGTAACTGGTACACGTTCCCTTGTAAAACTGACAATATTGATTTCATTTATACTTTATGCGACGCCTAATGTCATCAATTTCTTATGTCGTAAATTAATTTGTACATCTAATAAATAAAAAATTAAAGTAAATCCTGCATCAAGAGCAGTCTCTTCGAAGAAGACGCGGAAGATGCAGGAAACATCAGCAACGCATATTCATAGAAATAAATCTAGTTTGCAAGGATTTCTGTTTTCTCCGGTCACATAGAATGTTTACCGAGTCGATGAAAAATCGGCGAAATCGAAAGCCGGGACTGTGGTCGGCTCAAAAGCTGAAGAAAAGCAAGCAGACGATCAACAGGGGAGAAGCAAGAAAAATGTTATTTACCAGAGATGGCAGCGCTCCAGTCTTGCTTTCCGTGTGTGTACACCATGCAAGAGCTTACGTTTGCGGAGTCGGTGAAAAACTGCCGTGGAAAATCGAAACCGAAGGGGATCGGGAAAGAGAAGCAAACCGGGAGGAATTTGATTCGCAAGAAGCAGTCGCCGGTTATTCCAGGGATCGTTGAACAGAGTGAACAGAATGGTACAAGACTGTACAGAGTGAACAGAGTGAACAGAGTGAACGGAGTGAACAGAGTGGTACAAGAGTGTACAGAGATTACGGTAGGAAGCAGGAAAATCAAGAAGGTGGATCGAACGGCGGATGCGAAAGCGATAGAGGTTCATCGTTCGGGAATCTGTCGGGCGATCGGCACCGGATTTTTCCCGGTTTTTCCTCGTCGCTTTTTCCCTGTCGCGGACAGAGGCGGCGGCGGCGGCGGCGGCTAAAAGCAGAAAATGCAAAACGCGGAGACAGCTGGTGGCAAGCGAGCAAAAAGCTAATACGCCGGCACGTACGTCCACGTGGAAATCGGCGGGGCCGTTTGACGTGGAAAATCGTCAAAGGGGGACGACAGCTTTCCCATGCATGGGCGCTACATTAAAGCTACATTACGGACTAGCTACCGACCAACCGCTTTTCCCTTTCGCGTACTCGTTCCCTTTTTCCCTGTTTCTCTTCAGCGCTGGCTACAGGATACTGCAGAGTGTCGCTCGTCCGACGAACCTGCCAGTGAAAAAGCCCGTAAAAACGAAAGGGAGGAACACTCCCTTCCAGCCCCGCAAAACCGAGTCTCACTCGTCGCGCTGACTGCGCGAATCCTCGCGCCCCCAGATCAAAGCCGATAAGAAAATTTCTTGCTGAAACCCTCTCGCAGAACCCCACTCTCTCGATCCCTTTTTTCTGGAATCCTTCTGATCAATTGTTGGGACAATTAGCGGTCGTTCGATCCACTCCGTTGCGATTGCACTGTTTGGAAATCTTGTGACTCAGCGTTTCAATCCTCAGCTCAATTTGTAGCGATGAGATTGGTAATTGTCAATTAGCAGTAACAAGAAGAGTAATTATACAGGAGGGCTTACTTGGAAAACACGATTACAAAGGTCGAGAGGCATGGTTCAGAAACGGCGTGATGCATCGCTGACCTTGTACTAAGTCAGAAACATCTGTTTCCTGAGCGGTAAAATATTGCTAGATGGACCTGTACCAGACACACTCGGCCTGTAGCAGCTATTAGGACGGACGTGATTAATCACTCCATTTTGGTCTCTCTCCTACGCCGAAAAATTTGTGGATGCAGCGTAAACATAGGTGAAGTCACATGTGGAGAAGTTACCTGTGGATGCAGCCACACTGTTCGACTTCGGAGATGTAGTCAACAGCAGAAGGGTTGGAGGTCCGCGAAGATTCGCGTGGAAAAGGAACAGGTAGTAGACGGTGCTAGTAGGTCCGCGTTCGAATCAATAATTCGCAAAGGGTGCTTGCTCGTTCCACCGGCCCCATTATTTGTCCACACCCACTCGACCCAGAGCAGAGGAACATCTGTTTGCTCCCCTCAATCGCCGAGTATCGTTTTCAGCGGCTCTTTCGAGGAGCACCGGGGGCGCCGCGATGTTCTTTTCGGCCGAGGCGAGGGTGAGATTATGGTCGCGAGCAAGAAAGCACCGGAGAGCGAGAGTCCTCGATAGTCGAAGCGAGCGGGGAACTTTCTGCTGAATTGACCATTAACGCGTTATTAGGAGCTTGCAGGAGAGGAAGAGAGACAGAGAGAGAAAAAGAGGGGGACAAGTCGACGCATATATGCGTCGGGGAGGGGCTTTACAGCCCGGTAAAGCGATTACACGAGAGGGCCCGAACACAGTCTCTCTCTCTCTCTCCCTCTCTCTCTTCATATGGATCTTTGTCGTGCGTGCGCGCGGGATGCTCGCTAAGTGGTCCATTCAACGCTGCCTGACGGAATACATTACAGGAAGTGGCAGTTAAAAAACCTTCTCCCCCTGCACGCCGTCTTCGGGGCCTCTTCTTTCATCGAGCGTAACGTAATTCTTCCCTTAACTCGACCCGTTATTATATCCTGCGATATGGAGCGACGTGGCACGCGTTCGCCCTCGCGACGACTTCGAAACCGACAGAGCGTCCTCGTGCATTCCACAGAATCACAGCAATTTGTCCAATGAAGTGGAATTCGTCATGATAAAACGTATATGGCAGGAAATACGCTCTCTGTAACCTCTCTTCTGCAGATCCTAAACGAATTTAGCACGCCGAATGCGTACTAAAATTTCATTGATTAATCGGAGTTCTTTCACTATTTCCAGCAATTCTGTAGTGTTTATTAATTTTTGTACTCAAGGTCAAGCAGAGGCCATACCTAGGTTTCGCGTTCACCGGCGATTAGGATCGTTAATTGCCGTTCGAAGCGGAACCGCGGCAGCAGCAAATATTGTCTTAGGTATCCGTGGACCCGGATGCTCAACTGAAATCTCGCACACCGTAGTTTTCGCTGAGCCACTCTCGACTACGGTTTAATCTTGTCCGTGACCGTGTGTTCGGTTCGACGTCGCCCGGTAAAAGGGATTACAAAACGTGTATGTATATCGAGAGAAAGAGAGAGAAAGAGAGAGAGAGAGAGGGGGCATATCCCCTGAAATTAACGGATCCCGAAATCCAGAACCGCACGGGCCCGACCGTTAATCGGGCAAAATACGGAACGACGCTCTGTGTTCCTCTGTAATTGGTGAAATTATACTGGCGAAAGGGGTACTCGTTCAATTTACAGTTACGATCGTGTAAAGCTGCGGTGGAAACGCGCTAATTCGCTGTCAGCCGAACGACACGGTTTACGATGATAGTACACACAGAGATAGAAGCGGTTTCTACGGAATTGTAATAAATGGGCAGCGGGTATATCGCGATGAAAAATCGTTGTTACCTTGCGGAGCATCTCCTCGAGCGACTCCATGTCCAGAGCGGGGTTGTTGTTCTCGGTGTGTACGGGCTGAACCATTTGTCACTGTTTTCCCGTAGCCAAGTGGACGTTTCCTGATCTGGCGATCGTCGTCTCGGTCCTCTCGCTGAGAATTCACCTCCCGAACATCCTATCTGGACGACCAGATCGGCGAAATCGATCCAGGGACACGCACTACTTCAACGAACCATAGTTTCCCTCCCAAATTAGCGATTCGGAATCGAGCTTTGATCGCACTCTGTCGATTGAGCGTGGTCGACGCGGATTTGATGCGCTCACTGCATCTTCGATCCTTTAAAATGAAAAGATCGATGCCGAGGAACGTTTAATGAAATTGCTTTAATTGTTAAGCTTGCTGTGTTATCTTGGTCTTAGACGACGCATTCGCGTTTTCATGTTTTTCAAATTATCACGACTGCGTGACCACATTAATTTAAAAAGTGTCCTCACTTTTTAAAGATACTATAAAAGCTCACATTTTCCTACAAGCCCCTAAAAATAAACTCTCGCGCTTACAGCCAGCGTTGTACCTATCAATTTTCCAACTGATTTTTCCACCGTTCCCAGAAACTCCAAAGCGACATCGCGAGGCGGGGGCTCATCTTTCCACGGCGTTTTCCGCTTTGAGAAACGGCTCGCGATCGAAGACAAAGCGAGAGCGGGGTCAGCAGGATATATCTCCAGTTTGAGTCGGCTCCTATTTTAACCGTCGTATAAATTACGGGTCGGCGAGCCTCGTCGTCTTTTTGGCGGAGGATTCGAAGTTTTCGTCGCTGCTCTACGAGGGCAGAGAAAGACGCGTGGAAGAAGAAGAAGAAGAAGAAGAAGCGGAGGCGCGGTGACACAAAACGATCATTAAAAAAGCCGGAGGGTGAGCGACTACCACGAGACGACGAGACCTCGAGGACGACGGAGGAGAAGCGAGAGGAGAAGGGATACGCGAGCAGCATCGTCGTCGAGGGTGTTCAGGCGACTATTTTCGGCCGTAGGATATTTTTAAGCGGCGAACGACCGATTTCCAGGAGAAAGAAGCTTTTCCTGCCCCCGAGGAACGGGGACGAAGTCTGGTCCCGAGAAGACGGAGAGGAGCAACAGACTCGAAGCGTCACCGACCGATCGAGAGGGAAAACGCTCGAGAAACCGCGCGCCTGTCCTCTTCCACTCGCTTCCACTCGCTTCCACTCGCTTCGTACCGCTCTCTTCAAGTTCTTTGCTCCCCGGGGCGAGCTCGTTCCCGACTAATTGAGCCTGCCCGCTGAAAAACGCGCCACGGAATTTTCTTACGCCGCCTTGCTTGTCCGCCCCTGTTTTTCCTTCTTCCCGCCTCGCCCGGTTATTTAGCTGTCCCGTGATTCCGTCCGCGTTAATGTGTTTTTCTTTGATCGTCACTCGTGCACCGACGAATTCGTTAACGCCGCTGCTAATGGATCAGAATCGCGATTTCGTACACGCGACCTCCAATTTCGCATTCTCTAGACCCTGCATTCTACCTGCATAATATAGTACGTCATTCATTTACGTTCGCTTTTTGCTCGAGGCAATTCCTAGAACGATTTCCTCTTTTTCCGGACTCTTACTCTCCTTCTCGTAGCAGCCGGGGTGATCTGTTTTGATTCATTGGAACCTCTTCGAATGATAAACATATTAAGCTGATGTATTTCATGTTTTTTCAGCGAACCAGATTCGAAGCTACTCTTCCTGATCATTACGACTCTTAGTTAATAACGATATTAGTTAAATACGATATTACGACGTTTCATGAATGAGCACGTCTACTTGGGTAACGTGGGGCGCGTCGGAGGTTTTCGCGAGCGTATCGGGCAATCTCGTGAGACGAGGAATCGACTTTATCTGGTCGTGCGTCGACCACGCCGGTTACGAGACGGTTATGCCTCCGTCGCGGACAGTTATACGAGTTCCCCAGGCAGTTTCGGAATGTCTACGAGAATGAATATCGCGGGGCAGAAGCGGCCACGGTTACGGAACGCTGTCACGATCCTCCGAAGCACCGCTAAAAAACCGAGTATTCCCTCGTAAAACTGATTCGATGAAAAAGCTTGCACGCTTCTGCCCGAAGCCGCGTGGCGTCTTATTAATTTTCTCGAGTGGTCGCTTCGATTCCCGTCCGCCAGCCAGGCTGTTTCGTTAATTACCACACGGGAAACCGCGACGACGAGCCCGCACTTTTTCTCGGTTAATTTCCCACGAGGCCCTGCCGTCGAAAACCGATCGATTCGATTTCACGGGCTCGAACGGGCCTCGTCGGGCTAACGATTTTAATAAACAAGCTCGACCTTTTTTCGCCAGATGGAATAATGGCACTTGCAGATTAGTTTCCGAATATAGTTGTACGAGGGAATTAGTCTGGCGGTGCGGGTGAGCAACGAGCCTGCGTTGGAGATCCGAGAATGAATGGTGTTCGGCGGGGGCTTTCGGTCGCAGTTCAGCGGAGAAATTTTTTGTGGGAAAAGTAAGTCGAGGGATGCGAAAGTAGAGGCTTCAGGCTTTAAAATGAGCCTAGTTAAATGATTCTGGTAATTTTTTCCCCGAAATTATAATAGGTTGAATTGCGACCAACTGTAATCAATTGAATATCATCAAGGCGAAACCAGTATATTCATTTTCTGGCCTGTTCCCAGCTATGAACAAATTTTTTAATAGAAAAATTAATGAGGGAGGTGGAAGTAGAGGCTACGTTCTTTAAAATAAGCCTTGTTAAATTATCCTGCAATTGTTTCACCTAACCAGCGTATTTCAACGAGGCAGTGTCAAGGACCTAACGGCCAGTTACGTGCAGGAAACGCAAAATTCAGGAACGCCGATTCAGGAATGCTGCGGATGCATGGAAACGATCCTCGGCGTATTTTCAGTCCATTAATCGAAGGGAACCGTGATGCAGGTCGCGATCCATGTCGATTACGATGAGACACACGATTCCCCGCCGTTGTAATAAACGGACATCCGTTGAAAGGCGATGTAGAAATAGATAAAGAGAGAAAGAGAGTGATAGGAGTCTGTCCATACGGATAGACGATAGGTGATTTCGCTAAACGGACGTTTCTTTTTGTCAATTGAACGCGACCGGTTCGTAGCTTCGGTAAACCGTGTGCGCTCTCCACTCTTTCCATCGACTGGTGTTCGTTCGAGCTCTCGACACGAGCCTAGACGAGGCAGAACGAGGCAGGGCGACGCGAGGAGGAAAGGGAGACGGCCGTCGCTCGCGTTTTATCTCGATCCTGTGATCAAAGCTTAATTGAAAAAGGGCCGGGGGTGGCCGCTGCCGCCGAATGGAAACTGATACCGAGGGCCGAATACGATCGACAATGCGGCCTTTTTGCCTCTTGCCTGGCCGTCGCGCGTCGCACAGGTCGTCCAGCGTAGGTCGTCCAGCATAGGTCGGCCGCACGGGCTCGGTTAAATCCAGAGATTGGAAGCCACCGAGAACAGGAAATGGAGAACGAACGAACGAACGAACGAACGAACGAACGGACCTACGAACGGTTACGCAACTCGGACAACGAGGTAGCTAATTTTCAGGGGCGACCGTGTCACGTCAGCCGACGATTAACCGTCGTTAATGTCGTTCGTGATGTCGTTTGTCTTAATTCTTCGCGTGGGACGCGCCAGCTTCTGCCTCCGCGAATTTGATAGATAGCTGTCCTATCTGAAAACTCTTCCGAGAAACAAGCATCTGTACACACTAGTTGTGCGAAAGACTATCTTAACTCCTGTGTCACTACTCAAATTTTCGACGACGTTCGACGACACCGTTCACAGACGTGTGCCACGTCTACCAGAAATGGAAGACAGAATTGTTTGTTCAGATATGATCACGATCAAATGAAACTTGACAGTGCACCGATCCATAATGATTCGGATCGCGTGTTTCGCGGACCAATGCGACAAAAGACAATCGTTCGAGTATAGTAAGTAAAAGGCAACGGAAACAGAGGGCAGAGACACGCTCATCGGGCGCTCACCTGGGTCGGGTCCTCGAAAGAATCGTCGGCTCAGCACACGCTCGAGTGAGCACCCTGCTAATTGGCTGTGAACTCGAGAGAGAGAGAGAGAGAGAGAGGGAGAAGGAGAGACCCGGACCGATTAATTACCGACTGCGAAAAGATCCCTTGATTTTTCTCGCTCGGCCGTGAGCCGTTTACCTGCTAATTAGTATCGTCGCAGGCTACTAATTATCTCAGCGGCGCCGAGGCCGGCCGACGATTTGTCCGCGACGCGCGCGACACGCCGACGCAATTACCAGACCGGCTAATTCGAATCGCACCTTTTCCTCCCTGGACCGATCCCGGGACTCGCGATTTCTGTCTTCGTCGGACGTTTTTATCGCGATGGCCACGCGATTCAGACACGTCGCACAGCGGTGTAAATTGCATCGAAAAATTGGCCAAAATACGATTTTTCAAATCTTGCGTAAGATGGAAAATTTTACTTGTAGAACGATGAACAACAATTTATTAGTTTTATTCATGTACTCGCGTAGCGTTGTTACGCATTGAAAGTAAAGACTTCTGTAGTACTCATTTTTCTCTTCGCCCGTTCCCGAAATAGCGCTTGGCTATCAGGATCGTTTACACGTGACAAAGATGTCGTGCGAATTTTCTTTTTACGGACACCTTTTAGACAGGTATACATTGTATTAGGCGTAGAAATTAATTCGGTGCCTTGGTATTAAATTATTTATAACTCTGCTTTGAATGCAAATAATCGCCCGCCACTATGTAACGTTTAAGTACCAACACTTACAGTAATGAAACATTTGAGATCTAGTCAAAACAAAAACTATTAGTAGGCAAGATGGCGGCGTCTGACAAGATTCACATACAGCACTGCATACTGTTTGCCTTTCAATTAAAGAAAAATGCTTCCGAAGCCGTTGACATGATTTGTTCTGCTTCGGACGAAGGTGCAATAACACATAAAACCTGTAAAAAGTGGAATCAAGGATTTCGAAGCGGCGACTTCGATCTTTCTGATCGAGAACGTACCGCGTAGCCAAGAAAATTTGAAGACAAAGCGCTGCTCTCTGAAAATTCCGCACAAACACAACATGAGCTAACAGTGCAACTTCGGGTGTCACAAAAAGCAATTTCCCATCGACTGAATAAGTTAGAATTGATCCAGAAACAAAGTCAGTGGCTACCGCATAAGCTCAGTTCTGGGAACAGAGAACAACGATGCGAAAACAACAAAGGATGTCATTTGTTCTTTGGAATGGGAAATCCTCCAACATGCGGCTTACTCTCCTGACCTGGCTCCATCGGATTATAATATATTCCGATCACTCCAGCATCATTTAGCAGATACAAATTTCCAAACATTGGAAGAGATGCAAAAAGGTATTGACGAATTCATTACATCGAAACTGCCATCTGTTTTCCGTAAAGGAATTCGACAGTTGCCTGAAAGATGGACCAAAGTCATCGAAAATAATGGAGACTATTTTGAAAAATAACAGATGTATGATTACATTATAAATAAATACTAAATTTGTTTTGAAAAGGCACCGAATTAATTTCTACACCTAATAGTTTTCGGCAATTTTGGTAATGTACTGTAATGAACGGATCCACGAGTTTTGTCCAGGTCTTTGCGATTCTGGCCCACCGCGCGCCGTATGTGGGTGAGCTAGGTGAACGGAATTTGCGGATGCGCCGCTTACGTCAGTAGTATAAATAGTGAGACCTTCCACGCGCTATCTAACTTCGAGCATAATTTCCCTGATAAATTCGAGCGAGCGAGCGAGCGCGTGCGGTCAGTCGAAAACGTCGCGAGTAGTACGTTCGAATTTTGCCGTGATGAAATTTTGGAAAAAATCAAACTGGAAAATGCGATTCTCTGTCCGTGTTGCAGCTGGTCAAATAAATCCATAAAATCCGCAGTCCTGTAATAGTACACGTTCGATTCGTTTGAAATATTTGATCGAGCGTAGGTATAGCGATCTTACCAGCGAACAGGACTGGCAAGCGGCGCTAAACAATTCTGCAAAATTTGCAGCCGGATGGTCGAATAAATTACAGCGAAAAGCACTCGAGCTCGTCGCGTCGGCTCGCCACGAGGGTGGTCTGTTTCCCGCTCGAATCAGAGCGCATCGCATCGATTCATGCGCTCGTTATTGCCGCATACCTTCGAGCTCGCGCCTCCAGCAACCGTGTTCCTATTATCGTAACTTCATTAACAGCGTGTTACCGAAACTCCGTAATTATGCGCGAGGAGCCCGTCGCGGGACAGCTATTTCTAATTAAAAAGGGCCGCTCCTCGTCGATCACACTGAGGAAAAAGTGGAATGCCAGAAAGAGAGAGAGAGAGACGGAGAGATATATCGTGCTCTCCCGCCGTGCTAACAACCAGGGAATCAGTGCGACGATCGATCTCTTTGGTTCCTCGCGCGACACGTTCTCACTCTCCCCGAAGCCGATTAAACTCGCGAGAACGGATAAAGCGAACGAAGCTGGGGCGGCACTCCAGACCGCCTCTTCTGTATCCACAATATGGAGTAGTTTGTTCGATACGCCGATCGCCAAGATTCGAGCTCCCTTTGATTTGCTAATCGCCGACCTTGTGCCACTTGCCTCCGCAAACTTTTTCTCCGGCTACGTTCGTTACCGGCGGACAGCTCGCAATCGATGGAAACGGGACACGCGCGCTCGTTAAGTCGGCCAATTTCCGCGACTGTAGATAATTGCACTGATTCCGAGGCGAGACCTACCCTCCTGATCGAGATGCAGCACATTTCCGATCGAGAGAAGAGAAACTGGCGAGGAACGAAACTCTTCTTGGGGACATCGGTCCCGTGAAATTTAGCACCAACGATGCCGTGCTAATGGAAGGAAACGTTTGTTGGCGCGAACACGTGTATTGTGACACCTGGGTAACCAATGTTGTCTTGCGTTCTCTCGTGACACGGATTGCGGCCAACGGAATGCAGTTTCAAAGGAAAAGCGGAAACGTAGGGGAAACTTCGACGGTGGAAACTTTGCGTGAGAATCGAACGTGACTGCGCGAAATGAACATACTGTCTGTGCCGAATCGACGCTGCAAAAGTTCTACAAAATGAAAGTAGGTTGATTAGGGAAACCGAAAGTTGGAGCGGCAAAAATTTCACAGTCTTCTTTAGCCGCTTCCGATCCTGCAACCGGTAATATAAGTAACGAAGAATAGCGTCATTTTGTATTGAATATTTAGTATTGAATAGATAGGAGCAAATTGCGGTGAGCTTATGCAATTCTGTACGTTTTTGAAAGTTGCACGACCAAAAAGAATCATACTACGGAGGCGTATTAAAATAAGAGGTGTAGAGATAAAGAAGTAGGCGTCACATAATCGTTACACTCAAATGCTACTTGGAAAAGTGTGTCATCAGATGTGGGAGCCACTGTATACACTGCCGCACGATCGGAGCAGTACTTAAAGTACGAAGCATGGAAACACAACATCGTTTCGCAAATATTAAAACCGAGGACGCGTTGAAAAATATTGTACAGTCTTCAAAGAAAGCTAACGTGTACTAGCCCGCACTGATGACAATAACGCTTACTCAGAAAAGTCTAATGACCGAGGAAAATGCGATTGTAATCAAGTCGTTGCACAATCATGAAATACAATCAGCCCATTAGTATCCACTGTCATAAAGACACTGTCATGTAAATACCAATTTTAATTAATAGAGTGAGACGATTTACTAAATGGGAATTCTGACACGTCAATGGGTTAAATGAACGAATCAAGACGACCTCGAGAACAGTGCAAGGTTAACAGATCCCTCTCAGCCGTTCCGAAACAATATTTACAAGGTCTAATGAGAGAAAATCTTGTATGGCAATATGTTAAATAAACTACAATTCGATTGAACTAAGAAAACCTCGAGAGCACAGCAAGATTAACGATTCCACGATAAGACGACGATCACCTCGAGATCCGCACAGAACTGATCACTGCAACCACCTAAAACCCTTCCCACCGATATCAACCAGGATGTACACTCCGAATCAATAGTGAACAGCAACTTCAATTCACAACTTCAAGAATGATATGTGCACAGAATAACAGAAGAGTCCAGAAGAGCGGAGGTTTTCACCGAGTTTCCGGGTGGTCCACGTGGTTCATGTTGGTCTGGCCGTCTGTGCGCGACGTTCTACGGACACTCTAATCTCTTCTTGAGCACTGATCACTTGGATAAGGGCGTTCGTCGGTGGACTAGTGGGGCTTGTGCGTTCTAATTGGCCGTGGCACGGGTCGCGATCGCGGATCACAGTGCGCGAGGGTCTGTGCGCTCGCAAGGACGAGCGGAAACGTCCATCGCGCGCGTCACGGAAGTGTCACGGTGCCGGGGAACGCGACGGTATAGAGGTAGAAGGAGGAATAGGAGGAGGAGGAGGAGGATGAAGAGGAGGAAGTGGTGGGGATGGTCGATCGCGTGCCTCGCGAAACCCGATGATCGATCGAACGAGAGAACGGACTATAGCGAAGGAGCGAAGGACAGCAGGCCGCGTGCAGCTCCGGTCGCGGTTCACGGGCCACTGAGAGGGAAGTTGTGTTCTAGCCTCGGAGTTGTGTCGAGCCACCGGGAGACAGAGGGAACTGAGAGAGAAAGAGGGAGAGAGAGAGAGAGGCCTCTCTTGGAGAGAGGGGCGAAGCGTGCCGTACGTCACATGCGCGCTGTAACCCCAAACAAAAATGCCCGACCGTCCCTCTCGCGCTCACGCAGACTCCCTCTCGATTCCTCTCACTTCCTCTCCCTCTCTCTCACTCTCTTTATCTTTCTTTGTCTCGCTGCCTGCACCGTCAACAACAATAACAACAGCACGCGCGTCGCACGGGGATGCGGCGGATCACTGCAGAATACGGAATCGGGAGGTCTGCCAAACTGCACCGCAACTTCTCTCCTGCCCTCACGGCAAGGTCTCTCCCTCTCTCTTTCTCCTTTCCCTTCCTTCCTTCCTTTATTTCTTTCTCTCCCTCCACTGTTCGCTGACAGCCGCTCGTAATCACCTTTTTCGCACAACTGCGGCAAGTCCTGCCTTGCACGAGCCTTCTCGCTCTCCTTCCGACGCGACAGCCTAACCCAACCACCCAACTGTTACGTAAGGAATATCGGGGATGATTGGGCGAACCTGACGTCGGACTGTACGAGGTGCATCGCTCCTTGATGCACTGACGTCGCTCCTGCGGAGCCAGGTTTTCGGGGACGGGGTAATTAGGGTGTCTCGACTGACGCGGGCTCTACCTACGACTGTTCGCGATTCACTGATTCATCCGGAACTCACCTGGAACAGAAAAGAAATTGTTGCGGTTAGCTATCGACGATTTTTTCGGTCGTACATGCAAGAGTTAAGCTGAATTTAACACACTGATGTTCTTAAATAGTTTTAATCGCTGCTTCAGACTGTACGCACCCATTCTTGCCGTAAACGCAGAAAGTCTACTTATACGTGTCTACGATTTGCTTCGTAGGAGTATAATATTTTCGATTTCATAACGTTGCGCAAGCTTAGTTTCATTCAAGTTGTTCGTAACGTGAGACGACCTACACGATTACGGTCAATCTGATTCCGTAAGGTGTCGATTGACTCAAGGTGACACTTAAAATCCACTGTTTTGTGAGTGTATTTTCTTGAATTCCGTACGACGCGCAGTGGGGTCGTGAATTTATGATTATCCGTCAATAAATTATAATTAAGAATATGCTGAATGAAACAAGACATTGCAAAGGGCTCTTATTGACCCAGCTAACATCCCCAATATCAACGACCATAAAGTTCCACCGAACGCCTTCGGTATCCCGCTTCAGCAACGAAAGAATAAACAAAGAGTTCTAAAGCAGCGTGCAGCGGGGTGCTTTTGGATATCGAAGAGGCCATAAGCAGCGTTGGGAACGACCGCCAACATTCTTGTCGGGGCAAAGAATACCGAGGAGCGGTTTCGTGGCGTTCCAAGCACCGGAAGCTCAGCTCGTAGCGGCTATAAAAGAAGGACGGAACGGAACGGAACGGAATAGGGAGTTCGGTAGTGGAGAGGCTAGAGGTCCGTTCCCTTGAAAACACTCGAGGGCTGGAAGGTTCGCTTGCGCGCGTCAAACGGCATTTCCTCGGGGCGGGGCACATCGCGTAACGTTATTGTCCTGACGCGTGTTACCGCAAGAAAGCGATAGCGCGGGTACGGGATGAAGTGGCGGGCAGAGCACTTGCTTCGTAAAAGCCGTAGGAGGCCGCGTTTGATATTCGGTGTGTAGACGGGACGGAAACGTGGCCAGGTTGCGAGCAACCGGCTCGAGAGCAGCTTGGGGGAGCAGCCAGAGGCTCGCGGGTATCCGCGTGTCACGCCGGGGCTCTCGGTTTCCGAGTGTCACTTTACGGCTGACAGTAACGGCCGCGAACTGATAGCACGTAGAAACCGGGTGCGCGCGATACCGACGATTCGACGCGCAACGCTCTCGTCACGGATAGCCGGAGAACCACCCACTTCCGGCTAGGCGATCTTGTAATACTGAAATCCTTTTCGATGTTCTTCGCCGGCGATCTTCCGGTTCGATGTTCCAAAAAATTCGAAGAGTTACGCGAGGTTGTATCAGTGAGGATGCCTGCGAGGATGATAGCGACGATGCGGAGGTGCAAGTTGATATTACATATTGAATTTTCTTCACGGGCGATCTTTGGACTCGATGTTCCAAAGAATTGTATGCACTTGTGAAAAGGGAGGAGTCCTGAAAAGATGCAAGCTGAAATCCTCTTCTATTTTTTCCACAGTCGATCTTCTAGCACGACATTCTAAAAAATTGATATTCTGGGTCGATCAGAACTGTTGAGTGAGTTTACGATAGTCATCGCACTGTAGGACGTTGTCCTAGCTCTGTAGAAGGTCGAGAGCTACGACGCCACGCCCACTCGATGCGACAACGCCTACTGGGGACAGACCACGCCTACTTTACGCAGAGAATATAAGAGATGGGTCAGCACTACTGATTTTGTTGTGAAATATGAATAAGTTACGAGATCTCCGGATAGCCTAAGACATTCATAATCAGACATTGCTTTCAGTTACTCTTCTGGCTCCAACAGGAATCGGTAGCCACCAAGTTCATTGTGAAATAGAGAAATGTAGAAAATGAGGAACTGCAAGACAAGTATGGATTGTCCTGCAGGACAGTTTCTGGCTGCACAAAGATCGCGAGAAGCGAAGTCACGCCCATTCGGAGCACCTCGTACGAACAAAGAGCAAGACGAATATCCTTCTATTGTTAGTTTTCTAAGCCTTCCTTCAACATCCTATGAAAGATCGTTCTGGGTGTCACTCTAGAGTGCTCTTAGAGGAAAAATGGTATAGTTACCGGTAGCTAGTAGCCACTGCATCTCTCGACAGATCGTTCAGAAAAAGATAATGAGACGCGTGCTGTAGGTTTTGGCACGGTCCAGACTGTCCGGCTTAATTCCGTTCTTCGCTGCGATGAAATACGTGCGAATCTCTTAATCGCGGAAAGGTTTAACGAGCTCCGTAGACGTCGTAAATTCTCCCTTATTTCCAAATTATTCCGTCGGACGGGTACTTTTATTTGCGCCGGGATAGAGAATGAAGAACGAGCGGCCGAGTCCAAACTGACCGCCGCGCCGCGCCGCGCCGACAATAATTCTGCGTGTGCGAGTCTCGTCTTGGCAGTACGAGGCGTGCGCAGCAACGGCAACTGGACCGGAAGCGTCCATTACGCGCGAGGAAAATTAAGTCCCGCGGTCTTTCTCGCAGCCCATTGCGTCCGGCACGACGACCACCGGCCACGAGAGACGATCCTCGCCCTTTTATGCTCGTTCCAGAGAGAATACTTTCTCGCGATGGCGCGATAATAACATTCGGATTGGACGACAGCGGATGCGCTCTCCCGTCGCGGCCGTGGAGCCCGGACCCCATAGGTGAACGGGAATCGGTTCGGACAGAGGCTTTCACGGCCGAGGGAAAAGAATGGCCGCACGGATCAGTGAGCCGAGACTCGAACAACTCGAAGCCCTTCATTCCCAGAACGACGGATCCTTCGATTAACCTATCGGACTCGTGTACCAGCTCTTTCCCCTTTAATCCCGGCGTACGAGCTGCTGCTGCTATCTGCTACAAAGCTCTGTAGCTCGTTCCGATCGAAATGGATGAGGGCAAGACCGCGAGAATCCCGCATCTGCACCGAAGAAAAAGAATCCCCGCTCGATTCGGGTCCGAACACCCGAACGTCTTTCCACCGATGAACGGTTCAGGGTAGACTCCTTCCAGTCAGACTAATCCTGGTATCGACGCGGATGTCCGTCATGGAAACGTACGGCCAACCAAGTCACAACAGAGCAGACCGAACTTATACATTATTGCGATATTATCAATTATATATGAGTGATAGTTCTGCGAAATACGTCTGGCTCTTATCGACAATCTTTCGCGTGCAAATGCTACAGACAGTACTCTAATCTGGCACTTGAAGCTACATTTTTTGAACACTTAAATCGCTGAGGTCTAGCGATTGTTGTGTCTTTCACTATTAACACTAAATGTTCATTTAATAAATCTAGAGCCTTGTCATTTTTATAAGCTAAAACGTTTTAATCGCTTCCAGTGCTCGGTAGGTTTGGCGTTAAACAATTGCCTCGTGTTTTCTATCTTTTCGATAGAGTATGCTGGAAGGTATGAGGAGCATTTACGGAGCTTTGTACGATTATTCCGTCTACGGTCGGGTCCCTTGTCGTACAAATCAGAGGGCCTGCGATGGAAACCGCGCGCCCTTCTGTAGGGAGCTCGATCTTTATTTATGACGCGTATGGCTTCGCTGGTCAAGCAAGAGGATCGTATGTATTTGTATCAGCAAGCGTTTGCGCAAGCTTGTAACAAGAGACACCGCGATCCGATACCGTCTGTCGCGGGTTTGTTTGATTTCTGGGTCCGTTGAAAGCACGCCGCCCCGGGTCATTCTAAAGATGATTAATCGATCCGATAGGTTAATTAACCTGCGCGCGGTTTCATTAGAGCGGTCCCCGGCGACCGGTGGCTATGCCGGGAATTTTAGTGAAATTCCAGCCGGTTCTGCCGCATCGTGCCGTGAATTTTGAGAGGCTACACGTCCACGCGTCTCGTGCCGCGATTAACGAGTCTTTTTTCAATTACGGGGTCAGCGAGACGACATGGCCACTGCTCGTAATTATCGCTGGCCCGACTTGCAACTAGGTTGAAACCGCGCGAGGCGCCACGACATTTCATCTGGAGGATCTTGGAATATTTTCTGCCGGCAATTAGGTCTCGCTCGGACCTAAAGAGAGCCAGGACGAAAATAATAATAATAAGAGAAATCTATTCAACCGTTTGCCGTCGGAGCTATTCTAACTCGAAGATTAAACATTTCTTCCGACCTAGAATAATTCCGTTGTATATGATTTTTTGATATGATAATTAAAATTGATATAATACCTCAGACAATACTTAAATGTGTGATACGGTAGAGTGGGGTAAGTCCGTCTACGGGGCAAGTCCGTTAATTGGTTATTTATATTATCATATGAACGAAATTTCTCTAGCTTGTATTTATTAATGTAGTATAAGTTAGTTAGTTGTTTTCCTCGCTTAAATCAACCGATGCCAAACAGTCACGTGCGAGGTACACGTACAACTTTGAGGTTACCCTGAATGTGCAATAGTTTACAAGTTATTAATATATCCTGAGTTGTTGAGAAACTTATTGAGAAAAACACTAAGATGGTCTTACCTCGTAAATATTGCTACACGGGGCAAGTCCGTACTGTATGGGTAACTATAAAACTAAACAATATATTTAATGCAATAAAAAGCATTTTGTAGCAGACTTGATAATAATTCTTGTCTTGCTCCGTAGCACTTGAAACAAGGTTCGAAAGCATTTTTAATAAAACTAGACAATATAATTTAATGCAATAAGAAGCATTTTATAGCAGGCTTGTTAATCATTCTTATCTAGCATAGCGTAGCACTTGAAACGAGGTTCGAAAGCATTTTTAACTCTCAGAGGCGGACTTGCCCCATTTTCGAGGCAAGTGCGTCCTAGTTGACACACTTTGTACAATATCCTATCAAAATGATAATTTTCAAGCAAAATTAGAATCCTACATAATACTAAATTCATCAATAGGCTGCGGATGTTTATGCTAAATAAAAAATGTCTACATCGATTCCAAGGCACAGAAGCTAAATAAAAATTTGTTTCTTCTTTTAATTATTTTATTAAAATTTTTTAAATATATCTACTGCTTTAAATTGTACATATGTACCAATTTTTGTTATAAATGCATAAAATCCGCAGTCTATTCATCAGTAATAACTGTGGCAAGAGAGTTTGATACCAAGAGCGTTAAGTTTTTACATACCAGACTGAAAATACATCACTTTAAAGTCCAACTTTGCAAAAACTAGGGCGGGCGTACCCCACTCCACTTTAATTGATTAGATGCCTACGTGTTTAGAAATGTAGAAAAAATATTTGTGTGAATTATGTTACAGTAAGTTTTAGATTTAATTAAGGTTTTAAAATTTAAAACGCATCGGAAAGGAATTGTCTGTGCATGGCTGACCGCTTGTACTTTAAACGCTTAACCTGTTTCTAATACGATTTTCTCTGAGAATTAACCCTCGAAAAAAATCCTATCATACAATTTCTCTTTCTTTTAACAGAAGGAATCGCTTAGTATCTCCTTTAGTATCACGCTGTCAGCCGAACTTGGTGTGCGATAAACTGAAAAATACGACCTACCGCAGCCCGGGAAGCTGGTTCCAATCGAAGGAAACCGAACAGGTGAAAGCCGCACGTCAACGAGCGAGTCAAGTAGGAATTCTAATTTCAAAGGGCGAGAAAAGGTCCCCCTCGCTAATAGGGGACTAAAAGGAGGATCAGCCGCCCTCTCGGTCGCTTTTCACCGTTTCCGCGGCGTATTGTCCCCGAACTTTTACACCCCAGACCGACCGACAAAGGGACACGGAGCTCGATTCATCCACAAGGCTGTCTCTCTGGTGCGACAGGGCTGCGGTATCGACACGCAAAATACAGGCTGAAATCGTTTTTCCCCTGGAAGGCTAGCGAGAGAGAGAGAGAGAGAGAGAGAGAGAGAGAGAGAGAGAGGGGTCACGGAACCGTCGGTTTCGCCCTTTTAAAGTCGGCCTAAGTGGATTTTCGGCCAGAATCAGCGATAAACTTGCTTGCAGGGATCCGCCGGTGGTCCGGGCCACGCGAGCCGAATCAATATCTAATTTCGCCGACTTTTGTCGTTGGCTGACGAAGGGACGAAGGGAGACCGCGAATAGGAAGGAAGGAAGGAACGGAAGCGAGCAAGCTGGAGACCCGGGAACGGTGAATACGGGGGGGCTGGAGATGCTTCCTTCCGAATCTTTGAAACTCGATAAGGCGTGTGCCGAGGTCCTCCGCCGTCAGGATCTTCCTACAGGATTCTCCAACAGGAAGCGCACCCCTCGAGCGTTTCCCGAAAACGCTTTGAAAAATCTGTGTGCCATCGAACAGCAGCCGCAAACACTGCCACTCGATAAATCTGGATTTTCATCGAAGCACACATTCATATATCGGCGGCTCTATGCAATTTTTTTTCTTTTCGAACACGCTGACATTTTTGCGCGCGCGCTCGCGGACCCGCTCGAAATCCGACAGAGTAATTGCCGGTGTGTAAACGCTGCATAATTCACCCCCCATCTCGTTCGATAATTGGTAAATGCACCGACGACCGACGGTAGTTACAAAGTTCGCCGGCGGCGCGTGTTTAATTAAATTTTGCGCGTGTCCTCGGCCGGCCGCGCGGATTCGCTCGAAAAAAAAAAAAAGATGATTCGCCGGCCGTTATTATCGTAAACAGAAATGAATTCGGAAATTACAGACCGGGAAGGTCGAGCTGGAAATACATACAAACACGCTGCTGTTTCGACGATTGTGCCATTTCTGCTGCAGTGGTTACTTATTTTACCGGATTTACGTTTCGTGTTCATCGGTTACATGTACTGCAATTACGGCTGTGCCGAAGCAATCACAATATTTCTCAACTGTTGCGTATGCTCGCCGGAACGTGCTCCTGTGCCTTTAAATACGTTCACCACGGCTAGCACGCTCGTATGACGTTCATGATCTCGTTGGGTGCGTAAAAATGATCGAATCCATTGGCTGCACGTTGTTATTTAGCGTCGCCGAGACTCCATAACTTTCCTTCGCTGAATCATTCCAATGTTTCGCAAGGGAGGTACGTTGCATTTCGTACGACTATATAACCCTTTGAAGTTATTTCAACTCGGAGAAACCAAACGTTCCCTCGAACCGAGAATACATATTTATTTTATGTAAGAAGCAGGGAGAAGAAACTGCTCATACAGGCTTATGAATTTTTGTGTAATATTGTATTGAGTTAAGAAATTGGGATCTGCAAAATACACAGTACATATCATGTTAACTTTTCAATAAATTGCTTCTATTTCAAGGGACATCGTTGAATCATGCTGTAACAAGTTTCCAGATAAATTGGATGGAACAGTTCAGACAGCAAGGGGGTTAAAGGGGATACGATTTCCGACATAGGCCAGAATAATTTCAACGCGTGACAACATGCGGCCACCGACACGCGTGATCCTGAAATTTAATAAGCCCGATCGTCGCGTTGGAAACGGCCGCGATTAATATCCCAGATAGCGCTAATCAACGCGGAGATCGTTACGGAGAAGACGAAACGTTCTCGTAAGCGGCTCGATCACTCTCACCCCTTGAGCAGATCTAACGAGCCGAGGGTTGCTCGATCGACAACCCGGATAAGGGTAGGAGCTGATTTTTTCTTTGGCCAGCAAGATAAGCGACCCGTCAACCCCCGAAACTCGAGTTTCCGCGACTGGACAGGGGCTGCGTTTTCGAGGGAAATTTGACGGGGCGCGGGAATCGGCGCGGCGAGAGTCGATTTGTCGACGCGTTTATGGCGATACTCGTTCGAGATCTCGCGAAACTGTTTCCGCCCCTCTGCTGCCCGGCCAATGATGCGCCACGGATAAATCATCCCTCCGTTCGAGCGGGACTCTTGTTGTCATAGCAATAATCTTTTTCCGACGCTTCGTCACGCGCCGTTCTGCTTGCTCCCTTTTCGAAGCGTAGTGTACGCTGTTGTGAGCCCCTCTATCAGTTCAGCTGGTTCTTATCGGTGTTCTGCTTCGGTGGATCCGGGGAATCACTTATTATAAGCCAGTTCTGATAATCTAGTTTCTCATCCGGAAGTGCAGGTATGACAGTTTATCATATTTCTCGGATTTCTCTGCTTGTTGTTTCGGGAATATTCGCTGTTGCTAATTTCTGATTAGATTATGTCCGTCTATGATTGTACGTTCTTTAAACATATTTATTCAAGAGGTTGTTCATGTCGCAAACAGACATACATATGAAATAATTACAGTACGATCAGAAAGAACAGTGTCAAACATTCTACTTTTACTAGAAACATAAAATGTATGATTTAATACGAAGACTGATTAAAACAGAGATAAATTGCAGACAAATTTTTCTGTAACATTCGAGAAATAAGATAAAGATCTTCTTTGACAATCTATTTCGGTCTTGAACAAACGTGCATTGTGAACGTGTAAAATCTGTTTCGATGTGCGTCTTTCGATCAGTTCCCCAGGCTCAGTAGAGATTGATTAAATCTGGGGATTTAAGCAGCGATTAGGCAGGACTTGCGCGAAAAATTGTCGGAGAAGGTGTGGAGACAGTGGTGGGAGGTCAGGTATTAACGATCCGTAATTGCAGCGAATGTTTAGAGAATTTCGGTGCAACTGGTCCCGGCGGCTCGTTAACCAGAATTCTCCAGCGCGTCCTTTAGCTTGTCGTAATCTCTGCAAGAGGTCCGAACAGGAATAACGAGGCACCACCGTCGGGATGGCAGGGGAGGGGGGAACGGCGAAATCGATAGAATTAATGACTCCGTGGCTATACAGCGCGTAATATTATCCCTGGCGTAGTCGGGCTTGCGGCGTCGCGGTTTCCTACGTGTTTGTTACTCCCGGCAGACTTCCGCACGATCGATTCACGCTGACGATTCCTTCGCGAGCCCGTTCCTGCTTTCCCGTCGAAAAAACGATACCGTTCTCCAGGTTTTCGAAAATATTCCCACGAAGTTGCAGGTGAAAATTGCAATTTTATTTCGAGACCCGTTCACCTTTTGTCCCGGCAAACTTCGTTTACTGCAAATGCTCAGTGACACGTTCATTATGACGCGAATGCTGCGCTATCGTTATTGAGAACATGCCAATCGTAACAGTTTTTCTCGTATACCCGTCGACAGCATTGGCATATTCTCAATAACGATAACGTAGCATGTATATCGTGTCGTAATGAATCGGTGAATAGTAGGTCGGTCGAATCTTACTTGCACAGAAACTCGCGACGAGGAAAGACATCGCACACATGAAGATTCTCTATAATTTCTCTTCAAGTGAAAGATGGCGGATATAAAAAATGAAGTTGAAGAGAACTTGTGGTTCCTTATGAAAAATGAATTGCAGAATGGTAGAACCGGTTACATTGAATTAAAAGATGTGAACAAGCGAAGGAAGACCACGTGGTGGAGACAGTCTTAGAAAGTGTTCGTGGTCGGTGGCGGGTCATTCATCCGGTTAGAAATATTCCGGTCGGCGAGGATGCCGTGAAAACAATAAACAAAAAGCGTGGGACGTGTAAATACGAACGTGAAGGGGGTTGAAGCATCGCGGGGTGGCGGAACGATCGTCATTGTTCCGGGGCTGGGTACTCGAACACATCGAGAACAGAGGGTCGTTCGCGAGATACCTGTTCAGAGAAGCGGAGAGATAGAGAGAGTGGCCGGGGGTGGCACGAGAGCCGTTCCCATTTAGCTGTTCGTTCGCCAACGATTTCTCGATTACAATGCTCTCTGCGCCTCGTGCTCATCGCGCGCGAGCTTTCCGAGGTACATTAACGGCCTGGCCGATCCGGCGTTCGGGAAATGCTGCCCGGCCGCTTTATCGCCGGCGGTATTAACAATTTAATGCGTCTGAATTAAAGTCGTCCGACGGGGAACCTGGAGTTACGGCGACGCGACACGGGATCCGTTCGTCGCGGAATTAAAAAACTCGGTCGAGCCAGCCGAGTTACTCTCGAAACTCGATTCCGCGCCGGATCGGAATCCGATGATTCCTCGAAAGCAGACGGAAATGAAAGCACGAATATGAACGGTGCCCCGTGAAAATCGATCCGTCCTGGATTGTTTCTGCGCGCCGCGAATTAAGCGCTGACGCAACGCGACCGTTCCTCGTATACCGGCATTACTTTAATTGCCCGTCGAATCCAATATACTCGGCCGCCGTGTCCCCGTGTCGAATATCCAATTACCAACGGTGTACCGCATTCGATTTGTCAATACGCTCGCCGCACAGGAACCAACCCCTAAACAGCAAACACCGGGTCCTCGACTATATTGGTGCGACACATATTTCATACGTCATCGAATCACTGCTGGTGACGTCTACGGAGTTCGTACCGAGAAAATGTCTTACGATCGAAAGTTCATGAAACCGTGAAGGTCAGGCTGGATCACTGGATTGCTAACCATCAACAATTTCATACTTCATAAAACCGAATACTAGAACACAGGCTACCTTTATATAGGCTACCTTATCAATCGGGAACCTATGTGGTCGAAGATTGACAGTGCGGGAGGCAAGTCTTCTCGTGGATGAAGCAGAGTCGCCAAATTAAGGTTTGTCTCCCCACGATCTCGCCCGGTCACGTAACGAGTATTGTCTCTGTGGTACTGGCAGAGAAGGGGTAATTTTTTCTCTGGGACGAAGACTACGTTGAGACGCGAAGGCCCCGCAGCGTTTATCAGAAGCGTATCGACAATTTCCGGGGCAGCGGTGCAATATTAAAGGCTGCCGCATGCTCTCGGCCCCAGTTTTCATCCCCAACGCGTGCCACGGGGGCCAGAGATCTCGGCGGAGCTCGGCTAATAAAAACTGCATCGTAACTGCGACGCCCCTTACTATTTAGGGGAATCTCGAGGAGCCGGGGGTTGGTGTGTCCGTGTATCGCGTGTAAACGACGCCAGCCGAAACCAACCGCACCGAAATCCGCGGTCGCGCCGGCTACGAGCCAGAAACTCCTCTCTCTATTCTCCGGGGCTCCTCGGGGAATTCCCGGCGTCTGCTTAGCGCCTGGCCCATCCTCGGGAATCCTGGTTCCCAATGACACGCCATTCGTGTCAGTACTAATCCGGACTAAGGAGGTTCAACGGAGGATCGTGGCCATTAATTCAAGCTACCCTCCGCGGCCGGCACCACGGCCACCGCAAACAATTCTACGTCTCTCCCTTCGTATCGGCTCGTTCTATCCGCAGACTCTCCTCGATAGAGAATCAGAGAGAGATGTTCTATTCGACACCCTCTGGCACAGACGGCAATCAACGGTCGCACCGTGTCCGAATCAGCTCGGTTCCGTATCTTGCTGGGACCACGCGAGATGCGAAAGTCCTCGCTCCGAATCGCTGCGATTAACACGATTCTCGAGCATCGTCAATGCCACAAGTTGAACTTCATACTCGAGCTGCGCGCGTCATGGATAGTACACAACAGAGTTGGGCATTATTCAAATTGTTCCGAATTGATCTGAAATAATTATTCGAATAAATTCTTTCTGGTCGAATATTCTATTTGGGGAATACAGTAAAAGCTCCTTCGTTGTCCAAAGGCTGGCGGTTTGAGCGGACAACGACCGTGCCCGGACACTATTTTTGATTTATGACCGCGTCTTTAGTGAAACGGCTAGTTAAATGACAAAGAACAGCATTCGCAGTCAAAAGCAGTCAACTGTCTGGCTTTAGAAAACTCCTTTTTTCCTTGCTATATTAGGCCACGCAGGCCTAATCCTCTCGTTGACAGGCAGTGGAGTGGGTAGGCACTGGACAACGATCGTGCACACGATTCAGAACAACGAAGGAGCGATTACTGTAATCATTCGCCACAAGTTACGAGTATTATCTCGAATTTAGAGTCGGACCATGTTTGTATTGCAGATTGTCTCTCCAGCGTATGCCAATCAATAACAACAAAGTGGTCCTCGTAACGAAACAGTGCGGGAGAACAGAACGCAATCGACTTTGAAACGGTAAACATCGGAGTCGCTGTCGGGCGTAATAATTACAAAGAGAACAGGGGTTCGAGCAAGACCTTCCTCTTTGAGTTTCGGCATGTTTTTTCTCGCGCTCGAGCCAACAAATCAGGAGAGTAACTCGGCGGGGTTCTGCGGGCCAACACGGGCCGCGGGCTGTTTACAGGATTCTCCTGAATATATGTACGTCGGATCGATATCGAGCGTTAAGTGGCCGCGGGTTGTGGATGATGAACGCGCGACGCTCCGTTCAATTTACCGCGTCGAATTCTTTCGGACGCCTCGTCATTTGCCGTGAATTATGTTTCCCGGGGACCGGCGGGCTCTGTGGATCTCATTCGTCTTAATTCGAACGGGAGGGAGATCCAGACGGGGCTAAAGGGAGCGTGACGGTGTAACCGATCGTCGCGATCGCCGAGCAAAAATCACCGAAGAATCCTCCCGGAGAATCCGCCTGGGATCCCCGGCTCTGACCAGGGTCTCTGCGAACGCTTATCCAATCGTGGAACGCACCGTGACACCGAGAAAGAGCGAGAGAGGGCTTTTCTTCGTGGTAGGGGGATGATGAATTACCGTTGGAACCATCCATCATTGTCATAAACAGCGAGAAGATCGCGGGGAGCAACCCTAAGCTGCACCGGCTCTCTCGCTAAGATAATTACCGGCACCTTCCAATAATAACCCCGCTTCGAGCGGGATACCAGTCCGTTAAGTATTATCGTCCGATTTCGCCGGGACGCACGGCACCGGCTTCATCCGGTGAACCGTAACGACTTTATAAACCAGACTGCGAAAGGGTTGATGCACTCCTCCGTGAGAAAACTTCCACGACTAATCCAATGGAACGAGAGTTACAAGTTTATCCCGCTATATCTATTTCGCTCGGAATCAACTCGAGAGTCTACTATATACCTACCCGGCGCAAATCGGATCAACTATAAATTGCTTATTGACGCCGCGCCGGTGACATTCGATTTGATGACGGCGAAATAATCCTCGTCGCAGGATCAACCACGAATTATATGTTTATCCTGCGGCATCTGGTCGAGTGGAGTCGGAACGGCTCGTGTTTCATGAAGAGGCCGCGCTTGCGGTAATTGCTAGACATTTATACGCGTCAACGTCGACGGTCTATTATTACAGGCACGGTAAAATTTAATAATATCTTTACCTCGATCCGAATGAATTAAGGTTATTACGCTTACGTTGGACCTCGGTGCTTGCTAACTTTGTCCAGAACTGTTCGCGTTACTCGATCGTTCCTACGAGAGTGCTCGAACAAGTTCAGGTTTTTGAAGGAATGCAACCTGCGCATATAAGCAGATATGCTAAACAATAATGTCATTCGAAGTGTATTCTGTAACACAATCTATTCGGCTCGTTATTTTTATAACATCCAAATTACATTGTTTTTCAACAGAATAAGTTTTCATTAGATGGTCACTATTGGATGTTATTCAATATCACCTACACGGTGCATTTACAGTTAGAAATGGTTGTTCTTGACGTTTTCACGGTTTGAAATAACCGCCAAATATCGATTGGTTTGTGTTTATTGATTCTGATTGATTCTGTCGCTATTGGCTTTACGGCTCTGCTTCAGTAGCTTGTGTGACGGCATGGTAACTACACGGGTCTATAGATTTCAATTTCATTTTCAAGAATTTTCATGAAGCATGCGAGTAATATAATACAGAATGTTGATACAGTTATACAATCCGTTTCCATTATAATAATATATAGGTTTTGTTATATTAAAAAAAATTGTTTCACAGACGTAGTTTTCTTCTTTCTTGAGAATGATCTACATAGGGATTGAAACGTTGAAAGTTTAATTTAAACTTGCACGAGTAAATAAAATTGTGCTTGTTAAGATTCTATATATTTAATAATAATTATGTATATTTCGCCTGAAGCAAAAATTGAAGAATCTTCTAAGTCAGGACTCGTCAGGCTCGCGCACCGAAGTGTTCGATAGCAGCCTAATTTGTGAATCTCTCAGCTATTCGGTGAATTCTGACACGCGCGTCATGTTCCCCCGGAAAACAGCGGGCGCTAGCAAGATCGTCGAGAGGCCGGGACGCATCTCGGAAAAGGAAAACTCGTGTAACATCGTCGCTATCCTACTTTCGGCGCTGCCGGTTGCATCCCGACGTGGGTGCAATATTTCACCGGCGTTTTCCACGAGGTAGGACTCGTGTACACGCGGGACAGGTAAGACGAGAGCTGGGGGACGCGACGGCACGGAACCGCGGCGAACGCAACGAGTGCTGACAATATGACTGTAAAGCCGTCGTCGCGGCCGCGATCTTCGTTATTCCGGCGCTATTTTCGCCGGCGCGGCGCAGCGTTTCCGGCGACGAACCCGAGAACCGACGCACGGTGAATCACCGGCCAGACAAGTGGAAACCCATGCGTAGGTACAAAGCGGGCGGCCCTAGAGGGGAGGAAGACGTGGGTGTGCTTTTATTATCGTGTCATCCGTAAGTGCAGCCGCTGTTCGCTTCTGCTGTCTCGCCGTTGAGCCTGGATACCCTTTCCTGTTTCTCCGCTTACGTTTGGATTTTCGATTGCTTAGAACCTGGACGAACTTCGTCTTTCGTTCCCACTTGAAACATTTCTCTCATTTTTTCTATTTTCTCAGATACTTCAGGTTGAAAATTTCGCTGAGCTGTTCCTTCCGATTCTACGTAAACGCGTGGAGGAATTTCTGAAAATCCCTACAATTTTTTAGACTCATTCTTTCACTCAACACTAAACCTACCATCACCGGTCGAAATGGCCGGTTCCAGATTTTTTATTTCACGATTATTGATATAATAAAAATAATTTCATGAGAAATTATTGTATATTAAATCAATCTCGTTATTTTTATGAGGGAACATGTTCATACCAGTTACTTTTCGGCGTCGTTCTTCCTCCATGAATTGTCTGACTCGTCCCATCCGTTTTCACTTACAAGTGTCGGAGAATTTCTGGAACTTCGTACAATTGTTTTCAGACATACTGTACGTCGAAAATTTGGCCCGACTTATTGTTCTACTGAACCCTCATACATACAAATTCATAAAATTCGTGCACATATTTTTCAACATGGCTCTCTATGGCTCTCTAAATGGTCTGACTCGTCCCAGCCGTTTCTACTTAACAGCAGCAGAGCATCCTCCTCCGGAATTATTTCAGGATATGTTAATTCGCGCAGTATCGAGACGCGATAAGGAAGCGGGTGGAAGTAAATCCGTCGCGTTTCGAGTCGGATGTACGAGGAATACGAGGTACCTTCCTCTCTCCGGGGGCGTAGCCACTGGCATAACGCGTCGGCCGAGCAAGTTTTTAATTAACGCGTTAATGCACTCGTCATCGCAAGGACAACGCGGGCTGTTCGGGGCTCGTAATTTTGGTCTTGTCAACGTTCCGTCGTAAAACAGCTCCCCGGTCTCTTCTTCCCGCGTCGTGTCAGCCGTTGTAACAGCCAAATAATTCCGGCGGCGAACGGCTCGGAAAGAAGACGTCAGGTTTACGGCGTGACTGTGACGGGAATGTCGGTCTGCGTCGTAATTAAACTTATCATCGGTATTTGTTACGGGTGTAATAAACCCTTTGGTATCAACGACAATGTCGCTGGGCACGCTGCGCCGCGGCGTTTTTATGGCGAGCCCGTTGCATGCGTAATGAACGATACTCCGACGAGGTAACTACCGGAAGAAAGCTTCGCGAAACTAGCTGCACTTTCGTGCACCCGGTAATGCATTCATGGAATCAGTCGCTGCGAATTTCTGATGCGTTCTTGCAGCGCAATGGTCTTCGATGATTAACGAATCGAGACAGGTGCGTGGCTACGTTGAAAGATAATCAGAAAATGCGGAATAATTATTCTTTTATTATATCGAGGTCTCTGCTCGAGAGAATTACGTTTGAACATCCAACGAACGTGTACGCATTAGCGTAGTTATTTCCAGCTTATTACGATTATTAAGGAAAGAAATTAATGTTTATACGGCTTCTGCAGCTTCGAATTAATGAGGAGAATTTTTGTGACACAAATGGACGAGCGCTGTTTCAAGTGGTGACAGCTTACACGAATCTGAAGATATGAACGTATTAATTCAAGAAAGAAATTTTTCAACAGTTTCTATTTTGCATCCGCTACTGATCATCATTACATGCTGTAACGTATCAGGCATTCGCGTATGAACTACACTGCTGTAAGGATTATTATTCAACATTTTAACTGCTGACGGTCGACAAGAGCAAACAGAATAACTCTCACCGATTAAAGGGGCTAGAGCAGCGTTTCCATGACGAGCATCGGCGACATTCGCGAAGCGCAACGAACCTCGAGGTATTCGCCGCGAGGATATTTTAATTGCCGGGTCATTAAGAAGCGCCGGTGTCCACGGCGTCACCGATTCGCGTTTAATTGGGCCTGGTCGAGAATAGGGCGGACAAAAAGCCGGCACCGCGAGAATATCGATGCAACAATTACCGGAGAGAATTCCCCTTGAAAAGCGAAGACGGACGAGCGTAGAAAAGCGAAAGCGTCCAGGGAAATGGGAGGAGAGAGAGAGAGAGAGAGAGAGAGAGAGAGAGAGAAAGAGAGAGAGAGAGACGAAGAGGATCACTGGGGAGAGTCACCGAGGACCGACGGCAGTCTAATTTATAAATAGCGCTGCCGGGAACGGACGCTGGTAGTTAACAAACACATAGTTGACATACTCTGCCACGCGGGTCGCAGGCTACTACATAACGATTTCTTAACGATACTACGATTCGTTTTAGATAACACATTTTTTATGTATTATCTAAACTGTGAAATATGAAGTAGAAGTAGTGTTGCTAACGATTTTGCATTGGGACAGTCAGTCCGAAATGAAATTGCTAAATGCTTCGCTGAACTACTGTTATTCTTTATATAGTTCTCATACCATGGCTCTAACAGATCACTAGACTGTGAATTCTATGCATCGAATAATGTATAAAAAATTACATGGCAAAATTGGAAATCCTGTGTAAAAGGACGTAGAACCTCGACAAGTAGAATTTCACTGAGAAACACAAATTGCTATCGAATCTCTGAAAGGTTTCCGAGGTTTGAAAAATGCTGTACCAAAGACCGCGTTAATGAAGTACTCTAACACCTTAAGTACAAGAAAAGCAAAGATGAGTGTTATAGATCCAGTTGAAAGTTCGCGTGGAACAAGATAATCTGCGATTGGGCGAGGGAGAATCTATCGGAGAAGTGGCCAGCCGTCCGGGAATCGATTAAAAGATGGAACAGATGTAACCGCAGGCCGCAGGATCGGATCGATGATCGAGCACCGTGCTCTCCGCACCTCGGCTCGCTTCCTCCGCGGAACTACTTACGGAAAGTTCTCGGATCTAGCACGGCGGGGCTTCTCCGTAATAGCATAAGTAGACGCGGTACGATCGGGACCAGACATCGCGCCGACAAAAACAGTGGAACGACTATTTCCCTCTCGGGAGAAGTCCACGGGGTCTACAGTCTTTATCCGGTTACGGGCACCGTGCAAGTAGATAAAGCCCGTCTACGGACGAGCGAAAAAGTAAATTGCTGGGAACCTGGAAGGACCCGCTCTCTAAAAACCGGCGAAGATTACGGTACATAATTCGACCGTTCTCCCGTAAACAACGGAACGTCGCGGGTGGACAAGGTTGATAAGGACTCGCCGGATTAACCCTTTGCACCCTTCGAAAACGAGCGCGAGCATCGGTACCAAGACCAGTTTCTGACGGGTCATGTCTTCCTCGTTTTCATTGTCATTTGAAAAGTATATTCTCCGTTCCTTTCTTCATTGTGTTATTACTAGACTGGGGATTTTCATGCATTTATGAAGAAATTAGTTGTGTGAAATATAGAACATTAATGGATTAGAAAAATTCAAGAATTAAATCAATTTTTATTTTATTCAGATCACACAGAATGATCCAAGACATTTCGAAGAAGGTGAGCAGTCCTTCCAGGTAAAATATGTATGCGTCCTCGAAGACGTCCGACTTCAAAAGCACGTAATAACAAAAGTACGTGTTCAATTCCATAAATTTCTCCATGTGTGAGAAACATAGAGTCTTCCACAGTGATATATTTTATTGCTACCGACTTTCCCATAAAATATCATTGGTATCTTCGATCGGGACCGGCGCGCCACGGGGCTCGCTCCACAGAATTTGACCGTACCGGAAGGAGAATCGAGAAGAAGAGGAAGGGCCTCCTCGCAGGCGGGATCGCGATAAACAAGAGTTTCATCGACCGTTAAATCACATCTCCGAGAAGGCGTCGCCTTCCCCGGATTACAGTACTAAATTTCGCGCGATTCTCCTGCCGTTCACGTAGCGCGTGTTATCGCATTATAGCTCCACTCTAATTCCACGGTTCGTTACCCGCGTTTAATTGAACGTGGCCCGATTCAATGAAAGTCTATCGATACAGGCCTGGCTCGCCTCCAAGGAACACACTTCTAAATACGAGGAGTCCGGAGAATAATGGAACGAAGCCACCTAGTGTCTCTCGTCTTGCTTGCCTCCTTGTTCAGCCAGGGTTCTCGTATCTTGGATCGCGGGAGAGGTGTTTATGTGCCGGCTCAAACTTCCGGCCGCTCTTTGTCCCTGCTCGAAGTCGGAAAGAAAGGCTACGGGTCGGTCCGGATCGGAAATCGACGGCTTTCGACACCGGAGGGTTTTCTCTGGCCGCGGCGCGGTCGGTCGATCGTTAATATCGCCTCTTTGATCGAGCTCAAGAGGAACCGCTTATATGGTTCAAGTAGTGGCTCGAAAACATTTCGTGTTGCGTATGTCAGTACAGTCGGCAAGAATATAATCCAGGAATTCTCTTTATGAACCAGTTAGGCTGCAATTTCTGTTGCTTCTATTGTAATGATTATAGAACTTTTTCGTTCTTCAGAATTTTCTAGAGGAGAAAGTAAAAGTTAAGTTTCCATCGCATGAATCAGTGCCCCGAAGTGTGCGAGTGGTTCTGCAAGAGGAAGAAGAGGTTCCCGCGAAGATTAACGCGCGACGGCGACAATGCGACGGTGCTCGGAGATTCAGTTGGAAATTGAGTTAGAATTTCATGAACCGACGCCGCGGCGCTTCGCGTCGGATCGCTAACGCGCTTCCCAATAAGATCAGCGGCGCGGCAGTTCTGATTATCCTTCACGGGATCCGACAACGTCGGGGGATGTAATAAAACGTTTCCTCCCCCGACGCGTTCCCGTGGAAAATCTCACGGCCGCTGCCGACCGGAAATCGCCCGCCGCCAGCTGGTCAGAAAGAAGTGTGCGGGGAGTGAGTCTAAAAAGAGGAAGATACAGAGCGAGTGAGAGAGACAGACAGATATATAGATAGATAGAGGGGAGAGAGAGAGAGAGAGAGAGAGAGAGAGTGCAAAGGGTGAAAACACCGCACCGCGCTCTGCCAAAGAGATTTCCTCTCTGGAAACCCCGAGGAGGGCTGATAGCCCCGGGGCGGGAGAGAACCAGTCCATTGTTTAACTTGATAAATGAAGTAGCCGGGGCGCGGAAGCTCAACGCCGGCTCGGTACACAATGCCGGCGATATATTGTTCCCAGTTAATTCAATGCTGGAAACAACACACAGCCGCCGCCCCGACGAACAGGTGCGCGTCACCGGCGCTCTAAGACGCTACCTATCGGCGCCAAACGTCGATGAACGTTTTCTCCATATCGGAATCTGCCTATTCCCGCTCACAAGTTTCGCAATCTCGAGCTACTCGCTTCTGTTTCCATTCCTTTCGATGCAGCTCGTTGCTGAACACAGCCGAACAGTCACAGACTGCTACAAACTGGCAGTACTCAGCAATTGAAAATCTCTTTGACGCTTCAAAATTGTTTAAATCTTCAAATAATCGAGCTTTCAAACAATTTATTTCCTATTTGTTCTTCAGTTGACGTTGTGTGACCTTGAATTACACACAATCAGAACGTAAATAAATGTGTGACCGCGTTCGGTCGCCTCGCGAACGTTGCGATTCCAGAGAAACGAGAACAGAAGGAGACTTTTCCGAGTGATCGATGGGTCCGCGGCGACGTTACTCTAGTTTCCATAAACGCGCGAGCTGCACAGCGGAATCGAACGAACCCCAGTGCGCTATTAACGTCCACACTGGCGCTCGTTGAGCCACAGAGCGAGAGCAGAAAGACCGTCAGCCTCATTTTCCCCGCGCTTTCCGGCTCGCGGCTCTTCTCTCTACCTGGGCTTTCTTTTCCCTTTCCCCGGTTCCTCGTCCACGGTCCTTTCTTCGCGCAAGAATTTTAATTAGTACGTTCTCGAGCGCGCCGCTGAAAATGAGAAATTGTCACGCGATGGAAGAAAGCACAAAAAAAAAAAAGAAAAAGAAAAATGTAATTCTCAGCGTCGACTGCTGGTGCTGCGGCGACGAGGACGATGGCGACTGCTCTGGTGTTCCAGTTCTCTCTTTCTCTCTCTTCAGAATTCCCGGTCGTAAATAGCGGCGAAGATCGATACCCTGGGTGTTTTGTACGGATTTTTCCGAGAGGCCTGGTTGGTTTCGTCGGAAAATACGGCGGAGAGATAGAGAGAGAGAACGGGGGAATGATCGTGGAAACAGAAACCTGAATAAACGAGAGCGAACAGTGTACGGTGAAAGGGCAGCGGGAGAGTGTCCAGAGATATCGGGGCCGATTCAACGAAATTGATACGCGCGACGCGCGTTCTGTTCCATTAACGAGAACCGCGTCGTCGCCATCCCCCGTCCGCGAATTCCACATCAAAGGGAGCGCGTCGCGCCGCGAACGTTCTCCATTTTCCGCAGGCTGGCTCGTCGTCCGCTGAAATTGATACATTTCGTGGCCGGAGAGAGAGAGAGAGGAGAGACGAGAGTGAAGAGAAGAGGAGGATGGGCAGTGCATCGCGTCGAACGACGTTTCATTAAAGGGCGTTCGCGTAAAACGCGACGAATGGCGAAAACAAGGTACGAGCGAGAAGCAACACCGGAAAAAGAACAGAAAGAGAGAGAGAGAAAGGAACAAGAGAAAGGGGAAAGGAACACGCTCCGGTAACGAGCGGAACTGTAACGTTCCATTCGGGTCGGCCCGGGACAATTCCGCAATTACGATGCAATAAAACCGAGGGAAAATATCATCGCGCTCGGACTCGGGCGGGCCGAGCTCGCGCCCGAGAAGAAGAGGAAGAAGCTAGAGAGACGCGCACATCGGAGCCCATCCAATCGTCCTACCCGTCACGAACGAACCTTCTCGCTTACGAGCGACCTTTAGGCGGATTAGGTGAGAGAATCGTAAAGTGAAAATCCCCCCCCCCCTTCCACTCCCTCCGCAAAGTTCCTCGGTTGTAGAATAGAGGAAGAGAGATACCCAACCACCGCGCCGCAGCTTCTTTCGTAACCGACTTTCAGCCGCCACCGCCGCCGCGTTCTCGCCCGAACGAGCGCACTTTTTAAATCGATGCCTGAAAAATTCAGTTCCTCGAGATTAGCCTTCTCTTTCGCGGCGCGTCCCTTTCATCCCCTCACACCGCCGAGACTCTTTTCTACATCCCCCTGCTGCCTCTGTCCCTGGACGAGCGTTCCGTTTTACGCGGGCCGAGAGCATCTCGCGCCAGCGAACGAGAGGAGGGAAATTGGAGCAGGGACGGGTTTTGCAAATGGATCTAAATGACGCTCCCATTTCCGGCCGGACCGTGACTGTACTCCCAACCGAGTCAGTGGAACGCGCTACCTATTGTCGGACATACCGTCTCTCTCTTGCTCTCTTCCTCTCTCTCTCTCTCACTCTGTCTTCCTTCCTCCGGCCTGCAGGCATCGAATCCTCGCCGATTCAAATTCCCGCTGAAATTCGCTAGAGGTTTCGGTCGACTCCTCGTTTGTCACTAACACGTTCGCTGCAATTTTTCGTCGCTCAGCTTTAACCCTTTAACCCCTGTGACTCACACTCACCGCTCAAAAATTGCTGTACCATTATTCAGAATATTGTTTAGATTATTAACGCATTATCTACCGGCAAATATTCCATAATTATTTTTTTTGAAAGTCCGTGGCTCGTGGCTAGGGATGTTTTAATAGATCCCTCAATAGCAATTTTTAATTATTGAAATGATAAAGACGCTTCTAGTAGAAATTATTCGATAAATTTCTTTATACAAGCACGTATTACTATAAATATTGTGAATAATCTAAATAAATTGACTCTTGTAACTTTTATAAAACAATATATACATATATCCGATACATTTTGTACCCGATACGGTTAGCGTTAATAAAGCGAAATGTCTTTGCTGTCAGGTCGAGCGAATTCAATCACAGTCGCGTTTCTAATAAACATTACTTCCACGAGCGCCCGCTAATAACGTTACCCTCGGACGGTTTAGTAGTCTAGGGTTAATTACATAGAAGGACAGTGCGCAGGCATAGCGCGGGCCCGGGGGGAGGGAAGGGGGGCTTCACGATGATGATCTACTCGCTGTCGGGAACCCAGGACCCGGTACAAGAAATACGACAACAGCGTGGAAAATTCGGCAGCCGCCCGAACCGGGAACGAGATAACGTTCAATCTCCCTAAATCACGACCGACCAAGCATCTCACGCGGCCAAAAGAGATTTCACGAGGTAAAGGATCCCGAGATTTTCCGGGAAACCGGCCGGCTATCGGCCGAGATTTTCCCCGGTCCCCGGACCGCTAGGAGAGACCCGGGACTCTAATCTGGCCGTTAGTATAAACTACACCGAACTCGCACCTCCGACGATGCTCTCGTTAACTGTGAAAGCATCGTCCCCATTGTAGCCGGGCGACCCTCTTTCGAATTTCTATTTCCTTGATTAGGAAGGTGGTTCCCTTAAGAACCGGTTCCCCCTATCTGAGAGACAGAGAGAGAGAGAGAGAGGAACAGCCTCTCCGTAACGTTCCTCGCGTTTTTATACCGCCATTCGACGACCATCGCCGCAATGGGGAAACAATTAAATCCCGAAGTGTACCCGCAATTTCACAAATTTATATCGCCAATCTTGGAGGCCTTGCTCTCGCTGCGCCGAGAACAGAACTGCTTTTTAACGCTAAACCTACCGGGGCACTAAAAGCGCTGTTCAGCACGAAGTAGTGTACGCTGCCTTATAAAACTGGGAAGATTGTGTTTGCACGGTTTTTACTACGATGCGTGTTTGAGGAACGAAAGTTACTCGTTGGAGCGTCTCACAGTGGGTGGGGTCGTGGCCCCGAAAACCTGGCAATTCATGATCATCCGTCAGTATATTGTAGTTAAGTATATGCTCTTGTGGAATCAGTAAAAGAAGTACGCCACAATATTTATCAACTAAATTAATATAGCTTGTTTGTTCAGTGGTAAGTGAAGGATTACATATCGTGGTATTTAAATAATATTTTGGTTAGGCCGCTACGAAGAACTACGTTGAAAATTGTGGTTATCAACAGATTGACTCTCTCCTAGTTGATATTGTAATTCTGATCCTGATGTGATCCAGGTCCAAGGATTCTTGCAATTTTCCGAAGAGAGTTATTAGTCTAAAGGAAGATCGACTTGGCGACTTGCAATCAGAGCGGGATTAGGCGCCCGAGGCTGCATCGGATCGATTAGGCTCCCAGCAGCGCAGCAACCGGGGAGTTTCCGCTCAAGATCCGTAAACAGCGCGCGGAATAATTGAGCGCTCCAAGGGACTCGAGCGGACGTTTACTTGGAAACGGATGGCTCGCAGGCAGTTCGCTCGACGGGAGGAGCTTTTTTTCAATTAAATCGGCAAGTTTCGCGGCGGAACGAGACTCTTCCCGGGTAGAAAGGGAAAAGGGTATCACGATGGTGATTGAACCGGACGGAGAAGGCTGGCGCGGAAGGTCTGCGAGAGAGCGGGCTGATCGACCCTTATCGGCCCGAAGGGAACCGCTTGACCAAATCGCTCGATAAAAAGCCCATCGAGCACCTTATTTTTTTGCTCCCTTTGTCCCGATTTAAAACTGTCCGTATCTCGGTGCCCGCGGGTCCCATTACGAAGGCCAATTTCTCCTTTATTTCCCCGAGCAGATCGCGCCGCAAACCACGCCCCCTGGAGGTAATTTATTGAATTATTCGACGCCCGGAAAAAGCCCGACGGAAAAGGAACCGGCCCGTATCCAAACCGACGCTTCTTCCCTCTGCCTTTCGGTAGCGAGTCGCCAGACCTCTTCAAACTCGATTCTGAACAAGTTGAAACTGGTCGAACCTCGGTTCAATCAATTGTACTGTACGTGAAGGAAGCTGCAACATTTTCTTTTACATTATAATCTGAAACGAAATTCTTAAGGGGCCATATAAGGGGCAATATTAATAATAATATTGAAGCTCCCGTCAATACTCTTCAATAATCTCGTCAATCTAGCTATCAATACGTAATTCGTAATTGGACTACTGACTAGAATACAGCGCTTCGTAATATATGTATAGTAAATAACTTATTTGGTATGATCGGAATCGAGCTTGACATGGATCGATCTTGTCGAGCCGAAAATGCTCGGAGACCCGCCTCCGGTCGGACGGACACGCGACTGAAACAGCTCGGTGTCTCCAGTTATTTGTCTTGCAGCGACGCAAGTTCGTGTTGTCCTCGGGGTCCTTAACCTTGGGCTTTCGTCGCGCGGCTCGACGGGAATTTTAAGCGATTCCGTTTGCAGCCGCAACGCCAGTTCGAAAATCAACGAGCGACGATATTGCGACTAGCGGGAGACGAGAGCAGGAACACCACGCTCTCTGCTCCGGCTCCCCCAGGTTTTTAATCACTCGGACTGGCCCCATTGTTTTCGCTGTCGTCCCAGCCGTGCCATTGTTTTCCCAGTAAAATGAGTTTTCAGCCGAACACGCTCGCGTCTTTAATAATTCCGCGCTAGCATGGTCGCGTCTGCTCGTCCCGGCTCGTCTTCGGCTGTCGAATCGGCGCTGGATTCGAGAACTGGAGAGGTCTGTGTTGAAGCATCATTTTAATGCTTTATAGATCCATATCCTTTGGTATTGGAGATCTATTTTTCACGAATACCGTGTACATCTCTGTCACATAGATCGAGGCGTTATTGTAGTCAGGAAAACGAGTTCGTCATGGCGGATTTTTCGTTGGGTTAGAAGTTTAGAATTGGTCCATCCAGCGTGCGGAGTTCAAGGCTGGGAGAAAGGGGCAGTTACGGTGAGAAAAATGCGGAACGGCGAGCAACCGGTGGTAAAAGCGCCGCGGAATATATTAATTAGCCGGAGCATGGGTGGAGACCGTGAAAAAAGTTGGCGGACCGGTGGAGCTGCGCAAAGAACGGAAGAAAGGTGGCGGGGCGAAGACCGGGCAACAAGCAAGAAGAACAACAATAAAACCCTGCGGTGTAATTTGTCATGAGGGTACGCCGACAAGAGGGCATGGATGTATGTACATTCTCCGCACAACTTTCCCCATTATTATTAACGCCGTGCACGGCGTCGTTTGCTCTCGCTCGAGCGTGTACAAGCGGAATCGAGCCGGATGCGAGCCTCCGTTCGCACGCAGCGGCGATTTTTCTTTTATCTAAGGGGTGGCGGGAGTCTTGTCGGGAACGATCCATTCTTGGCCAGTGATTCCACTGGCGGTGATGGCGGCGGTACGGTGAAAATTTTATTTCGCCGCGGGAGCCTCGGTAAACGGCGGAACGACCGGTGAAATTTTGATTGTTTCGCAGGATGGATGCCCGAAACCGAGCCCCGAGAATTATGCCGGCAGCACGCCGCCGGGAAAATTTACAGGGCCGTATTCCCGCAGCCGACGAGGCGGCGAGAACCTTTTCCCGGAATGTGGGTCTTCGGGAACTTTTGATATTGAAATACGAACACTTCTGGGAGTTACTTCTCCGCGGTGGCTGCGAGAACCAGCCGGCGATAAATTATTCTCGGTGGTAGTCGAGTTTTACGTCGCGGCCCACCGGACTCGGGGTGCGCTATCCGTTTCTAGCAGACTCATCCCCTTCACCAGAACGAACCCACGAGCGGACCGAGGATGCATGGATTTAATGGAGCAGCCGCCACCCGCCGCCTCTTTTGTTTGCCGGACCGACGGTCTGATCGATTGAGCCATCGCTCGCGGCTTCGAAATCTGATATCGAAACCGTTGCTGCAGTGCCCACGGACGTCGGATACGCTAAACACTAATAACTTTCGTGGAGAAGTAAATCGTGCATAACTATGTAGAGTAAAGTGTACTGAAAATAGCAAGGCTTCGGAGTCGGAATCGGAGTCGGAATAAGAAAAAGCTATACATATATCGACTCCAACTCTGGCTCTTTTGTTTATAAATCACTAATAGATTTATGTATACATAAATAAATTGCTAATATTCGATCTACAGTATAGACGTATTGTATATGTTACGGTAAATGTAATAAACTGCTGATTATGTATAATAACCGGTTATTATGCATAATCAACGGATTAATCACATTTACCGTCACATGTATACCTTAGCATTATGTAGAAGAGAAACGGTTAAAATGATGGTAGTAGTATTTTCTAACTATTTCCTGAAAGTGAGAAAGTAAGAGTCGTATTGGGTTGTATCAGAGTTATCTGTTCTATAGTCTTAGACTTTAATACAATATTTCAACTATTTATTCAGTTTTATTACAACTCTTAATTATTTCGAGTACATATTTTTTCAATTTTGAGAGTCGGCGTCGAAGTCGGATTCGGACTCGGAGGTAAAAACAAAAAGACGAGTTGGAGTCGGAGTTGGAGTTAAGAATTTCGTCTACCGACTCCGAAGCCCTGGAAAATAGTATTACAATTCGTAATAATGCGGTACTATATGGAACTCAAGAGATATTCCTTTAAATTATTCTTCGATGGGTCTAATGTGCCTATTTGCCGTGTTCACACCCATTGAGGTAGTTGAAAGACTACAACATATTCAAATTTGAACAAAATCCCAGACGGAAATGACTCGGAACAGCCTGGTTGTGCAGCCGGGAAGCGGATAAAGCGAGTCGAAAGTGCAATTACCCAAATGGAAGACATAATCCAAGCAACCACCGATTCATTAGATCGCGTCGGCAAACGAAGTTATCCTCTTTCGACGATCGGTGAGCGGGGTGCTCGCGCCTTTGACCGACGGCGCGGCGCAGTCACCTTAACGTTCCATTTGCCGGTTAGAAAAGTGCGCGGGGCTCTGATTACGAAGGAATTAGCCGGTCGAGGGAGCGCTTTAAAAGCTTCCGACGGATTCGATTAACGCGGGGCTCGCCGGTTTTCGTCGTGGCACATACACCCTCCCCTCCTCTGTGTTCGTTGTTGCTTTTTGAAAAAGTTGCAGTCGAGAAGCTCCTGGTGTTCGAGCGGAGCAAGCAGAGCAAGCGGAGCCCATTTACCTCGTGAAGTTATCTCGCGGAACTTTATCGGTTCCGGGAGCACCCTCTCTGCACTTTGCGCGGCTTCCTCTTCCCGTTCCCTCTTTCGTCGGCTCGTCTATTTGCAGGGGACCCTCGATTTCTCAACTAATACTCGGGGCCGGTCGGAAACGCAACCTTGTCGCGTAAAACATGTTCGGCCCCTTCTACGGGAACGAGCCTTCGGTGTACGAAACTTTCTACTGTTCCCCAAATAGGCAAAGACATCGGAAGAGTCCTCGGAAGTTATCGAGGGATCGTTATTAATAGACTGCGGATCTTTGTGCAAAATAAAAATGTGCTGCATTGATTGTGGGATTCAGGAATAAAATAAAAATTTGTTAACCGTCCCCGAGACATTAATAAATTGATATTCAGTGATACATGACAAGCATGTTTAAAGAATTCAATAGCGCAGACCACTGTTGTCAAGAACATTGTGATACACTATTGTCGACTTATGAAAATGACTAAACGTACAAATACAATTGTCTTCAACATCTGCCCTCGACTTGTCAGAGACTTTTTATCTGGCGCACCGAGGGCAGTCTACCAAGTAAAAGACGAACGCAGGATCACCTCCGCAGAAGTTCGGGTTGCGAACACGCGCGGACCAGTGTAAAGTCTACAACATTACGTCAAACTCGGAGTACCGAGAAAATGAATTTCGCCAACTATCCTGGATTTCCGAAGAACCGACGTGGTGAGTGTGTCTCGTCTGGTCCGCAAAGGGGCGGGCCACGGACACGAGGAGAAGAATAGATTCCGGTGGGAGCCGGGCAAAGAAACCGGGGAAAAGAAAAAGAACCAAGAAAGGCCAGTAGTAGGATGAGGAGAAAGAAGAAGAAGAAGAAGAAGAAGTACCGGCTCGATAAGCAGTCGATATATCGTAAGCTCTCCGACGTCCTTTTCCTTTTACGAGAGCCTCGGAATACGCTGATGCCGCACTCTATCCGATTCGATTGCCCGGATATATAGATGCTTTTGTTTCCCATTCGGCCGTTCTTTTCCTTCTCTCGGCCCGTTCGCTTTCCGAGCCATCCTCCCGTCTAATTTCCCTTTCTCCCGAACCGTCCACGGCGGCCGATAAATAACTCGACATCTTGTCCGAGGCTGCTCGCCCTCGCGGGAAGACCTCGCCGAGGACGACGCGCAGCTCTAAGTAGCCTTAACGGGATTAACGAGCTTTCGTTTTGCGCCCGTTGGCTTCTTCGCGATTATGCGATCGCTCCGAGGAGCACACCGGCACCAACTCCAGTCTCCCCACCTCCGGCCGCTCTTTCACCACCTCGTGGGTTTCCTTTTTGCTCCGGTACTGCCCGCCATACTAAATCCTCGTTGCCCGTCCACGCGCGGACCTCGAACAACGCTCGCTCCCAGCAAAAGACCAGCGGACCGACTAATTAAACGGCCACCCTCGCGGCACACTCTTCCCAGAGGTTGTAAGTAGAAGAACGACGCCATACCTCCATGCTTTTTGATACCGTGTTCAAGCAAACTCTGCCTACGGTGGACACCGGACTGGCAACAAGACTTTCTCTCTTTCTCTTTCTCGAGCAACTTAATCCTCAGAGTGCCGCACAACAATGTATTGTTGTTGGTTACATTTACAAAACGGAATGACAATCGACACTGAAAGGCTTAACGCTAAACCTACCACGATCCAATTTTATATTATATTATTATTGAAGGTAGCTATCTCTTCATCATCTGTAGACTAAACGAAAGGAGTTCATAGAAGAGTAGCCTAAAGGTGTAACTACAGTTTAGAACGCTACGTCTTGATCAGCAGCGACAGAAAAGAATTCGAAGTCCGGTAAAGACGGGGGAAGGATAAAGGTGCGAGGGCAATTTATATTCGGGGAAGTAGGAAAATCGCGAACAACGGACCCATTGTATTTATTTCTCGAAACCGGCGGCGTCGAGTGTTTCAAAGGCCCACTTAGCACGGCCGAGCCGTTTCTCCGTGGCGAGACGTTAATTCACGAGTCCGCGGGCGATCCATCGATCCTCGCCGCGCCGCTCCACTTTACGACGGCCGAGAGCGCTCTCGATCTTTCGGTTACGCCGAAAGTTTTCGACCGCGCGCGTGCGAAACACACAGCGGGAAAAGAAAAACGGGCCGGGAAATCTGCTCGCGAGAATTTATCGCGGCCACGAATCTCTCGACTCGAATCCAATTTTCGAGATATACGAGGGTGGTGGTACACACGTACCGCACCCTTACCTCCCACGATTTTTTTCGACTCTCTCTTCTCCTTATGCCCCCGAACACGGTCCTGGTTTCAATATAGTATAGGCCGGTTCCCTCTTTCCTTGTTTACCGGCCACGTTCCCGCGGTATTCCGCCTGTCAAAAGGAGATATACTGGCCACCGAGGTAAGCCGAACCGGGACATAGTGGTTCAGCAATCCGGAAAAGTCAAGAGAAACTCGGGGAACGCGTTTCTTCCTCCGGAACCGATAAACGAGCTGTTTCAGTCCCTTCGTTCCGGTAATCCGACGCGGAAATTCTATTCTGCGCGATGCACAGTGAGGTCACGGCTCCGAAAACCTCCGAAATTCATGAATTCATGATTATCCGTCAGTAAATTATAAATTGTAAATTATATAGCCATTTTAAATGGCTCGGACAGAAAGTTCAATGGCGGCACGGAGCGTGTTAATTTCGTCTTCCAGTGACTCTACTGCGAATAAAGGTCCATATATGTAAACTGGATGGCGAGTAGCAAACTTTCTACGCTTTCAGCGACACGGTGGTAACGGAAAATGTTCCGTACGATAGGAAGCTGGTAAAATGAGGCGAAAATCTTTTCTGAAGCGGAGATGGTGGGTTCTTGGGGGATGACTCGCCTCGCACCCTCTTCTTCTCGGCCCTCCCAGCCGACTTTTTTCCGGGAAGCAATTAAAACGCCTGTCCACGATAATTTCTAGCCCGGAGCCTACTTTCCCCGCTTCCAGAAAAGGGTGGAAAGCCCTTTTGTTTGCTTCTGTTTAAATTATCCTGTCACCTGTACACTTCAGCGACGATTACGAAGGGGGCGAGAGACGTTTTAGCCTCCCTTTTAATTCCCGTTCCGAGGAACACGGATTCTTTTACCTCGGATCCGTCTGGAATCGCTGGGAATAATTTCTCTCTCTCCCTCTCTCTCTCTGTGTGTCGATTGTTTAGGGAAAGTTCGCTCGGGAAAAGCGCTTCCCATCGACTGATCGACGGCAATGGAGAAAGAAAAATGAATAACCCTCGGGGGAGCGTTTCATTAGCGAGTTTGCCTCTCCCCGATGAAAAGTTTGCAAAAGCTAAACACAATTCCACAAACTCTCGCGTTCAGCAAACACTCTACGCCTCTACGGGCACCGTCGCGGATCTCTCGAGTTGGAAAAACGCGTGTACCCGGTGTGTTCCGAGAGGGAGGAAAGGGAGTGAGGTTGAAGGGGTGGAGGACACCTCCGACGAAATTCCCAGGCGCGAGGAATTAATTACTACGACGGCTTCTCGCCGGAGCTTCGTCTTTGAGGGCTTAATGGTGGCGCCGAATGTCCTCGCGCGATTCAACACCGACAGAACAAGATCTTCCCCTCTCGACTCCTCTCTCCTCCTCCCTCTGTCTTCGACTCTGCATCTTTCATCTCCGTTCCTCTAGAATGGGATGGGAGGTCTTGCGAGAGGATTCACACCTTGACTGATTGGTCTCGAACCAACCATGAGGATTGCAGAAAATGGAGACAGTGCAGTGAAGACATCCGGGGCAGAATGTCACCGAGCAAATTATCAGAGCAGTTTGCAGAACCTGGCGAGTTAAAATCTACGGTAAAGTATTATTGTACTTTTTACTGAAGCCTGCAAATTCGAAAAAATACGTGGAAAACATTGTTGTGTAATTTAAGCTCTGCTTTAGAGCGTATTAAAATCATTTAAGAGCTTCAATGTTATTAATAATAGCTTGGAAAAATGATTAAAGGAAGGTAGAAATTTCTGTTTGGCTCCTATTCATTGTAATCGATGCTAGACACGACGAGAATTATATCATGTTCGACCTCGTTTTAATGAGAAAAAATAAGACGAAAGCATCAGCAAAAATTTCGTGAGGGATGATCGAAGAATAAGAAGATGGTATTCGAACGATAATAGCGAGCTGCGAAGCCTCTACTCGACTAGACTATTGGCCCGACTTAAAGCGACGGATCGTCGACGATCAATTTTCGTCTCCTCGCGCTGCTTCAGGAATTCCCAATCTGTCTGCGCGTTTACCTGCGGCAAGAACAATCGTCCCGACAACGAGCGTCGGTCGACGGTAATCATCCCCTGTCCCGAATCTCGAAACGAAACGGATTTCCCGCGACCGCAACACACAATAGCGACTCGAGCTTCGGCACCGAGGCTCGATAATTGTTCGACAGTTTGCTGGCAGCTACTGGTAATGCGAGATCGATGTGTGTCTCGATAACCATCTTGCTCAGTTCAAAGTAGACATTTGGTAGAACTGCGAAATCTTCCATTGTAGAATTTTCCTTCGTTCCACAGTGGGCTATTTCCTCCATAATAGCTAACATGCAATTTTAACTCTATTCCGGACTTCAACTATAGACTTTTAACACATTATACCACATTATACATTGTTCATATTATTAAAAGAATTTTTGACGAATTATGAGAACCATTGTTTTTCTTATGCTTTGTCACTATTACTATGGCTTTAGATCTTAGAATAATGCTGAAACAGTTTCGACCCGCTAGATATTTTCGCGATTTCCGGCCACTGTGCGTCCCCAAGAAAAATTCGCCGAGTCAATCATCAAAGATTCAAACCGCCGTGGCTCTGTCAATATTGAGAATCCGGGGGTACGATCTCGCGATCACAATTCCAAGCGTCCTTCAAGAAAATACAAAAAGATCGATTTTCCCAGGCAACGCGACGTGGACCAGAATAGCCCCGTTGTGAACGGGTCTAGTGGGAGGCAAAGGAGATTCTGCGGATCCGAGCCGAGCGATTCGGACAAAGGCAAGAGAGCAGAAAGAAGCGTGTACGATCTTTCAACGTCGTTTCACGCGGCTGGCAACCAGGCAACCGACCACGTTTTCCCCGGGCGGGTCCAGCGGTCCGAGGCTAAGCCTTCTTTCTTCAGCAATTTTCGCGGCTGTTCTCCCGGAAATCCCTGGAAAATACGCGATTCCACGGGAAAAGCGTGCTTTTATCACGCGGGCGGCAGAGCAGACGCCAGGCGGCGGCGGCTCCTTTCTTTTGTCGTTGTAAGCCTCTTCCGGAGGTGCTGGTCTCTCGCAGAGAGAAAGAGCGAGAGAGAGAGAGAGAGAGAGAGAGAGAGAGAGAGAGCACAGCTCCCGAAAACGAAATTGTGCTGGCGACGGTGTGTGCGGCCCGAGGCGATTTCGCGTAGCGGCCACTTTGTAGAATTGGAAAAAATTTCGCCGGCAATTTAGTTGGTTGATAAAGTCGGGAGAGATTGGACACCATATCGCGACTGTTTTATACGCGGCTCGCGATAACACCACGGGACCGAAACAAATCGTGCTTTTTAGGATTCCCGTTAAGGTCTTGCACCAGCGCCGGGAGCGTCGAGGGAAAGTCGAACTCGCACCTCGCACTTTCCCTTTTTCCTACTCCTCCTGCTCTTCGCTTTCTTTCTTTCGGTTCTACTCCTTCGTTCCTCCCGTTCTAAAGCGTCCCGACGTCTCTCCAGACACAAAGAAGAAGCCGCGAGCAAGACGGAGGCAACAGACGAAGAAAAAGGGACCACGAGACTATCCCGCGTCCCCGAGTCTCGTTACGGAACCGTCGCGGAGAATATTCTTTTGTGCGAGCTCTCGGCTTCGTTAAAATTAAATATCGATTTTGCTTCCAGGGCATTTCATGCCCGGCCACCAGCAGCGATCCCGGGGCTCCCGCGATTCCTAAGGGCACTGCTGCGTCTCTCTCCCTCTCTTTCTCTCTCTGTTATGTTGATTTTCTTCTTTTTCTTTTTGCCTTTGCTTCCGGGCCGAATATGGACGATAAGGACCCCGCTCCGCTCGCGAGAGAACTTTAAGACTTTTTCGCGTCGCGGCCGACCCGCCCGTTAACATACCTCCTCCGCAGCGGAACGGTCTCGTTAAAAGTTCCCTCCGCGCAAGAATGCCGCTGCCATTTAACGAGACGCTTTCGAGTGAGCTCGTTAATCCCGATGATACTTCCGGTCGACGTGTGCCGAAACGCTGCCGCGTACGTACGTTGCCGGACTAATTGTGCGAAACGTTAAACCCGCGGGTGCAATGCGCATTCGGGAGCAGGTGGGCAAGGTAAAAGTACAGATTTTTAACGCTGTTTCTGGAGTTTCTACCGAAGGTGTCGAAAGACGTCTTTTCGAATTTTAAATAGTCGATCCAGACTGCTTTAATGGGAGATTATTAAAAAATCTATTTCTTTCAATGTGCAGGGTGATCGGGAGCTGGTGGTAAAACCGAAGAGAGGGTGAAAAAATGTCTATTCGATCAGTCTTTAGAACCGACGCGTTAGAAATACATTGAATGTTCAGCACACATGTTCGAACAACTCGGGATGCGAGAAGTATTTGCAGACAGGTAAAAGCGTCTACCACTTTAAACTTGAAGACGAGGTAGAAGCCCTCGATACGTTCGGTTTTTGCGTTCATCTGGGATTTTCTCGTGAAAGCGTCGCGTCGGAAAAACATTTAATACTCGGCGCAATGTTCGAGCATCTCGGAGACGCAATAAGTGTCCGCGAGAAAGAGTATTCGAGGCGGGCGGAATCGATGAGCGATTAGAAGAGCCTTCAGCCGTTCGCCGACGTAACGTCTGCAGCCGCGGTGACCCAGAAAACGGATGCTCCGGCAGGATGGATGGTGAAATATTAAAACCGTTCGCTCCAGTTTTTTTTTTTTCTCCGGGCAGGAAGCAGAGGAATGACGATGCAAAAATGTGTTCTCCTTGCGGCGCGGCTTTTGTCCCCGGGCCGGGTGTGCCTCTGTTGCCCTTGCAGTGGGTCAAGAAGATGCGGAAGGTCGGATAAGCCGGATAAGACACGGATAAGAGGTGCTTCGGACGCCACCACCACCGAGAAGAGAGAGGCTATCCGCCTCGTCTCGCAACCACTCCCGCTGTAGCAATGTCCGATCGAAGCGAGACGGTGCATAGTAATTGATCATCGTGCTTGACACCGTTAACAGTCCGCAGACAGGATCCGATACCGCGAATTAGGTCTTCTCTTTTTTCGACGAGCACTTAATTATCGGACTGAGCTGGACCACTCTCTGTTCGAGGCGAGCCGAGCGGATCGATCCCGATTATCCGCCTTTGCCTCCCTGGATGTTCGGTTCTATTAGGTCATTCTGTGACGTCGTTTTTTAACGCTCGAAATGTTCAATTCTAATATCAACGGAGGATTTAGTGGGAAATTTAATCTATTGAAAAATTCAAAAACACAGTACAAGCGAATTATATGTATGTGTATGGAATTATTAGATCAGGTATACATTTTTAGGACACGACTATAAAATATAAATCGTCGTTTCCATCCTGAAAACTTCGGCCTCGTTTAGAGCCTCTGTTCGTCACGGATATTTTTAACGGTGTGTTTGACAGTATTGTTTTTTCTTTTTTTTTTTTTGTTGTATTCATTCGACACGCAATCCTAAAAATAACGTCGTTGTGACTCATTCTTTAGGCCTGTTTGAAATCGAAAACATAGTTCTAAATCCTGTGAATGCACAGTTTACATTGACGAGAGTATTTTTAAAGGTACAGGGAGAGGTTTCTGTGGGAGCATAGTCCGGATAAAATATTGCATATACGTGCAACGCAAGAGAAACCACATAATTCATGGCATGACCTAATACTTCCGTGAGTAACCAACGTTTCGGTCTATCGGATTCGAATGAACAAGAGAATCTACCGTAATGAAATCCGATCGAATAGAACCAATGAAAACGGAGAATGCTACGGCCGCATTCAGTCTACCACGAACAAACTGTCTTTCCCTTTTCGCTGATTAATTCGGACGTTCGGATTTTATCTGAATTGGCAGGCTCAGCAGGAATTAGATATTCGATACCTTGGTGATTCCATGATCAAACGTCGTCTATGGGAAGCTATGAGGGAAAATTGGTTATCGTGCGCGAGGGAACTCGTGGGCTGACTACTCGCTGTCTGATTCTACTGTGCTGCTTTTCCTCTCTGTCCCCGAGTCAAGTTTTATTTCATCTAATTTCTTTGTGCATATGCGTTTTTGTAGCAGGTAACAGATCACGTACATTATTTATTATTTCATGAGAGTCGAAGATATCAAAAAATCCATTGTTCATATTGTCTTGCAACTCCAGCAAAACGTCTTCATTCATTGATATCCTATTCTATTCCTGCATACAAGCGAACATGTTCGGAATATGTTTAATGAGTTTCTTTCCAGTTTCTTGACATTCTGCTATTTCCATCACAATCGGGCGTAACTCCACCGAAAGAAAAAGTTTGAACAAACTTGTAAAAACGAATGTGTTTCATAAAAATGTTCAAACGAGTGGCATTCAACTAGTAGAACAAGGAACCTTCTCGATTATAACGAACAGATTTTTGTACGGATATAAAACCCGTAACAGTACAAAGTGCCTTTATTCCACATTCAGGGATTTCGCCACATTCTCACAAACACGGAATATCCATCGCAGCCTTGCATTTTACAACAGCGAATTTCGAAACACGAACAATGTGCATAAAAGAGAAATGCAATGTACAAAAGTGCATTAAAATCCGCGGTTAAATAATAAATCGCAGCGGGCGGAAACGAGTCGGGGGAAAACGCCATCAGTAGCAGGGCGATTGCTGGTGGGGAGGTGCTCGGCGACATTCTCCATTAGGCACGCACGAAATTAATAAATAATGTCGGTCCACTTTATTGCGGGGTTTTCACGAATCACGCGGAGCTACGGGGGAGAGAGAGAGAGAGAGAGAGAGAGAGGGAGAGGGGAGGAGAGTACGCTTGTAATATCTTGCCGTGTTCCCCTCGGAACGGCTTAACCCCCAAGGCGACGAGGGCTAAACTTTCGCGGACCCCTGTCGCGTTTTCTTCGCGCTGTTTCGCTCTCTCGTGAAACCAGCGGCGAATCTATTGACCGGTCTCGAAGAGAGAAAGAGAGAAGAGAGAGAGAGAGAGAGAGAGAGAGAGAGTCGACCTTAATAATTTACCTGGGCGAAACGCGGCGTTTTGTGAAATTAGTTTTGTTGCGCCATTTGACGTCCGACTGCGCTCTCGAACGCGACTCGCACCGCTCTGCCTCGCGTTGCCTCGCGTTCGTGCGCTCACCCTCTCGGCTCGGTCCCCTCGCTAACTCGCGTTGCTAATTCCTCGGTTACAGTCGAGCAAAGATTTCGTGCCGGCACTTTGCACGACTCCGTTTTGTTTCGGCGGAGCTAACGAATTTCTTGACGCTCTTGAAGAGCACTGAGAGTTTCGGTCTAACCCTTCATATTGTGTATTTCCCTCCCCAGGCGAAGTTTCGCTACTAGATCTTGTGGATCTTTGTGCGTTTATAGGTCATGGAAGTCTAGCGGAACTGTCGGGAACGCAAAGTGGCTGAATTAAATTTCGGGGTACCTTTTGTTCACAGGAAATGATAATAGAACATTGAGTCTCGCGAGGAGATGATAAGAGCTGTGGAATTTCGAGCGAGTTGCCGCATGCTTCAAGTTGATGGCGAAGTAGTCCTAAAAGGATTTTAGTGCATGGCTCTTTGTTTTCGAGAGATTAATAATACAGAATGACTGGTGTCCCTGTTCAAGGAGAACTAAACGTGCCGTTTAACTGGTTAAACGGAATTATCTGCTGAGGTCGAAATTAGCTTTTGTTGTAGCCTGTGCATAACTGGATCAATCTATCGAACAACATTTCGGGAACATTCTGTACGGAATTATTTGAAGAAATATTTGAGACTGTGAAACTGGGAATTTCGTATGAATATTTCCAGCGCATTTGTTGAGAAACGATAAGGACAGGCCGTCGTCACAGCGATCCAGGGATTTTCGAGCATACATTTTTATTCTGAAAGCCAACAGAGAAAAAGGGAGCGCGTATCCTCGATGATGGATGCAACGCGTTCCACGATACAGAAACAGTATCGTCCATCGCGATGCAAGCCTCTGACGCACAGTGTGCTCTGCGGATACCATCTCCGCCCTTTGTTCAACGCAACCCGAACGGTTTTACTCTCCTTTGAATTTCCGCGTCCCATGAGCTCGACTTCTGCGAGACTGTTGCAAAAAGGGACCTGGATATTCACCAGCTCCCACTCGGAACTGTCCTCAATATACAGGGTGCCCCGAAAATGTATTTCCTTGGAAGGGGCGATTCCTGGCGTCGTTTCAACTCACTTTTTCCGTTGCGAAAATCTTCTCTGTGGCTTTGTTAAGGAGTTATTAGGGATTGAAGGGACACCATGTATATTGATAACAGAAGAGTAGAATTGTATGTGGTTATTATTTACCTGCAGTCTATTAATACAACATTTCAACAAGGAAGGCCAGTTAACGAAACAATTGCTGGTAACAAGAGCGTAGTAAATTTCGCCTGCCAGTGTCCGTTGTAAATGCATAAAATAAGCACTCTAATTACCACATGCATTTCACAATACGCAAAATTACAGTCCGCATAAGCAGGCCGGAGCTGTAGAAAAATATGAACGATGCCGAAGGGTTAATCACCGCATTGTGGGCCAGAAACGTGCGCAGAATCGTCTCGAAGGGTCCGCACGCGATTCCGGAGCCGGAAGAAGAGCGCATCGCGCGGGAAAGCGCGGCTGGCTGCTCGTTAAGCGCTCGACGGGGGACAGAAAACAGAGGGTTTGCCAGCCTGTGCAATATCTAACTGTCTCGGGGACCAGGACGGTCCAATAAAACCGAGGTTTTCCCTTGGCCGTTCTTCTTTTTTCATCCCGGCCCTTCGGACAAATGGATCCGAGCGAGCGAGAGCTGGCGCGTCTCAGCGTGGTCTGCCAATCGCAGTCGGCTCCGTCAAAAACGCGAGCGGAACGCACCGGAGCTCTCCGATGAAGTTGCGGGAGAAGTAACAGCTGCCGCGAGGAGAAGAACTATCTCGTAACGAGTTCGCGACACGTGCATCGAACAGTTTCCTCCGCTGGGGAAACCGGTGCGCCGAAGAGCCGAACGACGCTTCCTATCGTGAACGCTAACCCAGTTTCCGTGACGAACGACGACCGGCTCGGATCATCGGGCCTTCGCTTCCGGGGACGAGTATGTTTGCATTACACGCCTGTCACACCTGGTCGTGTTTACCTCCGGAAAATTGTCCGGGTTACCGGCGGCGTATGGTGAGCATTGGTATCCGGCCACCGTTTCGTGCACGGGTCTTCGCAGAAGCACACGCGGCCGTCCCATAATTGATGGCACATTCGCATAATTTTATTCAATTTCGTAGTATACGTTGTTTCACGTAGAACAGCAAAGAGAATCGAGAATGTGTAAACAAAAATGTAGGTACCCATTTAGAAAAATGTCAATGACCTTCGTATGACCGCTACGCCTCCAGCTAGGGAAGATCGATTGATTCTTCCTTCTAACATTTGTTCCTAACTTCAAGATAAAGATATAGCTTGTTACAATTGCGTGAATCACCCTTCCTGTATATTTAAAGCTGAAAGGATTCGAACAGAGAGAAACGATGCAGCGGGACAGCGCTGAACTTGAAGCTACTGTAAGACTCGAGACAAGGTTAATATTGTGTAATAAGTAGCGAAGACCTTGTCATAGGCGACACTTTCCCTCTGTACGTCGTTGAGATCTAATAAAGCTATCCATCATCGCCGATCCTATTCCCTCGAGTCTATACAAGGAAAAGCATGGACTGATCTTTATTCTTTCAAGGCTACTTCAAGGTCACTTGATGCTTTTTAAATTGAATGTCATATTTTCGTTTTGGTATTATGAAAGTACAGAAAAGAAAAGTCCAGCCTTCGAAATGACCTTGAGGTAATACCGTGTGCCTACCTTTGCTAAAAGAAGAACAGAATTTTATTAATTGTTAATTTATTAAGCATTAATTACGGTTAATTTATTAACTGAGGAAGAAAAATAGACTCAGGTCTGAAGAAGACTGTGCAAGTACCATAATTGCCCGAAGCCTTTTAAAACTCGATCTCCAGTTTCTCGGTGAAACCGCAGTCTCGCCGCGCGTTGCAACTTCCTTCAGTCCTGTAGCAGGATCGATCCGGCTCGGAAGCCAGCGATTACATTTTAATAAGAGGAACCGATGGACTCGGAATCCTTTCCGAATATAACAATACCGCCTTTTGTCTTGCCTCTTCCCGTCCCTTTGTTCCCTGTCGCGCACTTAGAAGGAACGTCGGGCTTCGGTATCTTCTGTTCCTCCTTGCGACTCGGTATCCGTCGCGGATCAGCGTCTTTCGCGGTGAGGAACTTTCCATCCGGACATATTTCGCGACTAATAATCCCGCGACGGATCCGACAGAAGGAAAACTCCCGTGGGCTTCTCGCCGGGAGAAACAATTCCTTGGGAACAACACCCGGAACGCGGGGGGTGCGGGATGTCGTTCGGATAAAGCCCCCGCGTTCCTCTGTTTTACTCGTCGATTTTCCGCGGTTCTCTCTCCGACACGGAACCGTGAAACTTGCAGGAACGGGTCTGCGCCCCGCTTTTCCTTTTGCGCTAGCTCCATCCGCGTGATCGATCGCGGTCGTTTCGCTTTCCTCGAACGTTACTCTTGTTCTTCGTCTCCTCGTCGGAACGGATTCGGACCCGAACTCGCCTACGCGAACGATTCTGCCCGTTCTCGGGCTATCATCCCCTTTCAGGGCGACGAGGTATCGCGGGAAATGCTCGACGATGAATGTAGACGCCGTAGTGGAACCATCTTTGTATGCGGGCTTGCTGTTCGTCGGGAAATTCGCTTCAAAGGGTACGCGCGATTTTAAATACGCTTCTGGTGCAGCGTAAGTCTTTATTTGCTCTTTTCAATCCCTGCACAAGCGGAATAACGATGGGGAAACAATTCCGAAATAGTCTTCGAATCCACGGTCTGATTCTGTACGAAATAAAGCTATTAGTAAAAGAGGAGCAACGACAAAAGAGAAATAAATCTCTGTAAAATGATGTCTGGAATTCGCTGTTTGATCCTCTACTCCACGGAATAAAGCAACGGATTCAGCGAAAGAGAGGCAACGATGAAAGAGAAATAATTTCACGTATGAAGATTTCTTTCCCGTTGTATCCGGAGGATTTAATTGTCAGATTTCGCGTTTCACCGTGTTATCCTCGGGTCCGCGCGCGTCTTTCGCTGTGTGCCCATTTCCCTCGAATTTCCCGGCGTAAAAAGGCCGGAGCTTGATCGTCTGTGCGGTAATTGAAAAAATCTTGGGGGAGAAAGGGTTAATTCGATAAACGTTCGAGGTATCCGCGTGTACCGTAGGAACGACGGTCGGCGGGTTTCCTCGTCGGTAACAGGTGACTTTTCATTAGGGTGCCGATGTTCTCGGACGCTTTGCTGCGCGGGTCGGGCAAAGCAGACCCGAGCACAGCAGAGCAGAGCACGGAAGAGAGTGGAACAGAGTCGAGTAGAACAGAGTAATGGAAAAGAGGAGAAAAGCGGACCCGTGAACTTTTCGACGGGGAGGACGTGGAAATAAAAAGATCGCGGCCGTGATTAAAAGCCCTTGGGCAACAATTGATTTTTCCCCCGTGCCGGTTACGGGGGCTCGCGCGTACAAGCCCCGACACAAACCCCTCTCTCCCGCTCTCTTTTCCTCTTTTTACAAGCTCACTCTCCTCGCCAGCTGTCTCTCTCTCGTTAACTGGTGTATCTCTCTTTGTCAGCTGTCTATATCTTTTTACAAGCTCGCTCTCCTCTCTCTCTCTCTCTCTCTCTTTTCACAAGCTCATTCTCCCCGCCAGCTGCCTCTCTCCTTAACTAGTGTATCTCTCTTTGTCAGCCGTATATATCTTTTTACAAGCTCGCACTCTTCACCAGGCGTCTCTCTCTCTCACTCTCCCTGTTTACCTAGTGCGTCTCCCACTTTTCACGTAGTATGTCTCTCCCTTGTTGCCGGGTCTCTCGGCGGGTTTGTCCTGCGGGTTCGCGCGAATATCGACGAGACGGGCGCCGCGACGCGCCGCGACGCGCCGCGCCGCGCCGGTTCGAATTTGCCCGTCGCCGATCCACGTCCGCGAATTTAAACGATTTTACTCGATACCGTTGCCAGCTGGAGACGGACGTGCGCGGAATAAAGCCGGCAATTTTTCCGCGATCGAGCGAGTTGTGCGAGCAAGCGAGGAGGAAGCCAGCGAGGAAACGAGCGAGCCTCCCGACGAGAGAACTTCCGTGCGGCATATTTGTTTCCCCGGCGCGGCGCGGAGGCCCGGCTGGGCTCTCTGCAGCCCGCACCGTGCAGCACGGTGCACCACCGTTCGATAAATACCGACGTCCTCGGGAAATTCGCGTGTCTGCCAAACCAGCACGAGTATCTTCTACTTAGGCATCGCCCAGACCCAGAGCCGGCACCGATCTCCACGGTATTTACGCGGGAACCCGACCGTGAACTCGACACTGAATTTCCTAAGAGAACTCGCGCGGAAATCATACACGCTGCACAACATCCGCTCACCTGGCAGGATGTTTTATTATTTCTGTGCAGGTTCTCTTATATTTGCTCGCGAAATGCTGATGAAAATCATTTCTTTTTTAGAAATGAAGGTGACCTTAAATCTTTTTTAATGGGAAGCGTGTGACAGAACGAATTCATTCGTACACGACGTAATGGCCTTAAAGGTTACACAGATCAGATGCCAATGTGTTTACATCTTCCTGTTAAAATTGTAATAGTGTTTTTGCGTGAGCCATTCGAAACGAACCGTCGTTCGATTGCATCACTCTCGATCAGACTCTCAACGACGTAACATGGCCGTGACCACACGAGAGAAGTAGAAATTGTAATAAGCGAATATTTGATAAAGTGATATATTATACAAACAAAGTATTACAATATTTCAAGTTCTGTAAGGACCGCGCAGTTGTTTTACTGTGTATCTAAAGTCAAAATACACAGTTATTGAATTCAGCACGTGGCGTTCAACCTCCCATCTCCACGTTATTAATTGAATTTTAACAGTTCCTAATGCTTGGAACGTGAACACCCTGTATAGAAAGGACGAAATAGAGGAACACAATATAAAAAAAAAACGGACCCGTAGGAAAGTGCAAACGCGTCCCGACACCTCGCTGAGCGCAGAAAGCTGCAGTTCATAATTCACGCGTAGCATCTTTCGCGCCCTGTCGATGTTGTCCGTCCATAATCCAATTTCCCGAGTATCGATAGTCACCCCGAGCGAGACTCGATTAGTCGTAAGCACAGGATACCGACCGGTGAAGCTACATTCCAAGGATTTATCTATTAATAGCTTCGGGATAGAACGGGAGAGGATATCGTCGCGTCGAGACAATAACGACGTCGCGCCGGCAATCCTTGTAACGTATCGAGACGCGATATCGCGATATCAATTCTTCCCGTTTCGCACAGTTACTGTCGTAATCGTATTCGCGACAATACGTTCCCGGTGCCTTTGCAGGCCATCTGGTATCGATGGCTCGATGGTTCGATCAGCTATCGGCTCTATTCGATGGCCGGGATATAAACCTAACGGACGGTGTATACATATAGCCGACGCGGCGCACGCGGCTAAAACGAAAGAGAGGGGGAGAGAAAAAAAAATCGCCGATCGATTCTGCGACCGGCGCGACGCGCGGGCTTAATACGACTACTCGCGACAGCTTTTACGAGGACCAGGTCGATCGCCGACTGTTGTTGCCTCTCGTCGTCGAAGGCGGAACGCGAATAGACAATTGCCTCGGTATCGAATCGCGTTTCCCCTCTGCCCATGCCTGCCCGTAAAAACTTGCAAATTCGAACGGGGCGACGCGTTAGGAGGTCGTTGCGAATACGGCCCGCGACCATAAACGCGTCCGCGAGGATACTGGAGGTTCCAACACCCCCGACCATCGAGCCGTTTCCAACGTTTTTCAGGTTCCCAGGCAAATCGAAGAGCTTTCGTCGATGGTCGAATTTTCTCTGTACTCTTCCGCCATACTGTTCGTCGGGCATCATCGTTTATTAATCCCTCCCTCACCGTTGGCTGTTCTTCGTGTCCACCTGCCACATTTCTTGCCGATCGTAACAATCATTACAAAATGGGAAGGTGAATTACAAAACAGTTGAAGAAGGTAACAGAAGCCACAGCGTTTCGTTGTCCACAGAATATTCGCGAAACTTCAGCCCTAATTCTCAACCACCGAAAGCGAGACCAGGATTTTTCGAGGATGCAGAGCCACGGGTGTGCTTTTATCCGTTTGGAAAACAACGCTGCGAAAAATTCTTTTCCACGGTGGGTTTCCCGTCCCGGGAGAGGCGAGCGCGCGCGGTCGCATCGGCGCGGTGCGTTGTAGTCCTTCGGCCGTTCTGCGAGAGATCTCGTTACCGTTCCCGTGCGAGCCAGGAGCAATTTGCTGCCTGTTGAATCGCGGGCCGGGTGTCGGGAGGACGTACGGCGAGAGAACCCTTGCACAAAGAATCCGCTCGTAAAGGGGCAGAGTTTCGAGAGAGGGCAGGAGGTTCGGCCCGTTACACACGAGCTTTATCGTACGTCTGGTCAAATGAGCCCTTCGTGTGCTCGTCGTCCCTGGACTGTGAAAGCGTTCCAACCCCACGCGCTGGGAACGCTTTCTTCGAGATTTACGCGCGTCCCGCAGAGAAGTTCTCTCTCTCTCTCTCTCTCTCTCTCTCTCTCTCTCTCTCTCTCTCTCTTGCTCTCTCAAGCCGGATCCCGGATCCAGAAAATCGGTCGGAGGAACGCCACACTGAGAAGTCACGGTTCTCTAGGTGGAGGGGCTAAGGGCGCGCCGGATTATTCCTCGGTGCTTACACAAGGCAGTTTCAACCCCCGAAAACGACCCGACGCCACTCGAAAGACGTATATAGGGTCGCGACAAGGGGTGGAAGTTTTATTCCGGCGAGGTGAAACGACTCCTTGAATGTTCTCCGTTCATCTGAATTTGATATGTTCCCATCTTCGGGCGTGGAGGGTGCGGCACCTCCAACTGGTAAGATGAATCTTTCGATTCTTGATCACTCGGTTCGTCATCCAGTTAATTTCAGCATTACCACATTATTCAAATTTTGCTTCTGATTTGGAAGTACGTAGGTGTATAGTTGATTTAATATCCGGAAGGCGATCTTGTTCGACTATGAATAACACGTAAATAAATGTTCGATCCTTTCGGAAGGAACATTTCGAAAAATCGTACAACTCAGCTTGAAGATTGCCGAGGCACGCTTCAAGCTGTGGTTTTCAGGTTGTCAACGATGCAAAGCGACTTCCCTGGTAAGTAAACGAATTGATTTATCGTATTAAAATCTTGCAGGATCCGAGCGAGAAGCGTCTCATTACCTTTATAAGATGGTATTACAAGCAGGTACATAGTTGGTGCTCTAGTATCTCTAGCGTTAAATTTCCGGCGTCCCAGGGTGTTCAGGTTTAACGGTGTCGTTCGGCCTCTAGAATGGGGCATCGCAGTGATTATACCGCGTCGGTGGTTCGCGATACAACTCGAACAAATTATTATTCCCACCGTGAGGCGAACGAGAAAGAGAATCCGAACGGAGCGCAGCCACTTGGCGAAGATTGGCCTCTGGTTTCGCGGCCACACTTTTACCGCGCGGATCCCCGTAAATCGGCCGTAAACCTCCCCCGAATCGTCGAGGGTCTGATCGGCCCTACACAGGGAGAGAGAGAGAGAGAGAACGAGAGACAGATGGATAGGCTGCGGGTGACCTGAGGGACGAAGGGTCGCGTCGAAACAAAACCGCTCGGGGGTCGTCTCCGGCATCGAGAACTTGCTTTACGATCCGCGAGATGGAATTCATAACGTCGTGGACGGGGGTTGGCCGACTGCACTGCGGCCGAATATCGATTACCCGTTGAATAAACAGAGAAGAAACAAACGGAGCGGCCCCGGGACCCGAGATAGAATAAATCATCCGATAAAAAGCGGAACGTTGCGCGCGGTCACGCGAGAAGCAATCGCGGCGTATAAATTTTTCGCGGCTGGTTCAAGGAACCAGAGCAAAGAGAAAGAGGACGAGAGACGGTGTTCCGAGGGTCGGATTGCAGGTGTCTACCACCCTCCGCGAGAGACCATCGTCTGAAAAGGGGGTGTACAGGTGCGTACGGGAGCCTCGAATTAAAGGAGAGTAGGCTGACGCTTCGCTCGGAACGCCGCGTCGCCGGGACACGGCCACCCCAATTTACGATTACGAGCCACCAGAGGGTTCAAACGAAGGGTTAAACCAGGCTTAATCAATTCTCGTCGAGACTGTCGGCGCGGCGTTCTGCGAGGGGACGACACGTGGAATTTCGACACGCACCGATGCACCCCTCCAACCCCAAAATCGAAGTCGAACTTACCATCTGATCGAAAATTCGCGAAATCATGGCCCTAGATCGTGGCATGTACAAACTCAATTTTGTTACGAGTACATATACGTGAATATACTGTATCGAACGTATCTACGCCCGACAGCACGGGATGGCTGAAATAAAAATAAGTCGATCCCAGCAAACAGCGATATGCTCGGGAGCGTTTAATCAATTCCTCTGATGAACGATTGATGCATCGATCGAGCAGCAGCGAACGCAACGGTTCCGCGGCTTTTCACCGTTTCGATCATCTGTTTACGCTGTCGCGGAAGCCGCCGTGCGACCGTCATCAATAACGCGACCGATTACTCGATTATCATCAGCACCGGCGATAAACGCGAACGGTTTCCGCGAATAGATCGGTCCGTCGCGTTGAACGCCGACTTAATTAATCGGCGGGGTAAAATCGACGATTATTAAAAGGCAATCGAGGGTTCTCGGATCGAAGGGCCTGGGCATCGGGCAGCGTCCGGGATTCCATTTCCGGGCCTGTGTGCGCCCGTTCCCAAATGGTCGTCGTTTTCGATCCGATCCCGGATGGCTGTGGGGTGGCGTAGCTCGGGGTGCAGTCCGGGAAATTAGTCACAAAGGGATTCGTGGAGGAATATCGCGGGTCCGGACACCGAATCTCGTCCCGGAAAGCCACGGCTTTCCAATTTCACCGGGGCTTTCAGTCGCCAGGACGAAACTCGTCGTCGCCTGTGGGAAAAGACGACCGACGCGACGGCTTGCTCGATTCGTGGTCGTCCGTCGACGCAAAAGGGTCTGGGAACCGGGCTGAAAAGCTGGCCCAAAGGTACTGCCGACAGGTTTGTCGATAGGATTTTATCACGGTCTCGAGGGTGGACCGTATACGTGTGAAATGGAGTGGTTCCTAGCCACGGTGACGTATTAGTACACGGTCTGCGGTTCATGGATACTTAATCAGACGTCCTGCCCCCCGTTACACCTTGCCGATTCCGAGAGCTCCTCCGTGAAAACGACCTTTAAGGGACCGATCCCAGCCCCTTGAATCTTTAATCGAGTTTGTCCTCCGCTCTGCGGAATTAACGTGAAGAGGGTGATTCGACGACCAATTCGAACGCCCTTCGATCAGGAATTAACGAAATACCACTCCGAATAGTACGTAGTGAATAGTTTATTGCGAGGACAGCTGTACTCGATTCGCGAAATGTTGCTCGTCAGAGAAATTAATAGACACTTCGCACCGAATTACTGGACTACATAGTTAGAATGGTTTGTTTCTCGCAAAATTGTTCAAATTGTGAATGTGCTTCATTGTCTTCAATAACACTCTTTAGTGTTTCGTATAGGTTATATGATTCCAGCTTTCAATCGAGATAAAAATGAACAGTGTATGAAGTGGCATAAAATTACATGTTGACTATGAGACATAATGGGCTACCGATTACCCCTAAGTATGGACATGTTCATAGCGGAACCTAATATTAAGGCTTGCAGTTATATCCAGTCGTATTTCAAAGATTGTAAGTTATCTATTTAAATCATAATTACATCCTGTAACATTGTAATACCAACCTGTAAAATAGTAACACCAAATTGTAAAGCGAAATGGACCCATTTAAGGGTCTGAAGATCTTCAATAAAAAAAGAAAAAACTATGAGATATAATTTGGACAAAAGAAATTTGCACATGTATCTTCAACGGTGAAATAATACAAAACCACAGGAGTAAACGAAGTAAACTACATTTTAATTATATTTTGCAATAACTTTTATATTTCCTGGCTGAAAGAACATTCTGCTAATTCTAACGAGATTTCATAATCTGAATCATTATCAAAATTGAGTTTTGTCCAACTAGATCGTGGAAATAGCCGACTGTGCGGAGGCTCGTAAACTCGGGAAGCTTCGCGGTATCTAGTAAACACCGGTTACGCGAGATAATGCAGGCGCGAAACAGTGGAGCCGGCTCAGGCACTTTGCGAGTCGAAACAAGTTGCGAGATCGTTTCTTATGCGTCTCGGAAAGATCTCTCCTCTCCTCTCCTTCCGCGTGAACCAGTTAGTTTTTATTACGAGGCGCGGGGAGGGGGAGATCTCGCGCGAGCCATTTACCCAAGGCTCCTGATTCTTTCGATTATCCTCGGAACGGTAAACCCGCCGGGCCGAGGAGGCTTCTCTCGTTTCATAGAGAGCAATCTCGCGTCCGTCCACGGACAAACGCGACCGTTTTTCGAGCGTCTGACGTCCCTCGTCCCCCGACGACGCGACGTTCATGCCGCTTTAAACCGTATGATCAAAGTTCCAGCATACCACCCAACCCGCGGAGTCTATTCCGATCCAGACGTCGTTTGATTCGGTCAAAATGTTCCGAGCTTTGCGAAACGCTCGTTAATTTCCTGCCGCATCTGGTTGCTCCACGCGGCCGTCTGTTGGAACGGAAATGCGTCTGTTAAGGAAGACGCGATCAGTCGACGGGACAGTTTGGATGGATGATATGGATCGCTGTGCCGAGCTGCCCAAAACTACGTAAATTCATGCTCTTGATTGTGATTCTTTAGCTCGAACACATTTTCCACATGATGGCATTTTCAAAATCGTCATAATTTTCTTCAGAAACCACGTATTTTTAAAAAACTCTATACAGTCCCACATAGAAAAGTTGTAACAAAACAACTTGTTCAACCTGGAGCCTCGCAAGAAATCGAAGGAGATCAACTGAATTTCGTGAAGTCGCAAGGTGGCTGAAGGCTGCTCTAGGATTTCCTTTCTTAGTAGGAGATTCGGTTGAATGGACGGTATTGGATGAATAATATTGAGTTCTTGCCGAAAATAAACCGTGTAGTAAACTAATAGTTCTAAGGTTCTTGTATGGTATAATATTGAAAAAGCCATCGTCCCTTTAAGTACACTACCTGTATACCATTGCACAACAGAAACTACGATTGTTTCGTGAAACCTCGTTGAGTCCCGGATGCACCGAACCGCATTGCAGCGTGCATTGCCCAAAGAGAGCGAGAGTGGCGACGAAAAGGGGTACGTTTCGCAGTAGGACGCGTCAAGCGGCTCCGTTATGGGAACCGCGGCGGCACAATGCATCGTGTAAAAGTGCGAGGGTGGTCCGTTTCGCAGCTCGGCCCGATTTATTCCAACGCAGTCGCTTATTGGCACGGAACTTTTCTCTGGGGACGCGACGCCAGGCGTCTCGGCGCCGGATCCGGGGCACGCGCGGCGTCCAGACACTGTCGGCATCACGTCCGAGCGATCGCGTGTGCAAACGGACTGCGAGCAGCTCCTTTCTTCGTCTCGTTTCGTCTCGTTTCGTCCCGTTTTCATCTGGATGCAGAGTCTACAAATAAAGGGGGCGAAATTCGCCGGGCTTCCGGCGCGACGGAGCCGCAGCTGCGACCTTCTAGATCGCTCTCTCAGCGTTGCTCCCTAGGGCAACTGCTTGGCCTATCTCGCAATAATTGATTAAATACAACAAGATTTTCTTTCGATATATAAGTCTTTTTAAACTAAAGAAAATACTATTTTGAATTTTAGTGGTTTTTTAATTTAATTATCAGATATCATCCATGACAATTATGTGTGAAAGACGAACATCTAAATTTTCGATGACACTTTGGCATATTTGCTCGTTTCATTCATCAATTCCATTTCTAATGTTGTTTTTCAGGTTATGAATTGTTGCTGGCCAGACTTTGGTTTATCATGAACAGATTGAGAAACTTCGAATTGTTTGCTCTGATGGACGATTATGTATGCCGAAAAGATCACGTAATTTACGATGGGTATTTTTTACTGAACACTGATTTGCAAAATAAATTTTAATAAGTTTAACACGCTCTTCAATCGTATACGACTCCATTGTTAAAATTGTCTATCATTGTAGGGTAAAAATACAAGAAAGTGACAAGAAACAAACATGGCGTTCGACAGATATTCTCATTCAACATCCTAAAGCTACTTTTGGATAACCCTGTATACAGGGTGGGCGCTATAAACAGGTTACCTGAACAACGCCTCAATATTATCCTTCTATCCTATTCCAATGAAATTATGGTCCGCCATAGAGAAATTCGTATCGGCCACCTCGACGAAATGAAATTCGCGTGATCTCAACACTCTCTTAGGGAAAAACGAACAGAGTGACCAGTTTAGCGAGAGATCGAATCCGTGTCCTCCGGCTCGCGGATTCCGGTATACAACGGTTCGCAGAGAATGTCTCGAGTTCCGACGAATTCTCCGGGACCGAATAGTTTCGAAATTCCGTCGAATTCGGGGAAAGTTCGTACCCGATCCCTTCCCCCGTCTAGCTGCAGACAGACTTGTTCGGACGGTTCGAGGAGACACGGTATCAGCCGTCGGAAATAAAAGGATACCCGGCGAAACACAAGGAATCCTACCCTCCCACCTCCTTTCGGTTATCTTTATACGAACCGATTTCGATGCAAAAATATACATAGGCCAAGATATACGGCAGCCTAGAAATTCGACTTTATACCAGCGGCTGTTGTACCTACGTCGTATTCTTCGGATGACACCCGAGGCTCGTCGATTATCGATCCGCTGTCTAGATTCCGGCGCGCATCAGTTCTGCCGTTCAGGGACGACGTCTGTGCACCGCGCCGTACTGAAGTTGACGAGTGCTTCAAAATTGATTGCGCGTGATCGAATTATTAAATGCGATATGCTTTCATCGATTACTGCCTCCCTGGAGGCGGCTATGAAAAATACAGAAAAAATTCCGTAGCCAGCCATCTTATGCGTTGTTACTGTTAATATATCACTTTCTATTTCCGTTTTTACGACGAGGCGAAGTTGTACAATTAACCTAACGATGAGAGTTTAAACTGTCTGCCTCATACTGGAGCAATTCGAAAATTATGCAAAATTCACTAGGGGATGCTCGTGTGGATAAATCCGGAATACTCCAAAGAAGTTCAAGAAACCAGATATTTGCAACTGTCGTGCATAATAGCGAAAGTTTGTATGTGTGATGAGAAAGCCCAGGATGTCGTTGCAGTGTTAAATCGACGCAATTAATAAAACGTAGCCCCGGCTACGGTTCTGCTCCTCAGACTACAAATGAACTGCGGCGACTTTCGATAAAAGCTACGTAATCGCACAGGTGAAGTTTCGCAAAGGGATGAAGCTTCCCCGGAAGCGTCGAAAGCCAGACTCGTTTCGCGTCCATAATTTATACTCCGTAATTGCTTATTTAGCTCCGTGGAATCTCAAAGATTCCGAGCAAGAGGGTTTAATAATTTCGTGCACGTTTTTCCCTGAATTCCTGCAATAATAATCAAAACCTCTTACGGCAACCCTTGAAGAACCGTCGGAGCCTTTTAGAGGCCCTTCGGGGACCATCGGAGGGATTTATTAACCTGTCCGTTTTCACCGCAGTTGCGGGATTCTAATAATAATACGCCGCCGCTGCGTCAAGTATTGGGGACGTTTATCCGGTTTTAATGGTCTGCGGACTTTCACGAGTTTACAGGCAAATACGAAGTCCGAAAGACTTCCATTTAGCCTTGGAGCGTCTTCGTTCGAACACTGGCTACTGCAGAAAATAAAATTAATTTATTAACTATCATGTCTTAGTTTAAACCTTTTTACATTTATTTATCAATTCCTGTCAGGGAAAACGAAGGCTAAAACAAGTTCTATAAATTCAGAGAAACATGGTTGAAGACTGATCGACTTTTGTTCGCTTCTCTACTAAATAAGTTGCATACTGCAGACGTTTGCAGAAATTCCTATTTCTCTCACGGATTTTCCAAGAACCAGAGCACAGGAAAAAATGATTTCAAAATAAGAAATAAAGTAAGAAAAGGCTCACACTTCGTTAGTTCGGACTTTTGTGTTATGTATCACAGGGACATGGAACGCATAAAGATCAGGCCTGAAATATCGGAAACCCGAGCCCGGCACAGATCGGACGTTTTCCGAATTCGAACGGAACAGAGTTTGGCACCGGGCAGCGGCCGATTATTTCAAGAGAGCCCGCTAAAAGCGTCGATGACCGGTCGGGAAGAGCGCGGGAATCGAAAAATCGTGGAGAAGTTCGGCCCCGATTCGGGGGACAGGGTCTCTGCGATGCGATGCGGTCGCGAAGTTTTAATTGAGACGCGAATTCTCCGAACTCGAATTTCGTTAAAGTTTCACGCCGCCTTGGCTACTAATTGGACACGATGTCCGGGCTCCTCGGTGCCATGCAATCCGACGTAGTCGTCGGTTACAACGAGCAGTTCGCAGATTGTAATTTTCCGTCTCGCTCCCCGTGCCTCGCGCCCCTGGCTCCGTCCATGAGACCGTGGATGTATCCCCATATACAGGGTGGTCACTCGTTTTCATCGCGAAAACCAGACAGAACATCTTCGCTAGGAACCTCTTCCACCATTAACTAGAGTTGTTCCACTCTAAATAAATAAATAAATGGAGTGACGGAGTGTCAGAAATTGTCTCCTTCAATTCCCGAACCCGAATTGAAATAACAAATTGATTTCTATTCTTAATTGATCGAATGGATTGAAAATGAAATGAAATGAATTGTTTCGTGTTTCTTCTTTTTACCTATCGATCACGTCGTAAGTATTGAGAACGTCTCGGTTATACATGTTACAAGATACTTCCATTATCTTACCAACACAGTAGCATACCGATGGGTAAAAGATCGAGTGTACGTCTATCAGAGTTCGCGAACGCTGCGCTGGTTGCAGGTTAAGGAGACGCAAAACTCGAGGATTTCATAGGACGTTAAATCGTGGGGAACGGAAGGGTCGGTGAATTATTTCGGAATAAAATGGTGAATGTTTCAGGAAGCAGCGAGGAGACGAGACACGACGGAAACATCCCGGCAAAGAGCCGCATAATTTGTTTAGCTAGGTCTCGCGTAGAACAGATGAAAGGACACCTTGTATAGAGGCGTATGCGTGGCTCTCGTCCCTCTGTCGTCGGAGTACCCGGCGACGAGAGGGCCGGGGGACTTTTGAGGGTTCCGTGCCACGAAAGGAACGGAGTCGAGCCGCTCTCTCACGGCCTCCACCCCGTGTGCGTGTTTTCCTGTCTACCTCAAAGAGAGATTCTTGACTGGCGCCGCACACCGTCGCAAAAATACACCGGCAACCAGGTGACCGGGGATCTACTGAGTCGCGCGGATCCGTCGAACCCCGCGGAAACTGCCGACCCGGGGGCCATTTTCTTGCGAGATACGAATTGCCATCCCCGATTTCATTAGCGAATTGCAAACTCGGTCCCCGAGACCCCGTGTCGAGTAGAATTTTCGGTAAAGTTGCTTTCGTTACTCTGTCCGATTTCGTGCTCTTCGCTCTGGGGACTGTTCTAGCATGACTGGATTGTAAGCTGCGGAAATAGAGACGATATAGAGTGTTTGCGGTGTGGGGATATGAATTTTGAGAGAAACGATGCTCCGAGGGTTCATAAAATGGTGCACGTTTCTGGGATTGCAACGCCCGGCGAAAATCTACATTGGCATCACCGAAGGTCTACTGAAATTATTTTTCTCTTCTGATCTAAGCGAGCGCTACAATTTTTGAAAAGTATCAAAAGTGTAGATGGACTGCAGCTATTATTTGAATTTAAGTAGTGCAATGTTAAGGTCCAGTGTGAAGTACGCGTGAACTGCAGATACTATAATTGAGAAAAGGTCTGACCAAGACAAAGCTGTTCACCCTCGCGCCTTACAGAAGACAGAGAAGATGAAGATCTAAATCTCCTCAACCTGGTATTTTAAGCACAATTCAATGCCGAGAAACGCTAAACATAGCCCCGACTAATTTCCAGCATAGGAATCGCAGGGGGTCAGCCCAGAAGCACCACTAGATCAAAGCGGAAACCCCGAAGTTTGACTTCCCGTCCATCTTGCGCCGATTGCTTTTCTATTCCGCAACTTCGAAGGCATCCTGTTTGAGATGAAGCTAGCAGAAACAATGGTCGGCGCCAAGAGTAACTGACTGCGCGGTGATATCCTCTGGTAAGTATGATTCTCGAGCAAGATGTTCCGCGTTCCCGCGAAAGCGTCTTCACAAAGGCGGGAGAGAAGTAGAAAACGAGCTAGACACGGATATGTAGAGGAAGACGAAGACAAAGAGAAGGAGGAAGACACAGAGGCTGGAGAAGAAACATTGGCGCCGTCCGAAAATAGGCGGCGGACGTCGAATTTCCAACGGGCTGTCGCCGATATTAATTCGCAAAAGTTCCGACTGATAAATATCGCGGGACAGGCAGGCGCGCGCGCGCGCGCGTGAGCGGCTCGGGCCACGGCTGGAAAGGAAATGAAACGGAACGAGATAAAGGACGTCGGCTTTTGAAATGAGCCAGATACGCTCCGTCTGCCAGCGTAGTCGCAGCCGCGGACACGTCGCTGGTTTCACGACTTGTATCTTTCTCGTCTGCGACTCTATGTCTGGGTTCTCCGCGCGCGCGTTTGCCAGAGGGTTGGCTCTGTGTCGGTGTACATATATTTGTAGGAGACTGTTCGAGGAGGGGCGAGACGCACGGAAACACACCAGCGAGTTCTCTTTGAGACCCAGGGCTCTTAGATGGGACCAATTAGAGACACCCTTCTGCAGTCTTCGTACGGGTGACGCGCCTTTGGCGTGTTGCCCTGCGCGCGTTCTCTCTCTCTCTCTCTCTCTCTCTCTCTCTCTCTCGTTGAGAGCTTCGCAGACTGCCGTCTAAGCGAACGCGAAACAGGAAACAAAGAGTGCCGGAAGAAAATGAGGCGTCGGGAACCGATAAACGATACCCGGAACCGAGCCGACGTTTACCCGTGACCCCCGACAAACCCCTCTCACTGTCTTTCTCTCTCGCAAACCACCGCAAACGTCCCTGCCGAGGGAAACTTTTGTCTGACCCGTGAACCGAAACAACCACGGTTATTCAAGCTCGAAACGACAGCCTCGGGGCAGACTCTCGCAAAAATGTAATACGCTAAACCGGAGAACGATACGCCGAATCCGAGCGTAATACGCTCCGGCCGCGTTCTATCGATTACCGAGGCGGATTCTGTACTTCGGGATATGGAGTTAATGGAATATGATATATGCTGCACGCGAAATTCGCGGGGTTTAAGTAATTTCGCTTGGTTTCCGGGCTGTTTGGGAAATGTGCAGACCCCAGAAATGGCGGGATCGTGACTGGAAACTCCTCTTTATTTCATGGCCGGATAATGCGGCATGGATTTAATGCCTTTGTTAAATGCGCACTCGAAACGTGTAAAGCAGTGACTTAAATCCCATTTGGATTCATGTGTAGTACATCGTGTCGTTTATTTCGGGGAAAATGTTCTACATCGACTGCGAAATGGTCGGGCACACCTCTGCAGAAAATGAAACTCTTCTTTAGTTTACATGTAAATACGATAGCATGCTTCGTTATCAATTTTTAGAATTAAATGCGGACTCGATACACGTCAAACGACGACCTAAACATCGTCTAATGGCACGTGTACTACTTCGTGGAATTTATTTTGAATGAAATACCTCGCGCCGACTGCAAAAGGCAATCGATTCTGCATCGGATGATCGAACACACTTTTCCAAGATTTATTAGGGTCAGACCCCAAAGCTGCCCCCTATTCCAGCACATTTATCAATGACATTTGCTTACATTCTTCCAATTCATGCATTTTTTAAAGACTCCCATTCGATGCTGCGAGCCAATAACATTTGCTTACGTCCTTCCAATCCATTTTTAAAGACTTCCATTCGCTGCTACAAGTCGATAGCATTTCCCGTTCCAAAGTTCACGCCGCGTACCAAAGGATTACTGGCTGGCACGGCGCGTATTAGCAAACTAGCAATAGCGTCCGGGCACCGCAGGAAAATTGGGGCAACAGTTTTGCGCCGGTGGCGAAGCGGCGGGGGTCCGGCAAACAATTTCAAAGCCGAGCGGAACTAGTGGCCGCGGCTTTGCAAAAGTTTCGCGGCTCGGAGCTGGTTCGTTTGCAAACAGGCCGCTCGAGCGGACAGCGTCAGAGCCGGAAGCTTGACAAAAGCTCGGCGAGAGTGTTTCGTCGTCGGTGGAGGCGCGAAACGAGACGGATTGCGACGATTAAGCAGGTGTCGCGGGCTGCGGGGAGAAGAATCCGCGGAGTTACGGGAATCGAGAACGGGATAACGGGAACAGGAAGAGGGACGTGACGAATCGGCCGCGCGAGATAATCGACCGATCCATTACGATGAAACATTAATGAGCGGAGCGCGAGCGAATCAACAAGCCGATGGACACGCTGCGGGGACACTCGCCGCGGCGTATACAAATCAAGATAATGGGGAATATTTCACGGTAATGTAACGGGTGGCTGAATCGTATAGGTCTCCCAGGGGTGGTTCGGCACACGAGGCCGTCATCTGTATCAATAGAGAGCCACCGGAATGCTGCCGGTCTCTTTCCGCCACCGCGCCGCCCTGTTGCATAATGCCGGGAACGCAATGGGTATCGATAAGTCACTCCTCCCTATCCCATTCTCTCTCTCTCTCTTCATTTCTCGAGATCTAGTTCTCTCTCTCACACACACTCTCTCTGTTTTCCGAGAGAAACTACCGGAGATGAAGCCAAGATTCACGGCGCGAAGGCACTCGAGGGCAGCGGGGAGATAGAGAAAGGAAAAACGAAGGAAACGTGCACCCTGCGGTCGATATTAAAGCCGCTCGTCCACGAAACCAGCGTGTTCGCCGCTCCCGTGGGACACCTCTGTCCCTATACCTTCCACGAAGAACTCCGGGTCTATCTAGACCCGCGACTCCAACTAGCAACCCGTCGGAATTCGTTCGACGATGCTCGAAGTCTCGAGTCATCTTCAATAGTGGAAAATAACAATACATATTGTTGAAATAGTATTATTATAGTATTTGAATTCTAATGTGGTTTCATATACATCTGGATCATTATCAAAATTTTATTTTTTCCAGCTAGACTGTGGAGATAGCCCACTCTGCGACGTAGCGAGCCAGTGTACTGTCCAGAAATTCCAGTATATGATGTCTGCAGGCGGTAAAGCGACGTTTAAGGTGCCACGATCTTCCTGGTTCTACTTTATTTGCGCAGCGTTGTCCGTGCAATTATTCCATGACCGTACCTCGTCGTTCGTCTTGTCGGCTGACGTCGAACTTCTTTGTTCTGGTCACGGAAGCCCGGATAGCCCGTTGGCCGGTTTCTCGAGACATCGTTCGTTACACGAGAGTTACGTTTTCTTTTCCTGGACGTTTTTCGCTTCTATAGCCGGGTCGTCGGAAATTATGCACAGTGTTTTGTAACCCGAACGCATCGTCGCTCTCGTCGAAGTTTCAATTGTTCCCGGCGAGCACTGGCCCCGATTCCCGACAGTCGAATTTTATTCGCGCCGCGCGACAAATTCAATGGGGTCGCGGAACGCGAGAGCCGAAGGTGTTGGCGCCGAACAAAACACCTCGTTACGCTCGTTCCAGAATTACCGAAATTTCGCAGCGTGTTTTACAAACGCGGCGACGCGAACCCCGAGCATGGAATTGTTCGGAGGAACAGGTAAAAACGTTTTACTTGTATTTATAACGGTAGAACCAGAAGAGATATCGGTATGAAATGTCCGCTAAAATTCATTTCAAAATTATTCGTATCGGGTAGAAGGAAATATTACAAAATTATAACACTCTATATAAGAATTCAAGTTATAAATCAACTACAATAAGCTAGTTTGACGAATTCCGTACCGGGGAATCTCCATAAAGTTATGAGTTTTCCGCAGATCGGCGAACAAAACGTACATACAGAAGCTACAAGCGTTCTGTTCGCTCTCGCCGGGATTCCGACAATGATTCTCGAAGTTTGATCGGCGACGCACTTCTGGAACTTCGAACGAACAAGGAATTCCTGTCGCTGGGGGTGCGTCAATGGATCTCAGTGCTGTGTCAGTGAAACAGAAACGTGGCGGAGGATAAGGAATAGTAGAGAAAAAGCGCGTTCGTCGGAACGACGAAAATACCCGCGGAGGAGCCTTCAATTTCCAATATTCGTTGAAAGTGCGTGAAAGGGCGTCACGAATGCTCAATCAGAAGGCTCGGCGTTCAAGTCCTCAATATCCTTTCCGCTCCCGCGGAGGTGTGGGAGGGGTAGAAAGAGGAGAAAAGAGGAGAAAGAAGAGCGGAGGTGATAGAAGCGAGGCGAAGTTAACATCCGTTTCATCCGTAAATAGGTCTGAAAACGTTGGAAAGGAGTTTCCCCCCGGATCGGAGGTGGTCTCGCGCTTGTAGCCAGGAGAGGAGAACCGGGGAAAGGAGAGCGAGAGAAAGAGAGAGTGAGAGAAGCAGGCTTTTGAAATCCGCGCAGCGGAAGGCCCGTCTGTTTGCTCGGAGGCCCTCCATTCACGCCGCCGCGCCGCGCCGTCGGCAGCGAATCAATATTGATACGGACTTTATATGTGGGACGCGACGCTGTACACACCGTTCAGATGGAATGCAATATTAATAGGACGGCCCGAACAATATCCCTACCCGGTACCTGAGTACACGCGCGTGTACGTGCGCCGGTGTTTGCGAGCCCGGCCCGCACCGGCCCGCACCGGCCCGCTGTCATCCTCACAGATAACGAGGTGTCGCGTCCGCACCGCCACGCGATTGTTCGTAATTTCCAGGCGATTCGTCGTTGCTCCGCAATTTAAGCCCGAGCCAGGTGTCACGGATGGATAGGCGACCGCATTATACCGAGTCAGCCATCGGAACGCCCAACGCCGCCAAGATCGCTATCCAAAAGATCTCGCCTGTATCTTGTTCACTGCTCGCGGGTCCAACGGGATCTTGGAACATTTCCCGAGCCGAAAACACGCGATTCAATGAACCATCCCATCGATATATCATCAGGTAACTTGTCTAGCTTGATACATAATGTGCGTAGGTGATACTTACGCTTTACTCTAGTCATTGATTTATTAACTTCTACCGAGCTGTTTTTGCTCAACTTTCATGTTACGGGTGAAGGCTAATGTATTATCAATCGATAAGAACTTGGTTTGTACGTAAGGAACGTTTAAGCACACGTTAGAGTCGGTACAACGCAAAAGTCAGTATCCGCTTGAATAAAGAAATTTAGAAAATCATTTCTCGTGGATGCATATCCGTAATTACAGTAATTGTTGATGAGAATATATGAAACCGGTGATTCTGCGTTACAGAGAAGTGTTCCGGATGCGCGTTTTAAATTGACGAGCAGAGCAATGCATAGCGAAGGGTCAAAGAGAAAACTCCGTTTCGAATGCACATTTTAAACTGACAGAAAGATCACATGCATAAGAATGAAATGAAATAAAAATGAGCTTACTCCATATGTAAAGTGCCCGGCGGAAGGAAGAGGATATAGATCATAATTATTGAACAATATCGACTCGCAGGCTCGCGGAATATGCAGGTCGAGATCGTCTGGCGGCCGGGGGTCGTTCCTTCGGAGGATTATGAACTTGATACGAAATATGCAGGAACGCCGGGCCAAGTTAGGGCCGACAGTAAATTAGAAATTCTAAGGAAGATTAAGACGAGGCTCTCTCGTCCAGCCTCGCGGCATTACTCGGCCTGGAGAAAGCCTAGCTCCGGATCTATGCAAAACGGCCAGAGGAAAGATACGCGGGCATAAGGGACCAAATGGCCGACTCTGCGAAATGTTCTCCCTCTCTCTCTCTCCCCTCACGGCGAGGCGGTGGCTGAAGATTGCATCAACTTCTTCGCGGCACTTCGACGGGACGGCATTTTCGACGGATAGCGTAATGCTTCTTGGCTTTAATACCGCGCGGACCTCCGGCCCTCGTAATTTATTCCTCGGAAACGGTACGACCCTTTTGCTACCGCGGATTCTTGCGTGTATTATTCCCGCTTGGATGTCGGAGCCATTGTCACCGTTTCACAGCGGGGCATTTAGCCGGGAAAGCCGGAAGAACTATTTTGGCGTTATAATGTCTTGTCAGTCTCTTTATGAAAATTGCAATTGAGGAGGAACACTACTGCAATTGAGACAAAGAAGTAAGAGTACGTGAAAGATCATCCCGGGGGGAAAATAGAGGATCGGGATAAAATAAAGAAGCAGAACATCCCCTTTTTCAGTAAGAAGCTAAAAGCTCTTAACACTTTTCAACACCCTCAATTTTCCGGCAACGGCTGATCCGTGTTCGAACGCGAGTAACAACGGCGTTCAGGGAACGCTTCGATTTTCGATTTTCCGCGCGACGGCAAAGTTTATTCAAAGCTGCGAGCGTTATTGGACAATAGAATTCATACTGTTATTTCCGGTTGGCGCGTCTCCACGGATCGACATTAATCGCGCCGCTTTGGCTGCGATCAAAGGGAGAAAACAATCGGAACGAGCAGGAAAGCGAGGAGGCGACGAAACACGTTGGTCGGGGCGCGCGCGTCCGATCCGCTGTATTTACCGATTCCCCGTTTAACTGGATGTTTTCGGGGGTTGGGAATAAAACCGTGAAAGGTGGAGAGAGAAAGAGAGAGAGAGAGAGAGAGAGAGAGTGGTGAGGTGAGGTGAATGGAGGCCAGACAAAAACGTCGAAATATGGAGGCGGGCTCTGTGGAGGCGGCCGTATAATTTCCGAGGGAGCGCGGCTCGCCGAATTCTCGTCAACGCGTTGCAACGTTTCATTCGCCAGCTCGCCACCCTCCTGCACACGTGTGCGCCAGCCTTTCCGTTCTCACCCTTTTGCCCCTGTTTGTCTGCATTAACGTGCGACAAGCCTCGACCGTGGAAAACGCGAAGGAACAGGGAAATCTCGCGGAGAAGAGTTTTCCGCGAGAGGGTTTCGCGCTCGTTAGCGACCATGCGGTTCCGACATCTTGGTCCCAGTAATCAGTTGAGTGCGGATCATTAATGATTCCAGGAAATAGGAGCTGTGCGCGAACATCTTTTTTCAGAACTTGATCAAACATTGTATTACTCAACTTTGTTGGCATATGTAGATTTTCCAGCCTATCAAGAACAGCCGAGCAGTACTAAAATTATTGTTACATAGCACGACATTGTGGAATTAAGCTGTCAGAGTGAACCTGTGTCTATCACAAAGGCCGATTCCTTTTTGTTTTTATAACCCACGAAGACGAAACGTCAGCGTTACGATTACGCTTCATTTTCACTTCAATTTCCCGGGGCCCCTTCGGCCGTCCATCTCACAAATCATATATCTCGCGTTCTCCCATTTTTCCTCAGTTATTTTCATAAAACGAGCGGAGTGTCGTGCACGGACAGGGCCGGGGGGTCGAACCTTCCGGGAAATCGTATCGCGCCGGAAACGCCGCGAGTGCTGTTAATTTTTTTACGAGGCTGTTACTCGTTAATGCCCTTTGAAGAGGCATTAAAGAGCGCGCGATACGGCGGATAGTCGAGCCGCGGTTCTCCCTGGAACCCTTTTCGCTATCTCCAGCAACGGCCCCGCCGAGCCGCGCTCCTCCCCACGCCTCTCGCAACAGCGTCGGGGTTCAACTATTTCCGTGGCGCGACCGTGAACAAGGAATGTAGGCTCTTGTCACGCGACGAAAGGTCAACTCTCGGAGCACGTGGGCAATTTCCAGGGGAGCCCTCGGCCACGAGCATCGATCGGACACCGAGCGAACGCTCGCGAATAAGCGAATTCGCGAGCCCCGGATACCCGACGCCCGGTTTCCCGACGATCGACCGTAATTGCGTGCGCTCCGCCGAGACCAGGAAATGAGGGATATGCCGTCGACCTTGAGCGAGAATCAGCGAGAATCGCTGCGATCGCGGCGAGCAGGTATTGCACATGCTGCCTTCCGTGGCCGAAGATTGCCAAGTATCAACTGTACCAGTTAATTGCAACTTCATATTACAATTCCCACATGCCACCAACAAATTGTTTATTAGGATCCCGTGTGTGCATCTTCTGCGGCAGTAAGCGTAATCTTTCTCACATTCATTTTGTTCGTTTACTGCAGTGTAATCCATTAACACTTTCGTTACCGTGATCCTCTTAATAGGATCCTTAATGACCGCGCTGGATCTGAAAGCAGCTTAATAATCTCATTTTAAGTAGTAATCTCGAAGGGAGTTAGTGGGTCATATTACACAAGGTGACTGGTTGGTTTATAGATCGAATTACTGTTGCTATTGAATAATTCATTGAAAAATCCACAATGTACGCTCTATCGCCGCGTATCTTGAGAACGAAAAATACTTGTAGTATCATTGACACCATTGATCGATTGTAAACTCGATCATTAATCAAGAAAAGTAAGCAGGGAAATACTTGTAGGATTGTTAATTGGATTAATTGATTGAGAACTTTTGCGATTAGCCGAATAAATTGGTCCGACATAGACATTGTGGAACCGAATACGACCACTCTCTTCTATTTGCCATTGATTTCCAAAGTTATTATCGAATAACTGTCGATGGTTAAAACACACAGCGTCCAATATAAAAGAATATCTCTGAAAATCCGGCACGAGTGCCACCGCATCGAACTCGATGAGACTAATTGGGATATGGAATTCTCTTTCGGACTTACACCGGAATCCCGTAGCGAACAAAAGCAGCGTAGTGATTTTTCGGGGAGCGGATTCAGCTCATCCCTCGGAGGAATAAATCTGAAAAAAAAGCGTGCAACGTGGTTTCCCACAGGCAACGATCCCGTCTACAAGATAATCCAATCTCCATTCGTTCATATTTAGTCGGGTCGGACGGCTCGGCTCGGTTCCGCGCAACGCGGCGCGTTGGTAACAAGTGCGCGAACAAAGAAGTTCGAGCGGTTGACTAACGAACGAAGCAGTACCGTGGAAGTTTCCCATCGGAAGCGTTGTTATTAAACATTACGCGGGAACTTGGTAATTAGGGTCGCTCGTACGGAGCCGCGCGCTCTCTTTCTTGCGGATAACCCTTCGCGAATCCGAAACTAATGCCGGAGACCACAGCCCGCGCTGAGATCGAAGTTGAAAAGCCTGCTCTGATAATCGCAGTTGAAAACGAAAATGAAGCTGGAGATAATGAACTGGTAACAGCAGTCGGAAGCCGAAGCCGAAGCTGAAGAGAGTGCATTGGCAATCGGGGTTGAAGCTGCATAAAACGCTCCGGTAATCGCAGTGGAAGTTTCAGGTTCATCTGAAGAGACTGTGCTCGTAATCGCACCGAACGAATCCGGCCTCGAGCGAGCGTTGTAAACAAACGTTACGTCAATCAGGACAACGATCCGAGAGTGATGCAAGCGAACGCGTAACGGGGTTCGGCTCGGAGCGGAGCCGCGATACGACGCCGATAAGAAGCCTCGGGACCGCCTCTCACCGCGCTCGCGTCAGCTGATTTTACAACTGCGAGGCGAGCGAGGCGGCAACGGGTCTCGTTAGAGCAGAAACCGTGTAACGAGCCGGAGAACGACCGCGGATAGAGTTCCCGATGGTTCGAGGAACGAGAGAGACCAGCCACGGAATCGCCATCGAGCGCGACTCGGTGACCTGTAACCCTACGTTGGCTCTTCGGCTCTCTCTCTCTCACTCTTCGCCACGGAATTCCATTCTTCCAGGCACGGAGTACCGTTTCACTCTATAAATCCTAGAATCCTTGCTACCTAAGCGTTACGGAGCACTCGGAAACCTGCTGCGATCTGCAGAGGGCAAAGGGTCTAGCAGGATAAGTATGGTTAAATAATAATTTTTATTATTGTAAAGAGATTAAAAGAATTATCCGCAGTTTATTAAGATTATTGCGGGAAAAAAGAATCTTCTATTCTTGCAGAGATTCGGATGAACTTATACAGGCGTAAAGAGGGAGCTCTTCGGGTCTCGGCGACTGAGTCTGCGGAAAAATTGATAAGCATAGGTTCGGATGAACAGAACCTGGCGGAACGTCCGTCGTTCGAGAGCAGGTTCGCGCCATAACGACGGGAAGAGGCTCACGGAGTAAAACAACGGAGCATAAACGATACCTGGCGGAGACTCCTTGTCTGGTAAGTGATTCAATTCCGTTTAAGAGGCACGAGGGGGTTTTGAAGAACCAAAGAGACCATTCCCCCGCACCCCATACACCGTCGGCTATGTGCCTTATCTGGGGTAGCCGCGTTAAATCGTGACGCGTGACTGTGCATACTAAAGACGTATGTACCTAAGCGCCGCTTTTTCCCCTCCTCTCACCCTCCTCTCTGTATGCCTCCTCGTTCCCCGACACGGTTGACCCTTCTGCAATTCATTTGACGTATGTCGAGCGTCGAATAAAACCGCCCGCGAACGATATAAATCGTTCTTGGATCGTAACGAGGACCGGTTCCGACATCGCTTTCGATCCGAATGGCACGAGTACGCGCGCGCGCGCGCCCGCGATCGCCAAGGAGAACGGGGGAATGGGCTAAAGCCTGCTCCACGATGCCGTATATTCCGCCTCGTATCGCGAATGGCGGCTCTTTCAACTATTTCACTCGCCATATTCAATTTTATTCGCGATCGATACCGTGATTCGTCGAGATCCTCCTTTTTTCCCCCGAGCTTCTTCTTCCACTCTTTCCATAGGATCTTGATATTGATTCCGACTCCTACTCTCCCGTCGTCCTGCTTCCTATCCCGGCCAAATTCCTACTTCATCAGCTACGATCTCCTCTTCCTCTCCATTCTGGATAGCACAATGTGCGAACGAGCCCGAGGCTTCATCCTTCGACTACTTTATACGCGCTAATCAAGTCGTGCAGCGATAGCGGAAACCGCTACGATACACGGTACGTAATGTATTCGTAGACGGCGGATCTTTATGCAAAATGAAAATCGTCTGCATCGATTGCAGGATGCAGGAGCTACGTAGACGTTAGTTTGACTTTTGAACAACTTTAGTCAACTGAAAATGATACGAAAGCACTTTTACTTTTTCAAATGTTTCGTGTTGGTCGATCAGCCAGACAAGAACGATTCAAATGGATCACAGTTCATACAACGACTTTGGCGCGTGAATTTTTGCTAGAGCGATACCGATCCAGACTGGTCCCATCATATTTTCGCGAGAAAATAATAGAGCCACTGTTCGTTTGAACAGGTCGACGAAGGAAAAAGCCCGCTGACGCGGGAATGGCTTTGTCCCGGAATTTGTAGACTGCAGGATTGTCAGGCGAGATCGTATCGTTGATAAACAGAAATTTCCTGCGGAGCGGAATCGCAATCGGGAACTGGGAAAGGGGTCCGATATAGCGTTTCCCAACGAAGCCGCTGACGCACAGAATCCGAGCAGCAGTAGCTGCAGCAGCGGAGTTGGAAATCCGGAAATCGGTCGCGCTCCGGCTCCGGATGAATTTTCCGCAGGAAGGGGCAGCGATTCCGGGCGACCCGGCTCGTTTCACGGAAGCCCTCCGCTCGATCGTCGAACACGAGCTAACGCGGAAAACAGAATGGTTATCGGGCAGCAACGGCGCGGCCGTTTCGCCGGCGGCACGGAACGGGATCGCTTATTGGTTTAGTCACGGATCGTTTGACGCGATTGGTCCCCGCGGACTCGCCGGAAAATATGGGTCGAGACAGACCGGAGAGACGAGCCGCTGCTGCTGCTGCTGCCTTTTTTCACAGACCGATGCCGACGCAACGGTAACGCAATTTTCCGGACACGCACCGAATCCGGAGCGATTTCGGCGGGAGCAAAAGTCCAAGCTGATTTTGTAGTTGAAACCCTCCGAAGCAGTCACCAATTGATATCGGGTAGTTTCGATGCCTTTGCGGACGAGGATTTTTTCGAATATTGCAGATACTTCGCTTGGAGAACTAGATCTTTTGTATACACGAATAATAAAATACATTTAACCCCAAAATATCGCCAATCGGATACAATTTTTGTAATGTGCCTCTGAAAATATTACAAAACTGGTCTGAAGTCTTTGTTCGCTATCACATCGATTTACCGTCGATCTACACACCAATCTATCGGTATTGGCGTGCCCAGAGCAGTATTGGATACACAAGGCGAAAGAGAACCTTTGGTACGTTGGAATTCGTCGAAGAGCTGGACGAAGGCCTGCGAAGGAAAGACAAGGATGGGCACGAGAAGGTAAACAAAACTCACCTTCTCGCGAAGCATGTCCCGCACCCTGGTAGCCTGGCTTCTGCTTCTGTGTAGCTCGAGTTGGAGCTCGAGGCACCTCTCCTGCCAATTAAGATCCTCCACGGCGGTCGAGTATCCATCGAAGCTCTTGGACGAGCTGTAAGCGGGTCTGCTCTCGAGCTTCTCCTTCTTGGCGTCCGAGCTCGCGGCTGCGGTGCTTCTCTGCTGCTCGAGGAACACTCTCGCCGGGTTTGGTGGACACTCGGGCTGCCTGCCGGAGAACGAGTACGCGCGATCGTAGTGTTGCTGTGTTGTTCTTTGGGGAGAGGGTCCTGGGTCGAAATTGGACCTGACCCTGGCCAGTCCTAGGACGTGCTCCTTATCGTACCCAGCAACGGAGGAGCCGTCGAAATCAGTCTGGGCGGCGAACGTCCGTTTGTCGGCGTACTCGACGTGCCCCGACGGCTCCGAAGTGAAATCGTAGGGGCTGCACTTTGGCGGTTTGGTTTCCCGGAGCTCGACGTACCCGGCGCTCCTCGCCGCGTCCGAGAACGCCTTGTTCTCCTTCTGGAACAGCAGGTTGGGCACGTTCACGTATGGCGAGTCCCTGGTGTGCACCGGCGGCTGAAGGCTGCTGCTGGAGGCGACCTGGTGGCCCCCGGAAGGGGCCTGATGCCCGTGTTGGCTACCGGCGCCGGTGCTGCCGCTGTTGTTCGCGTGTCTGGGCCTCGGCGGAGGCGCCGGGGCCTGTCGGAACTGCCGTGGCCACAGGCGAGGGCTCTCGGCTCCGCTGGGCAGCCCACGCCCTGCCTCCGATGGCCGGCGACCCCCCGAATCGGACGCTGGCCCCGCCTGCACCATCGTGCCCGACGCCTCGTGACCACGAACCCCCAACCGGGGGCTGCACGGCGCCGAACTCGAGCCGAAATCCGTCGCGAGCCGAGCGATCGGGTCCAGTATCTGCGACAGTCGCCGAGCCGGCGAGCCCCGGACCTCCTCCATCCTGACTCGGCGAGCGGGCTGTCTGCGTCTGTCCTCCTCCGTGGTGGAAGCCGCCCGAGGCGAGCCCTCAGTGCATCGCTCGACGACCCCGTACACTGTCCCTCGTGTTACTACCTCCTCCTCTTCTTCTTCCTCTTCTTCCTCGTCCTCCGCCTCCTCCACCGCCTCCTCCACCACCTCCTCCACCTCTTCCTTGGCTCCGCCTCGAGGGATCACGTTGAAACGCGACAAGGAACTGGCGTCGCGGCCATCTCGGGGCGATTGCGATCTCACGCGGTCCTGCGGGCATCCTCGATCACATCCTCGCGGCTCACCTGCGACCTGAAACACCGGCAAACCTTGCCATTAGAGTCTGCGATTTTGCACGTGTACCGAAGGGACACCATTCGTCACGACCCATTACAAGTCGCGACAGGTCCAACAGAAGGACTCGTCCACATAATTTTCCATCGCTATTGCAGTATAATCACTCTTTAGAAATGCAGTAAGACCTCGATTATCCGAGGATATGCAACACTATTTATTGTACAAATTAACCGAGTGACGTTTCTCTGTTCAATTCAGATAATCGAGGATCCACTGTGTACAACAATAATTCCGACAGAGAAACTAACTTTTAAAACGTATATTAGCGTGGGTCCAAAGGATCCCGGGTCGGCCGCGTACATCGTCATCCGAACTGTCCAGCGATTAACAAATTCCAATTTATCAACTCTCCAGCTTCTCTTACAATCTAATCTCACACTCGCTTCTACAGTATCGCGGATGCAAGAAGTCGTGGAACTCGGAAGCACTCGGAAACAGGCTAACGGGTCTAGTCTCTGTTCGCGGGTAATCGTCCCGTGTGTCTCTTCCGTTCGAGTTCGAATCAGCCGGTATCCAATTTGCGTCGTCGTATTAACAGGACACGTAATCGTCGCTGTGGCGGACAGGGAGCCGTCGCGCTCCTCTCGAGCCTGTAGAACGACGACGACAACGACGTAGCTCGTAGCTGGAGAGTGACGCGATTCGGTTAGCAGCACGGTCCAGTTGGCTCGATTTAATCGTTCTTGGGGAAGACGGTTCTCGCGACTCGTTTCCCGGACAGCGGGTAGCGACTTTCACTCGGGCTCATTGGCGGGCCAAGTTGACGAGGTTAGAGCAGGAAATAGAAGGCAGATATTAACTCGCGGCGAGTGTTTGCACTACTAAATTGAAAGCTGTAACTCTTTGGGGTGTCTCTCCGAGCGGCGCCTGCTCTCCTCCCTCTTCCGCCCTCTTTTACCGCCTCGAGCCCTCTTTCATTTCCTTGTCGCGCTTCTTCGGTCGACTTGCCGTGACGAGGCGTAAAGAGAGCAGAGAGATGGAAGAAGGAAGAGAGACTGAGAGACATAGAGAAAAAGAGAGGTCACGGGGAAGGGAGGTTCGGAAGCACAGAGAGCCGCGGGAACGACAACGACCGCGGCGAAGGAGGACGAAGACGCCGGCCGACGTCGACGGTCGACGCAGGGCTACAAAGTTTATTTTAAGGTCGACACTAAAAGGGGCCAAATGAAAAACCGGATGGAGGAGGGGTGGGCCGCCGCCGCCGCCGCCGCGCAACCTCCCGTTCTGCAATTACCGCGAGCGAAACGTTTGCCGTCTTCTCTCGCAAACAGTCCAGCCCAGACCACCGAAAGAGAACGGCCCACGATCGCGCACACTGCGAGCTATGAAATTGAGCTGGCTTCTACTCTCCGTTCGTCCCTTTGACGAGCAATTTGTTTGAGTGACGCTCAACGACGACGTCCAGGGACGGGACAGCCGTTCCGACAGTTTCTAGTTTCCCGACGCTGTAAAAGGATTGCGACACACGCCCTGCAGCACGGACTTCCGACTTCTGTGTGTCTTGATCTGGAAGATGGTCGCGTGAGGCCGGAGAGAGTGTTTATTCGCAAAGTTCGCTCTCGCGAGACCAACCGAGGTTTTTTCGTTCGAGACATTCTACCTCGTTGTGCGCCATTGTTTTCGCACACTGTGTAGATAGACCGGACCATCTTCGATCCGTCACTCGTCTCTCTTACTGTAGTCAAGTCACAACAAGAAAATTCTTTCTAGCCTTTCATTTGATCGCTCACGACATGTATGATTATTTAAGTGACACCGAACGATTCTGTTTAAACGCAAATGATAATTCATCGAAGGGCTGCATGGTAAATTAAATGCACTTGGCACCATTGATTCAGCTAAGTGAGCAAGTCTATCCTCGACGGGGAGAAAGAGTAAGGCGCAACAAGATCAATTATCGGCTGAACAGCGAAAATAAATAAGCGAACACAGCTTGGCGGCCGACTGCGAAGCGAATTCCGAATGGTTCGACGGAATAACCATGCAGACGGCACTCGAGCGATAGGATCGGTCGGCTCGCGAGTCAAATAACAAATAACGAGGGGCTTCTGGTGTTCGGGGATGCGTGAGAACTCGTAATCACCGTCTATTCACTTAAGATAGCCAGTCGATTCACGAACCCGATACCGCGGAGCCACGTAACCAACATACGTAAGCGAGTACCGGCTCCCGGTGAATACGCCGAATCAAGCTCTGGCTGCTCCAGACGCCTCAATATTTTAGAAATGAAGTCTTAACCCGTTTAACGTCCAAAAGTCCTGCTGGACTATTGCTGCCAGCGATGCTAGATCGCCGACGAGATATTCTATAACTAGATTTTCGTTACCGTACCGAAAGTAGAAAATTTAATTAGGGGATCTCTTCAATAAATCAATTTGATCTCGTAGAATTTTTTAAACTGTCGGGATCCTCTATGCAACCACTTCCGAGCAGCGTCCGACGATTGTTCTGAAAATATATTATCACGTCTCCATGAGAAGAAATATAATCGGATGGTGCGCTTCACAAATTGGCCTGAATGGTGCAAAAGGATTCAGTTCGTCCGTGCAGCACAATTTCGTCACAGTCGGTGAAATCTCGTCAAGGATTCCGTCGTGCATGCGCCACTAGATAGGGGACAGCTCGGAAGTAAACATCACGCATATCCTTGCGCATCTTGTTCGAGTTGCATGCATGCCAAGGACAATGCGGTAGACTGTCGCGAATTTTCGAGTCCCCATTCAATTGTGTATTATCGATGGATTACGAATGATCGGTGAACGCAACGCGAATCAGTAGAATAAGTAAGAATTGGTCCGGCTCGCGACGCAGGGTCAGAAAGGGTTAATCCCTGCGGCAGGTTTCGATCCCGATTCATTGCGGCGCGCTCATTCATTCTTGCTCTCACTTTCACTCACCTTCGCTCGCTCGATCATTCAATCATACTTCCTTTCTCTTTCCCTCTCCGCGCGGTCGCGTTTACAGCCGTTCCAGCGCAACGGCCGCAGCCGGGAGCTCGCTCGCTCACGCTTTTTATTACGGATCGGTCTTTACACGATTTTCCATGGGAGAGTCCCGTGTCTCGATCGCTCGTAAAACCCGACCGGGGATTTTTCGAATACACATATCCGGAGCGATTTTCTCGCACGATGACGACGTCGACGTGCAATATCGGCGCGATTATTAGAAGACACTCGACCGGTTAGGGGCTCGTTCGAAGCCCGGGTCACGCCGTCGTAAAACCGAGCTTCCCAAACCGAAAGTTTCCCACCAGCGGGGAAACGGGTCGCGAAAAGTTTCGCAAAGTCCAGCAGGATCGGGACCATTGGCCGATCGACCAACTTTTCCCGGGGCCAGGAAGTTCCTCGCCGCTCACGTCGAACGATTCCGCGGGCGATTTATATTCCGCTGCTTCGCAGGACAATTGAAACTTCCCTCCGGCCCGGCCAACTTCCACCGAACAAGTATCTCTTTGATTCCGTGGAACGCTGCCGGCGGCCCTGCGTTCCGCTCGCGGAAACAAACCGTGCTCGCTACCCGAAACGAGCCGGGGAGACTCGTAATTACACTGCTCCCTCAAACGAACCCACCTCCGCGAAAATTTCACTTGCGTTCGTGTTTCGGAAAATACTGCCGGCGTGCGAAATTAAAGGGACACTAATTGTTCGCCTATGAAATTTAACCCTTCGCACTCGAAGCATTTTTAACTCCAGCATCTTCGTTCTATGTCGTCTTCTTTATGCTTTAAAATCTGGTCGGAATCATCGCTGTGCGATTCTTCGTGAAGAAGTTATAATAGTGTAAATATCACAGAGAGATAGAGAGAGAGAGAGCTCCTTCTGCTCCTTCAATTTTCCACGTCGGAAAATAGTCCCGTATGAAAATTCAGTCCCCGTGGTCTCCAGGCCGTATTTTACCGGTCATGGTCTGGGTTAGGTTTCTTCGTGCACGCTCTTTCTACCCGCAATTAGCATCCCCGATGTATTCGCGCCACGTATCCGCGGGATAGTTTCTTCGCACGCGACTCCAACCGAACACGTTCTATTCTTTTCTTTGGTGCGTGTGCGCGCGTGTGTGTGTGCGAACGGCCGGTGAAATTGCACGGGAAGCAACACGAAGGGACGGATAGAATGAGAAATAGAAACATCTTTGACGGCCGAGGAATGCCAGGCGACTCGCAACGCCAACTTTGTACTGGAAATTCGTCTCTTTGCGTTCCCCATCCCCGGTACCCGATCAAACTTGCAACACTTATCTACGGGGTGCTTGATAACGATCGCGTATACCGGTGATCTACGATCCAGACCGAGGAGAATGGAATCTATGCTGGAATTTACGTTCCTCAGATATTTTTATCGACCAGGCGATATATTTCATCGTAGTGACAAATGAATGTTGCCCGATTAACGAGCGGCGCAACGCCTGTTTTATACCTGGCTGTTTTAAATATGTGGGGAATCGAGTAGCATGCAAATTTTGTTACAAAAAGATTAAGCTCGAAGTCCGAGACGAATATTTTATCGCGTGGTAATCAGTCAACAGTCGTTTGTCCGCTCGACATGGAAAACAAGACTACGAATAGAATATACTAAATATTATTAATTTCCTTCAAACCGAATTAGGGTGCGTCACAAATAAGTCCCGATGCTTTTTCCGCAGTATCCGATCTGACATAAAGAGTTTTTCGTATGAAAATGAATGTGTATCAACCCAGCAAGAAATTGGAATTTCGAAAGAATGAAAGAAAATTTATCTTCAACAGCACATTGCAGTCGCCGCGATGTTTCTAAAATAATGTTGGAATACATATTGAACGCCGAATGTTCGAAGCATTAATGAGAAGGAATAAATATTGGAAATTGCAGAGGCTTCCGGAGTCCGGAGTCGTCGAATTCGATGATTCCTCGGCCCCCCAGAAGTTGCTAGAGGCTTTGACTGACAGTGGTGGACCAGGCGACGAATAGAATCTACAGGAAAGACTTATTACATGGGGAGAAGGACGTGGAACGCGTCGGTGTCACGTAATCGGACAAGTGGAGCTCTTTTCAGGCGTCGAAGGCTGCTAGATCGTGGCAGCCTCGCCTCTTGTAGAATTCGAAGAAGCGGCTGGAGAACGAGGAGGCGGAGGAGGAGGAGGAACAGGAGGAGGAGGAGGTCGCGTTTGCATACAGGGTGTCGAATAAATTTCCTCGGCGAACCGTGCGTCCGTCTGCCTCGCGCCGCGGAAAGAATCGGATTCATTCTGCCGGGGATCTATCCGGGCATAAATAATACATAACAGGAGATACGGCGACGTCGGCTCGCGGAAAAAAGGGGAGAAACGTCGGGGAAAATGCGGGACCTCAGACAAGTCGATACGAATCCACCGTGAAAACCGCGACGATTCGAGACACCGTGATTTTCCGAGAGAAGTCCTGGCGAGGGCAAATTCGAAGGAATCGAACGCTTTTTAACAGACGCTCAGACAATCTCACCGCGTGCCATTCATATTCGTCCGCGCAAGTCATTCTTCCAGATCGGTCCTCCACTTTTTATTCGATTTGCTGCGATCCGAACGTAATGTTTTACGTAAAGAAAATATTTTTAGAAGAGAATTTCTTCTCTCTGACGGTATCTCCTTCGATCTTTTACGAAAGCCGCAGTGCATAGAATGTTACAACCATGAAGATTGTTGTTCCATTTCTTAATAAAAATGCGAAACTCTTCGCCCTCGACTGTCTCCTCTGGGACACCACTAAAAGTGTCTATATTATAATTAGATTGCCGATCTTTATGCAAAATGTGGAGATTTTGTGCATCCCACAACCGAGTCGAGGGAGACGATCATGATGTAGAACTCAGAAATTTCGCGAGCAGATGAGTCGAATTTGGCCGGGCGAATTTCACGGCGACCGCATAGGAACGGGCAACCGATCGGCGACACTTAATTCTTAATCGTAATAAAATTACGTATTCATAGAAGGTCGGTGTGTTCTTTTTAAGCTCGGCTTCTCACCCTCGTGTTCCACACACCGGCGTTGCGTTGGTAGGCCTAGCTTCGCGTTCCGACCACGTGTACCTTCATAATGCCCGAGCGTATATAGAGGAGGCGGCAGCTAGTGGTCCCGCAGAGTCCATGAATAAATTTCGAATTAACTTTCGAACGGTTTTCGCGTTATACGAGGCGCGACGGAAGCCCTCTTCAATCCGGCCGGCTCTCCTTGGAGAGGCTGCCGTTATAATGCAGAGGGTCCCATACCCTTTTCCGGCACAGCGAAGCTGGAGAAAGAGGACACCGTTCGAAACCAGGGCAGGCCAAAATTTCAACTGGTAAAAGAATCCTGAATCGAGGGGAACACTCCGGCAACATTCGCTGTTCACAAGCATCCCTATTCTGTGGAAGAACAATAAGTGGACTGCGGAACTTGGTAGAAAATATAAATTGTTTGCATTAGTTGCAGGATGCAGAAACCAAGTACTTATTTATTCAGTTGGTGGGATATTCTTGAATTCTATTTTCAAATAATAATAAGAATTCGGTGTAGTTTATGCCAGGTTTTCGGGGCTGCGACCCCATAACTAAACTACTGTGCCACGGCATAAATGATTCCAAGAGCAGAGTTCGAAAGGAGGACAAACGAAAATTTCGAGTCGGAGCGTTTTCGGTGCGGCCCATTGTCGGCGAACGTACCACGGTCCGCCTCCGAATTAATCGAAGGCAATTCACGAATGGAATCATCAATAACTCTCGGTCTCGGAATGAGCCGAGCGTCCTCGCAGCCGCGCCGCCATAAATCACGGCCATTCAAACTCCGTCCACCTCTCTAACAAGCCCCAAATTCTTCTCGTGCTCGAAAAGAGAGCCGGGCCCTTTCTTCGACGATTTAACCACGTGTTCCGAGGACTCTCCGGGAACCGGGGGACCACGAGAAGAAGATGTTATCGGCGGATAACGGAGAACAGTGCCGTGTTCTTCGCAACAAAGTGCAATGCCGCTTGGTAAGAGGGACTGCAAGGCTGCACGTGCAATTACTGTTACGTGTATCGGCGATCGAGAGAAGGAGAGAGAGAGAGAGAGTTAGCCGCACAAGGGGACCACACATCGATTCGAGAGACCCGAAGTGCCCGCGAGCAAGAACTCGAAGAAAAATTTAGAGCGGTGACAGATTGAAGTTTCCAGAGCTAAATTTTGAAAGGAGAGTCCAGACTTAGGTTTGGCGCTGATTTAACCCCTCCATTTCTCCCTTCGACGTCACTTGTCTCGAACCTTTCGCAAATCCGATCGATCTAATGGAAATCAAACACTTTCCAGACCTATCCGCAGAGCGTACACGTCATCGTACCCTAAATCACGACCCGATATCTTCGGCAAACGTTGGCCAGGCGGGTGTCCTCTTTCCGGCCAACAAAGTGTCAGAAAATGAGGCATCGTTGAAATACAGCTATGGCATATCCATTCCGGAGGACTTCAAGCAAACAGTAGTTAGCGATGGGTGGTTCGGTGGTGGTATGAAGATCGAAAGCTCGCGAGGACCTAGATCCCTTGTCCCCGAGTAGCCCAGATTCGTAAAGTTGCCGGTGGTCGGAGTTAATGTTCCCGGTCGGCGTTGAACACGGAGGAAACGCGGTCGCGGGCCGGATTTTATCGGGCTGATTTACGTGTTTCGAGTAGGTATTCAGATTTATACGGCGGAACTCGGCGTTATTGCGGCCGTATATCCTGTCCTGTGTATCCAGAAGGCCCCTGGACGCCGCCGACCCGGTGGAGTCCGAGAAGAACGCCGAGAGGAGCGTTTCTTTTCATGGGAACGACAATCCGAAAAGTACACGATATCGCGCGGAAAAAGATATCGCCTGCTCGTAAAACCGGCGATATTACGGGGACCAGAGAAGGAGAGAAAATTCGACCGTTCGATGCTCGAGGACGCGTTCTCCTCGCCGAGAGAGCACACACTGCACCCACCCCGAACACCAGAAGCGGAAACAAAGCGACCGAATCCAAGGAATAAAATCGAAGGAATAAGAACAATCATCATCTCCAATGTGTTTCATATTTTCGGCTAGCATGCGTCATAGTTAAGGAAAATGAAAACCAATTCTTTCGATGTGTTTTCTGCGAAAGTTATGCTTGATTTTCCTCGAATTCTGTGTTTGAATTTATTCTATGTCGTCGTGGAAATGTTTGGGAATCGACAGAAGTGTAGATTGTCCACGCTCGAAGAAGCTGCAGGATCGATAGGAGTCTCGTTTCTTCGTTCGAAGAAGGAAACGAAGCCGCGCGCGTTCGTTCGCAGCCGGCTGGTCAATCGTGGAGGATAAAAATACGCGTTACACTGACGTAACGACGTAACACGAGCGAACCCCGACATCGCGAGGATCGTTATCGATTACGGCGCTCGTTGCGTAACCAAGCACTCTCGCCGGGCCTCCCGTGCACCGTTCGCGTTCCCAACTCGAAAGCGATTTTTTCCGTTTTCGTTCGAACGGAACGCTCCGGATAGATTGCGATTCCCGTCGAATATAATAGCTCCGCGCGCTGCTCGAGTTGCAGTTTGCTTTCGCCGCCGCGCCGCACCGCGATTTCCACAGTCTTAAATCTTCGAGCTCGATGGGGTACGCGGAGCCTCCGATCTGAGATAACAAACACATATCGCGGCCAGGATTCGAGGTAGGTCGGGAATTAGGCGACTGATCTTGTTCCCCAGCTGAAACCGACCGGTGGAATGTTTGTATCACCGACTACCCTAATCGCGGGGCTTTCGGAGCACGTGGCCACGATGCCTATTCGCGGATGGGGAGAAGACAAACTGCAGAAACACTAATTTTCTCTGCTTGATCGCTGCTCGATGAGATTTCAATGTTTGCTCGTAGAAATGTGTAATGCAATTTCAGTCGACAACAGTGCGGAATGAAGAAATTCATCAATCATTGCACGGAGGAGGAGAGAACATTTCTATTCTTACCTCTATTAGAAAGAAATATCATTCATGTTTAGCAGATTTTGTTCGAAATCCTCAAGAGTCTAGGGAATCTAATTAAACGATTAATAAGAATTTTATGCTGGACTGTGTCAGGGGAAAATGAAACAAGACTTGGAAAATGCAAATATTGCATGCTTGAGTTTAATGTTCCATGACGTTGTAGAGCACACATACACGTTTAATGTAAACGACGCGACGCGTGAAATGCTGTCAAATGACACGCACTGCGTTGAAAAAACCGCAAAGTGGTCCTTGTACTTTGACGAAGGCAAAAATATAGATTAAAAGAGATAAAAAGGGCAACAGATAAAAATAACAAGAGAGTATTTTGTTGTATGCAACCCTCCTTGACACCAACTTTTACTTCAAAACTGTTTTCGCACGAAAAATGGTCGCCGAGCGATTTAGCAGAGCAGTGTTCAAGCCAATTCAACTGAAAATTTAATCTTCATTGTTTACCACACTATCTCTTTACTATGAAAATTTTCCTTTGGTACATTCCATCGTTGCACCATTTTAGCACAGAAAACATCGCTGCAAGAGCTTGAAACAATTACTGGAACAGCAGCGTTGGAACTTAGAACAGGCCTGACCAGCGCGCGCGGCTCGCCACGTTAAATTCTGCGGGGCGATTTTACATTTTTCGTTGTATGTGTACAAGAAATATTAAATAAATGAAAATTAGCATGTATCATTGTTATAATGCGCAAGTGCGAGTAGTGCGACTACGAACTCCAGTTCTATATCTTTGATATAATTGAGTTATAGTGCAACAATGAAATGAAACAAATTTTTGCGTCCACATCAAAAATTAATTTTTACAATACTTATATTGCATCCGAGAGATATTTCAACTTAAGATATTCTGCACAACAAGCACAACGAGGGGAAACATTTTTTTCAAAGATGAAATTTACAATGAGTTCATCACGTGCTTCATTAACTGCTGCCAATTTAGAAAACCAACTAAGATGTGCAACGTCGAACATGTAGTAAATATAGATCTACAAAAATTAAGTGAAAGAAAGGATAAACGAATGTCTCATTAATTAAGACTCAAGTGTTAATTATATTGTATCATAGTATAACACAGTACAGTTTTATTAATTTTGTATTTGTGTAACGTTACGCGTCATCAAAGTGGCCCGCGAAACCATTTGGGATGGCCAGGCCTGACTTAGAAACAAACACTCGAGTCTTCGAACCGGAGGACACATTATTCTCAGCACACTGTTCGCGAAATTCTTAAACGAGTTGCAATTCTCCAGGAATCGCGTCGACGCTACAGGTAGCTCGAGATTTAGCGCTCTCATCGAGAGGAAAATAAAGGAGTAGATGAAAGAAGAAAGAACGGGGGAGAGTCGCGGACGGACGAGGGAGAGAAGAGAGGACGCGCAAAGAGCCCGCTGTTATTTCTAGACGAAGATTCGGTTTCCGGTCGCGGCACCAATTTGTATAATTACTGTTTTCTTTGAAAGCAGCTCTCCTCCGGTCTCCTTGGTGTCCAGAAAAAGCCTCGCCACCCCTTTCTCCGCCTTAGCCAGCCGAAAGACGGCTTTGACGGTGCCACGCCACCCGATGTCTCATCTTTTCGCGTAATTCCCCCTCCTCGACACAGTTCCATTATCGTAATTGGTCGATGGACCGACACAGGGCCGTGAAACACGAAAATTGATCATCTCGAGAAACGCAGGAAGTAATAAGGATCTGGCAACATCTGCTCAATATATAATATATGCTTTTAATTGTCCTCAAAGATATTGTAAATCAAATTCTAGAGTACATTCCCAAACTGCTTTGCCCGACGCACAGTGGAGTATTTGCCTCAAAAAGTTGGCCAAAATACGAATTTCCAAATCTTGCGTACTGTTTCCAACAGTGGAATCTTCAAGAAATTTCTAAGATAGTCTTGGCCAACTTTTCGGGGCAAATACTCCACTGTCCGACGATTATTATGGTTATACAGACACCTGACGAAGGCTAGCGGAATCCAGCGATCTCCAAAGTTCGAAAAGAGTAAATAATAGCCAGCTAATGGGTTCAAACGACAGGTTCCCGGGATTACAAACGATTACCTGCGAACGAGATCGGTCCCCGGTTAAATAATACGAACAATTACAGAATGGAACAGCGTAATCTCTGCGCCGAACGAGCGTAGCCGCCATTAAGGGTCATTAATAACCATTACGAGAGCACTCGAGCATTTCCGGCCCAGGTAAAGAAGGATGGTAATAACTCGAAACCATTAGGCTACGTAAGTCGATTAGACAATGAAGCTGAACAATGTATAACAGCGACGCGAGAGAGAGGGCGAGAGAGAGAGAGAGCGAAGCAGGATCGAAAATTAATTCAACGTTGCGCAACCGAGAATCGAGATGTTGGATATATCGGAAGAATTTCTGCCGATCTGGGTCTCTGTCAACCGAAAATCTCTCTCTTTCTTTACCACACGTCCTCTCCCCTCACCCCCTGTTCACCAGCCATGTCTCGACAGGATCGAATTTCAACGCGCGCACAGGCTAACCCGGGTCCGAGACAAAAATCCCGACTAAGGTTTTCTTATATTCACGTCGTGAATCATCCGCTGGAATTTGAACACGTCTCCCAAGATATCTGTCACGTATATGGCTAGCCGTGTAGCAAGCAGACGTTCGATTCGCTAGCCGTCTAGACGAGCACGGCATAATCAACGCGCCCGTTCTTCGCGATCGACCGTTTTCCCTCTCGAACTTGCTTTCGAATCGTCTCAAAATTTAATACGGTTACCTCCTGCTAAATCTCTCGAGTCCGATAACACCGAACGACTCTAGACTGCGAATCTTTCAAATGACACATTTCCCAACTCGAATGTGAGAGATAAAACTAAAAATTGCTTTCTCTTTTTGTCGTCTTTAACAAGCTGAAAATGGTGTACATATCGCCATTCTTAAATTCTTTCTACTGTTCCAAGTTTTACCCACTTTGATCGCTACACTGTCGATCTTCGTGCGAAATGAATTGTATTTTTTCGTTTCACAACTCTAACAAGTCGAAAACAACGTCGTAATATTCTAAAACTCTTCTAATGTCTTCGCAAACTTCCACAAGTTCCGAACAGTGACGGAGGAAATATGTACTTTGCATAAAGGTCCGCAGTCTATTGATCGCAAATACATAAAAATTGATAAATTGATAAATACTGAAAGAACCGTGCGCGCATGCGATACAGGTTTTGGCAGCCCGGTGGCATCGAGTGCCAAAAAAGATAGCACGGCCCCGGTTCTCACAGAGATTAGATGGCTGCTGGTGGAGGGGCTACAGATTTCCCATAAAGCGGGAACGACGCATCGAATCCGGTGCACGGTCGCGTGAATAAAAAAGAGGAGAAAACGAGAGAGCCCCTCTCGCATAGACAGGCAGCTGCTCGTGTTCTCTGGCGTAGAGAAGGTTCAATGACCAGAGATAAAACGCGCGGCGGCGTGCCGTCGTAAAATCGTGGAACCAGAGGCCGGCGCGCGGGTTCGAGAGCGGTTCGAGAGCGGACCGGAAGACGGAAAGCGGACACGGAGGTTCGAGAGGAGCGACATGCTAGCCGCCCCCCGGATTCTGAACGGCTCTGTCGGGCCACGGGAAATTAACGCGTTCGATTCTCTCTCTCGACGCCGAGTCGCGTCGGATCGGATCGAAACAACGAGTTTTCGATGCCGAACCGAGCCGAAATCGAGTTTCACGAACGATCAAGTCCGCCGTGCTCGTAAAAAACACCATGGAAACGCTGATTATCCCGTCTCCGCAAATTGTTGCGTTTAAACTAGCAGAGAGGAATCGATCGATCACCCGTAACTCGCTTATATCGGTAATTACTTGCGAAACGAAGCGATGCACAGTGGGGTGTTTCACCCGAAAACTCGGAAAAAGTCGATTTCAAAATTTTCCGTAAGTCGTACAATTGTTGCTGTCCGACGTAATTAACGGTTCGAAGAATAAGGCTTCAGTATTGTTCCTTTTTTTTATTTACAAACACCCCAGAGTGCGATGCAGATGCGCGTAGAATGCGTTATAGCTTCATCATTTGGAACTATTCACTCTTCTAACTGGCCAGCGGATTTTTATGCAAAATAAACATTTTCTGCGTCGATTGCACGGAGCCGAAGCTACTTAGTACTTTTTTCATCCTTTAATTACGTGTAACGTTATACGTTAACAATTTCAGTAGACAGAAACTAATATATTTATTTTTGAAAACCGTGTACATTTTGGAGGGACAATGATGAACAGGAAAACGTAAGTAAAACGGACTGGCCATTTTGCGTTGATATTCGTTATCGATGGCATCATCTCTGGTTGGAACGGCGATTTATGGCGCGAAACGGCGGACAGGACGCAATCTAGTTAGGAGCAGCTTGTTTCGGTGCGATCGGCGTGGCGTTCGCGGGACGCGGCTAATTATTTAGTTGAACAAACCGCGCGTGTCGCAACGCGCGACAATTCAAACGCGGCCGTGATTTATGCAAATCGACCGGAGAGCCCCGGCCCACGTGATTCGAATTTCCTTTTTTCTCCCCCCGCGTGACCGTTTCGCATCGCGTCGGCTTTCGTAGGATTCGGGGCCGCGTTTACGGTCAATTACAGTCGTTGAACATTGTTTCGTTATAACGTAATGGTCGCCGCTCACGGAGCACGCCCGTGGGCGACTGTACTACACGCCGCTGCGTTTTGCATAAATTACGCGTGTAGTTGTGTCTGGCCTCGCGTGGCCGCGCGGCGTTATTGTCAAAATAATGCGGGAGCAGGTTGCTGCTGCAGGCTTGATAAAACAAATAGACCCGGCACACGTGAGTTGTATATTTCGACATTCTACCGGGGCTGCCCAATTGTTTCCACCGATCGCGGAATTAAACTGAAAAGAAAGGCAAGCAAGGCGGGAGAACGTACGCCCGGAGTGCCACTGAAGCGAAACAGGCCCGATTCGCGCGACCTTAACGAGCGTCGCGATAAGTAAGCGAAAATATACTGGGTCATCCCTTTTCATATTGCTCTTTACGTATGTGGTGGTCGGTATTTTGTTTGGAGTGTATTTTTGCGGAAACACCCCGGGTGGGCGTGGTATCGCCCTGCGTACAGAGTTCCTTTAGAAGGCGTGGCCTCGTTGTTTCCGTCTCCAATCTATGCCTCAATACGCCTTAAATCACCCCACAATCTTCTACGTTTGTATAATTAATAATAAGAAACGGAAGAAGCAATGATTAGAGAGATATACAGCGCCTTGAGAAGGCGTGGCCTCGTGGCCCCCGACTACAACGGAACCAGACCACTCTGCTCAAAAGAACAATCTATATCTAAACCAATTTGAAACCAACCTAAAAGTATCTGACGGTTTTCTACATTTAATGACAAAGAAACTAGCTACAGGAGACTATCTATTTTGTCGTCCCGACTCGAGTAGGCGTGACTCTTGTGCTCCAGGTTTTAACGGGGCGGGAGCAATGCCCTACGGGGCAATCTACGCTGACGTTGGCGTTGGAGAAATTAAAGTTTTAGCTAGTCTAGTTCAGCAGCCGCCGCGTAAAAAAAGCTTTAAACTTTGTTACGAGAGATCCGCTTTCTTTTTCAACGACTCTCTCCCCTGGCGGGATTTCTAGTTGTTGGTACGCATGTTGGAGGAGTCCTCCGCGCAAAGCGCACCGTGAAATTATAGATTGCATTCCCGCTTCGGCTGTTCGCCCGCCGTAAACAGGCTTTCCCGCAATTGGTGGTTACGGTGTACGAAAGAGAGCACACGGATATCTCTCTCTTCGTCTTTCTCACTCTGGTAATTAAAGCTCGTCCTCCATTGACAAGAAGCAACTGTCGGGTTTCAATAGAAACGTTTCGAGCGCGGTCCGCGGAAAGAGTTAATACGCGTAATTTTGTGGGAAGAAGGTAAACGTATTCCGTCCTGCTGGCACGGAAAGAACGAAAGAAAGAGAGGAGAAAAAATCGCGAGGGTGGAGGATAAATGTGAAACACGGGAGACCGTGCCAAATGCACCGTCGTTTTTCTTATCATCGTTTATTAAAAGCGTCAGCTAAGCGGGACAATGGAAACGGACTCGTCATGGGACGCTCCACCTACGTAATCCCCGCGGACAGCTTTTAAAATACGAACGACAAGACCGACGACTTAAAACTGCTGTTCTCTCCTCTTTTTTCATGGATACATAACGCTAAAATATTTCTCCACCGTTCTTTTGTTCCGCTGTTGGGACATACGTCACAATGTTGCAACAGCAGCTTCACGAGCGTTGAGATAACAGTTTCCAAAAATAAAAATATTTTTCAATATTCGGTTCTCATAATATACGACCACTTCCAAATGTTTACATTGTGTGTCGCAAGATTATTTCTACAAAGCTGAGTGTTCGAAACAGATTCGAATATCCGCTTCGTTTCCGTGTTCCGGTATTACAAACAATATTGTAATTTTTCCACCCTTAATTCCAAAATATTTACATCGGCGAGAGTTTAAAACAGATTTCCGGTTCATTTCCCTGTTTCGGTACCGCGATAAACACAAAAAACAGTGTTATATACTACGCTGTGACCTCTCACCGAAAAATATGTATTGTATCTCTGAACTAAAACGAGAATATTGTTAATTAATAATTTGTAGCCCCGGATTCGCAACGTCCGGTAGACTTCCGTCCAGTAGACGTCCCCGGACTATTTTGATTGCGTGTCGCGGCACGCAAAAAACGTCGAACTGTCAACGTCGGATTGAATTTCCGTTTCATTTCCCTGTTCCGATATCGAGGGAAACGGATCGACAGTCGCATCTGCATAATCCCCGTGAACAGCGTTAAAAAACGCTCGATGACGAACGGGCGAAAATCGTCGACCTTTCCATTGCGCTCGGGAAACGATTGTAATTCCGAAATATTCAGCTGACATGCAGCGAGGCCGCGTCGAAAACGTGGAACTGTCAAAACTGGATTGAATTTCCGTTTCATTTCCTCGTTCCGGTGTCACGGGAACGACGATTGCCACTGGTGGGACAGCGTTGTAAACCGTGCCGCTGATAATAAACTTTGGCGCAGGCTGATAACGGTGTGGTTATTTATAACGAAAAGAAAAAGAAAAAAAAATCTTTTAGCGAATTTGTAATCCGTGAGGTGGAACGGAACGAAGTCTCCTTCGAGTCGGACACGGGCAGGATGTGACGGGTCGACAGCCTGACATTGAAAGATTCGAGCGATTATGAGAAAGAATCGGCCGTATCGGAACAAGGGGTATCGGAGTACTTATGGTAATTCGAAACGAGTTCCAGCCGCCGATGGAAAATATGTCGTAGCACGTTTACTACTGGTTTGCCTAAGGCGTGGACAAAAGATGAATTTGAGACCGATGACCTTTCTCCTCGAGGAGAAAGAGAGAACGAGGGAGAGTGAAGAAGCAGAAACAGAAGAAGAAGAAGAAGACGACGACGAGAAGGAGGAGGAGAAGGTGGTTTAGAGAGAAAGAGAGAGACAGATAGGAGAAAGAAAGAGAAAGAGACAGGTCAAGAAAGATCATTCTCGAAGGCTCCGTTAGCTGATCAAGCGCGAAGGTTATTTAACATTCCGTGTTTGGAAAGGACGCACTTACTTTAGGAATCGCAGATGTTCAACGGACTGGCAGTGCTAGTTTTCAAACTTGTTCTCGCTGCTCTCGCTTGATCTTTCCGTTTCACGCTCCTTCTCCGGTTCTCTGCCTCTCCTTTCTCTGCCCCGAGTCTCTCGCTCTCTCTCTTTTTCCCTGAGAAAAAGTCTGGAGAGCGGCGAGTGTCGAGGCTGCCGGAGTCAGCCGTGCAACACGCCAGGAAGGGTTCGTGCTAAAGGCCGTCGCAACGCACGGCAAATATTCTAATCGAGGGATGACAGCTTGCACAACAAGTAGGTCAGAAGCGGGTACGGACAGCGTAACAGAGCGACGAACAACGACGGGCCGGGTTAACAGTTCGATTCGAAAGTGAAACGGGGTGCGTGGAACGCGATCACGCGTGTTTACGTTGCCGGAACTCACCTCGGCTCGACGGGGACTGCGGTAACGGCTCGTAACGATTTGAAACGAGCGCACTGAGTCCACTCCATGCTTGGCACACGCACGGCCACTCTCTTCCCCGATGGATTTTCTCCCGGTTTCTAATATGTCCCGGCACTCGTCGACATGCTGACCCTCGTTTGACGCGGATAAAGATCGTAGGCGCACACTAATACTCGACGGTCACGACGCAGAGGCGCGAAAAACGCGAAAATCCCGACCGATCCTCGGTATAATGTCACGAAATACGCACAGAGTCGGCGAACCTCGAGCAGCGACAGTAGCGACTGCACGCGACGAGCGGCTCAACTAAATCGTTTAGCTACGATGCTCTTCGACACGCAATACAACAGATACGACACTCCACTTCTCTATACTCTATCGAGAACCAATCGCGACTACGCATGCGTCCTCAAGTGCGTTACGAACGCACAGTGTCGCCAGGTCAAAACTCTATATAGGATCAAAACTTATACAGAATTGTATAGAATCTTTTCTTAAATATTTACTGATTTAAAATGACAATTTTATTATAATAATTTTTGCAATAAAATCGTATACGTTCTGTAACCATCGTGTTCAACCACATTACGATTCAAATGTCGGCGCGCTTTTCAACGTTTCCCAGATACCGAATGCAGTCTCTTCTCGCTCTTCTTATTTAGTGACCCACGGAAAAGGATGGAGATATCAACTAAAAGAAGCGGGAACGATGGATGGAAACAGTCAAAATCGCCAAATTGGAGTACATAAACGACAAAAATTCCACCAGAATTGTCGACTCTAGTATATTCTATGGTTTTAGGATATTCCCCCACTCTTCAACCTTCCTCGAAAGATTCAAAGGATGTCGGAGTCAGGGCACAAGACAAGGTAAGAATTTCTCGTTTCTTTTATACCAAACAGTTCATTTATTTATCATAAATTTAGTATAAAGAAATCTATGATCCATACAATAACAGTTTTCTTATATTCTCAAAATTTCCTTATATTCTTTAAAAGTTAAAACTTGCAACAATTTATTTTTGTATGTCGGGTCTAGGATATCGTACAGTCCTTTTTCAAGGGGGGATATACTTTTTTCATAATTCTGTAAAAGCATCTTGAACGTCGATGACTTCGGGAATTCGATATTTACCCGGGAACTTATCCACATAATAATGTCGTCCGACAGTGCGTCATCAGCGAAAGATTTCATGTGTTCCGTGAAAAGTTTCATGCAAATTTTCGATACCTCGACGGGTTCGAAGAAATCATAGTTCGTACACTTGTTGAACACCTGAAATCAAGTGTGAACGGTTTAGTATATCTTATCTACTTTACCTTTGCTATACGTATTTACTTACGTCTGTCTCGTCCATTTCGTAGTCCACGTCGTCCAAAAGGGAGGTACTCCAGTAGAATAGGACAACGCATAGAAGATTAGGATGTTTTGGACACATATGCTCGTAGAATTTCCTCAAATGTAGATTCAACCCAGAAGTTTCATTAACTACGGAACAATTCCCTTCAATATTCTCAATTAATTCGAACGCTTCCCGTCGCACTTCTGCACTGTTATCAAGTAATAATTGGAGTGCCGTTGTCCACCATTGAACTTGAATAACTGTGACAATGCATTCCATTAATATCTTATTCACAAACTAGCAAAAGAAAAATTGATAAACGTACAGCGATATTCATTGTATTTACAACAAGGCAAGAAAAGATCTTGCATTATTTTCAGCACAGATTTTCGGAAATCTGCACTCAGAGATGCAATCCAAAAATTATCGCAAAAATTGTTGTACACATCCTCGGTGCATTCCAAGTCGATTTCCTTAATTTCATTAAAAGAAACTGCAGTTGCGTACGATTTTCCGAGTAATCTCAGATAAGAATCTCTCTCACGGTAATTATTTTGATCTGATAATCGTAATTTGTTTAAAACGAATTTACAAATGTTAATTACTTTAGAACAGCTTGATGATCCAAACCGATCGGGATGCATCAAGCTATTGTAGAGGAAATTGAGCATCGCATCTTGCAGTTCGGGGTTGTACCGGTAAAGATTCTGTATCGAACTGCAGATTACGTCGATTGCATAATTTAATAACAACGTCGATGCGTCCTTGTGTGTTACTTCGTTGATAACTTCTACGACGGTAGACCACGCGACGTTTTGCGTTTCCGGTGTTGTTAAAGAACAAAAATATATCCTTATTGGCACGCACTGTCGAATTAAACGCGTTTCTCGAGCTACAGAACGTATAAACATGATGAGGAATGTTTTGTAATCTTCTCGCGCGGGTCCTTGCTTCAACTTCTTTAATTCGATTAAATGCGATTGCAGTGCATCTAGCATTGCAACTTGTTCCGTCAAATACGTTTTATCGGCTTCGAATATTTTATCACAGACATTTATATAAACTGTAGCTAATAGGAAGCAAGGGGTATTTGAATTTTCCCGCTCTAAGTTCCCCAGAATCCAGGCGGTTCGTTTTAAAAATCTGTTCCAATCTATACAAAATGGCTGGAGTAGTTCGTGATTAAAATGATTCAGTATCTCGGATATCTGAAAGGAATAGAAACAATTGAATTTCATGATTTTCTCAAGAGATAAGAATGCATTATTTCACAGATACCTGTAGCATGTAACCATGTATCAAATTTAAAGATGGATAACTGCTCTCAGCAGACATTACGTACTCCATTATCTCCATCAAAACATTTCCCACTGATTGTTCCGTCAGTAGAGCTACAAGTGCTCTGGCTGCTAATTTGCGAGTCTCGTATACTTCACTTTTAGCGCATTGCATTACCAAACCGACAAGATTATTGATCTAAAATACATACATACTTGTAATTGCTGAAATTACTGTTATATAATTCTTGCTCACCTTACATTGGATGTCTGTGGGCTCGCAACTATGACTGAGGTATAGTCGTGACAATAGAAGCAAAAGAGACTGCACATTCGTTTTCATAATGGTCTCGTTCATCACTACAAATGACTGCAATTCGTCCAAAATGAAGGGCAACAAATAGGGATATTTTTCAAAAAACATCCTATAGTTCATTTTGTTGTCCGTGGTGAGATTGATGTGGTCTTTAGTTCTCTGCACTCCAAATATTCTAATAATTAATGCACTAAACAGTAACGTTGCTGCATTCCTTTCCTGCAAACAATATTTTTCATTGTTTATTACTCGCTGCAGAAGGGAACTGTATTTTTCCCTATTATTCAGATTCAGGATTATTCAGATTTTAAAGAAATGGCTAGAAAATTTGTGGACGGACAAATTCGCTTTTAGCGTTCTGTAAACCTAATGTTAATATTCAGTAATCATCATACCGCCCATGTTAAAGCATCGTAGCTCTTGAACGCCGCTATTAAACCATCAGCTACATAATTATTCACAACTTCACCCAGCTGGGAATGTCTAAAAATTGCTCTCAGAATATTCAGAGCGTGAGTCCTAATCTCTGTAACTTTTGAGCTGTTTACCCCCACATGGTAACCATCTTCATCGGTACTGAGCAATTCAAACGTGTCCTTATATTGTGAAAACACTGTATCTGTGTACAGCAATTGTTTAACATTTATCCAAAAATCCGTGCCCTCCAATTGCGTGAACCCTAGTAAAATTTTCATCACCGAATCGAAAGTTGTCGTCTTAGTATCCTTGTGTTGACGGGGTTCTGTAGACAGCAGTGCCTGTTCAATGAAATTCTCATTGTTATCGAAGATCAGGAGTAAAACAAATACTGTAACATTTACCTGGATCATGAATGGCACACCAGCACTCCTCCGTGTTGCGCATAGCTTGGAATTCTCTTCTTTAATCCCTGTGATAGCAATCAAAATTTGGTGCAACCATATCCTGGGCAGCTCGTTCAAGCTTTCTTTGTTTAAACGCCATAAACGAGCACAGAGTTGACTGAAACCTACGTGCGCCTGTTCAAATGCTCCTCTGTGCTTCGTCTCAGTCAGCAAAGCCACCAAATGTTCTCCGATCCTGATAATCTATTAAAGCAACAATTTCAGTAGTTTATTTCTTGAAGATAAATCCTTCTCGACATCCTTACTGAATCAAGAAATTTTACTTGCTCTTCGATCAGAAGTCCTGTAGAAAGATCGTCTTCACTGATGGGAGCCTTGGTGGCAAGGAAGCCAAACAGTAAACTAACTTCCTTGACTGTACGCCATGAGCAGAGCAACACCATTTGAGGTGTCACCACTTCTTTCTCGGGTGAGGAACCGCATATCTCACGAATTGTTTGCAAATTCAAGTCCATCGGTAGGTGTCCCTCTGGAGAAGAGTTGTTGACTATCACCGACACAGCGTTACTTAATTCAAAGCACAGGGTGACCAGCTCAGCTACGGTGTCTGCCCATAAAAGTTCTTTCCCTGCTTCTTTCAAGTCGCATCCTTGCATCAAGCTTCTAATGCAGAAAAGGTAGCCGTAGAGAGAGTGTTTGGTCACTGTCATCACTATATTTTCCCTTGCCAGAATCAGAGACTCCTGTGAATATAAAATATTGATTTTGAGCTCCATGGTCAACTCGTGATCGTCTCGAAGTCACACAATAAATAATGTATGAAAGAAGTACCTTCAATCTTCTAAGTAGAATGAGTATTAACTGCAGCACCACAGCCTCTGCTACATTCTCAGACCATTTTGTCACTCCAAACATTGTGTTCAGAACATTCTGTACAACAGGGGACAACATGCATACTTTCAGCATGTACGCCGAAGTAATGCTATCAATGGGTCTGATACTGTTACCTAGTTCTATAGCGACTGCAACAAGATCGAGAACATTACTTTCTTTATCCAACTGCAACAGACTTGGATCTACTGACTTTATTAAATTAAAAGCCATTTCTTTGTTGACTTCGTACGTATCCAACAGCATCAGATCAAACAGGGCTCTTGCTTGCTCTGCCGTCCAGCCAATATGTTTGAACTCATTGTCTAACAAATCTCTCATGAGCAGCAATATCTGAAGAGAAGAGCGCCTCCTAGCATACGTCGCATCTGGTCCACAGATGCACATATTACGCAGAGACTCGAAAACATTGCTGTACATCTCTATATCCTCTTTCAATTTATTAGATAATGCATAAGATGCATCTAGCACTTCTTGCTTCATCTCTTGGGGACTGCAACTCTTTTCATAGTGATTCCTCATTTTCTCTTCTTGAGAGCATTGTCTTCTCATAACTGCTAGACTGTCTTTCATTCTCCTCAAAGCCTGCAGAAGGAAACAATTGAACAATTGAACAATTTTCAATGTTAAAGTGGCATGAAATAAAATACTTAATGGGAACAGCCTTTGTAGATCCAAAACAAATAAAAATCTTACCAAGTTCTATCGAATTTTATATTGTAGCATTTTTTGAAAATTTTCATATAAGCCATAAATATATAAAGATCCGCAGTCTATTTATCAATCCTACCTTCTTTATTAGGGGCACGAACTCCAACTTCTCCTTAAAATTATTGTGCAGGAATAAAACAATTATATTGAGCTCCTTAGGCAGGAATTTCAAAGTACTCTTCTTGGATTCTACCAAAACAGCAAGAGCAGTTAATTTAATCTAAAAGCAAATTTTAATAAGAACAGAAGTATTAAGATTTTATTCATTTAATCACAAGCAGCTCGTTAACCTCGTCGTCGTGATGATGCACACATTTTTCTAAAGTATCGTAAGCGATAGAATCTCGCCAAAATTGTTGATCCGTCGGGTTCGAAAGCTTCTCATCCTTGTCTAATTCTCCGCTGCGTTTCAACAACAATAACTCCTTTAATTTCTTCTGGATTTCCTCTTGCTCGAGCATGGTGAACGTGAATTTCGCTGCTGGCAGCTAAACTGAGCTAAACCCAGCTTTACCTTTACCTAGCTAAACAGTAAAGCATGTGCGCCGTGCGCATATAAGTAGTATAAACACAGACAAGGCATGCTAATAGACCGATCACCTAATCTAATGTATTTTTCTGTCACACGATAGTGGGGCCACCGACGAGAATCTGGTCGGTGCTTTCGCCTGAATGGTGTGGACGTTGATAATGTAGAATTCTATTTTGTCAAGATGTCGAAAATGTAGAATTCCTATTTCATAATGTATATTAGTTTTCCATTTTACCGAAACATTAACTAATTGTAACTAGTCTAATTGTGAATTTTGTTAAATAATGTGTATATATAACAAATTAATTAGTACAAATTGATTGAGCTGAAAACATCGCATTTTTAAGTATACAAATTATTCGAATCCCTAATATGTAGCTAAATAGCTGAATTTAACGGAGTTATAAGTGTGACAATAAATATTATTAATCAGTTAAACAATTTATGATATTAGAACGTTTCCTATAGGGCTCGTACAGTGCTGGCCTCTATTACCAAAGGCCATACTACTTGCGAACTATATTCAACGCGAGAGACCATTTTTGCAACATCGAATCAGCCTCGTAATTAAGATTTTAAACAGAATTTACTAAACGTGAATTCGCTTCGTTTACATTGAAACAAAATTCTATTTAGCGGGATATTTATTCAAAATGAATACGGCATACAATAATATAAATGTTCAGACTTGTAGAAGTTGTCAAAACAGCAAATTATAATTACTGAAGCTGCGAGAAAAATTCTACACTTAATATTCTTTTATCTAAAAATCCTAACATCTGATATAATTCTCAACTTTGAACACTGCATGTGTTTGTTCAGGATGTTTCTAGATTGTTTAAATAAAGCCACCAGCAAATATACTTCAGCATCATTACGGAGTAAACACATCGGTGAGTTCCACATTAAATTAAATTAAATTAAATTCAAGATAAAAATCTACGTGGGTCTGGTCCACAGAAGAATTTTAATGAAGCTGCTACTTTCAAAGTACCTTCAAGATATAAAAGTTTAATAGCCAACGAAGCCAAAGATTTTAATTATTCCCTTTTACGTTGGACAGTGCTGCGCAATTTTACATATTTATATTAACTCGTTCCATAGGCAATGCGGCGTTTTTAAATATTTTTCGAAGGTGAAATGCAAGAAAATCCTAACGATGCGATTACAGAAATTTGCATTATTTGCGGAACTAATTGATTATTTGATATCGAAGCAGATTAGCAGTATTAGACAAGAATTTTCTAATTGCTATTTTCCAATTTAATGATGCCTTTCGAAATAGAGAATTGGGTGGAGAAATTGATAGTCTCACTTGATTAGCGAGCGATTTTCTACATTTCGGTGATCAGGTTCAACCGGGACAGTTTGATTGCTGATTATTGGTCAAATTAACAAAATCACGTAGCAGAGCCACATAATGTTTAACGCAGAAACGTGTTCATCATCAGTATTTGCCAGAGCTCGTTACTAGGCGAGACGACCGCAAAATCACGGGGTCGAGGCGTACACGGCCGATATTGATTCGAAAAATAACTGGAACCACTAATTTAAATAATTGCGTGTCGAGCGCCGAAGCTTGTATGGACCACTCTAATAAATTGCATTTTAATTAAAATCGATTTTTCGCCGTGTACACACACGCGAATCGAACTAACCGGAAGCTATTACCCGGGGCACGGCAACGCACTGTTATGGGACCTGCTACCGGAAGCGTCGCTAATTGTCCCACCACAAGCCAATGCTTTTTTCTCGACAAAAATTCATAACTTTTGTCGTATTCCTGACAAATGCTACGCAATGAACGCAATTCCGATTGACGGAAAATGCGCTACGACCCTTTCGCGTAATAACAAAATTGAACAACAATTTTTATTACCATGTACGGTCATTGTTGACTATTTTAAGGGAATTTTCAAAAATGTCCTACGAACCAAGATAATATATGATTTCCTACGTTCTGTACTTTCTCAAAAATCTATCTAGTACTGTCATAAAAAATATAGTCTATTTAATGCGTAACAATTGTGATTCTCGGATTGTTTAGAGAATAGAGAAATGGATAGGGCTTAATCATTGATTTCGGTTTTAAGTATTTTCATTAAACTTCTCTAAGCTTTAAAGTGCACACTAAATTAGCACCGTGCTCGAGTACCCCAACTCATGCCTGCGAACTGCGTTCGTGTCTAACACCCTACAGAACTTTTTTAATTCCGCGTTAATAAATATGATCGTATAGATATCACAGCATAATTTTACTGTCTTATCGGATCGAAATGAAACTTTTACGATTTTTGTAATTAGGCGCGGCGGTACCGTGCGCCGTAACGAGGATATTGGGAGTATTTTATCGAGCCGAACAAAATACAGACAATACAACGACGCAGGCAACTGCCCCCTCGGGCACACGCTCGGGGTTCACTTTTTAAATAGTTCCCGACTAATTTTAAACCGGCCCGGTGTCTCATTGTGTAACTGACCTATACCGAGACCGTTCGCCGTCGATTTTACTTTCTTTCCTGAGCACCCGGCTGTCCTCGATGCTGTTATTAATTATTGAACTAGAACGATGGTCCCATAAGCGCCTGCATCGTGCATTTAGAAATCGCTGCAGTTCATCCAAAAAAAGATAGTTGATTCTACGATGAGTCTACAGATCGCACTTAACCCTAAATATTTTAATGAATAATAACGAATAATCTGGAGACGTCTTCGAGCTGGTCTACGCTATCGCTTTTTAGAGAATTAGAGAATTAAATCCGTTAGGCTGTAAAACACGCGAAATTAGAGGAGGTTTATCAGTTCGCCTATTTCCAATTTCTTTATGAAATACAGACATTCGAGTCTTATCATTTTTGCCGAATTTGCTGCAAGCATTTTCAAAGCAGTCCACACTTCTGAATTTTTATCTCGGAAACTATTAATCGGATCGAGTTGATATTTGTTTTATCTCGATTAGGAATGTGTAGGCTGTCGACTATCACAAGAATATTTTCAAACGCCGTTGACTTCCGGTTGTCGGCAATTAATATTTCGCATGCACCGCTCGTAACAACTGTTTTATATTTGTCCGCGCCCTCGCGTCCTCCGAGAGGCCTAACAAAATAGACGCCCCCCTGCATTTTGTGCAGGGCAAACATCGAGTCCCAACGCCATCAACGAGTCCCGGTGGCGGGACAGAAGAACAATATTTAATCGCGACCCGCGCAAATCGAGTTACGCGTAACGAGCGTAACGACTCCTTGCTAGTTTTATTTCGCGGAGTGCTCGGCGACATTTGTTTGTATTACGAGAAACGGAGTTGCACGTGGACGACTGCAGCTCGGTGCGAGAAAGAAAAAATCGTCATCGGTGAAAATGCATTTCATTCGAAGTAAATGCGGCTTCCAGACGGAAAGGGGGAGTGAAAGAGATGCAAGGGAATGTATAGCTGGCTTCCCATCGTCGGGCTCGCGATAAGACTCATAAAGCGAGGCAATGAGATCTGTTGCCTGTTTATCGTTGTACCTGTACGAAGAACCGTGACGTTCGCCAGAGACACCGACGAGAACATTCTGCAGCGACCATGCTTATCGCGCCTGCCTTATCTGTGTTTTTCTCGCGTGTGCATGGCGGCACACGAAAACGGGGACACGCGGGTATATGTAGTCGGGAAAAAATCTCTTCCGAAAGAGATGGTATATCTGGCCGAACAAAACTGCGCTTTTACGTCTTTCGTCCCAAATTGAATCCAGGAGAATCGACTTAGAGGAAAACGTAAAATTACAGCAGATGATTCGGCGTTCCAAATAATTCTACATCATTCTAAAACTTCACATATGTTAGATACAGTTTGCGGATCTTTGCGCAAAAAGATATTCGAGCCAGATAAACATTTCATTCTCACTTGAATGATTTTAACGAGCTCGCGATAATACATAGATTAGCTTCCTTAAACCATTAAGAATTTGGCTCCATCAGACTACTCCCACCAAGAACATCGTAGTAAACTTGAACACCTCTTCCACAAGGAGTGAATTATCAACGAAAGGAACGAATTAACAAACAAGAGCAATTTAATTAAGGTTAGCCCCAGAATAGAAGTCTAACTAAGAGTGCAAGAACTCGGTCGACCAAAGGACGTCGACCGTGTGACAAGTTCCAGGTTTATCTAAGAACGAGTTCGAAGTTTATACAAGGCTGATTGGCCACTCGAAGAGTTAATCAACGATTGTTTATTCCCCCACCCTCTCTGACGCAAGACGATCGGTCGTAGAAGTCGAGAAGCGTTTGACGAGGCAACGCGTCGAATTCGATTGCGGGTAGCAGTCGATTATCCAGGGAAGCCCGATAATACGACGTTAATTGGATTCGACGGAGAAGGGGGAAGATAAATCGAATCAGCGGACGGTTCCCGGTTATTTACCTGTGCGTCGGATAAACTCCTGCTCGGACGCGCGAAAGAGCGCTTCGAACTTCGGTTCTGTTCGCAACAATGCTAGTCCCGCATCCGTGGAATACCGCTTTCCTCTGGAACACGGTTTTGAGAGGCTCCGCCGCGCCGCCCCGTTATTCTCCGGGAACTTTTGGATGACCAACTTCTCGTTATCAACGGCCCTCGTTGTCCGAAATGAGTTATTTCACTCCGAGATAGTGCGGACCTTTTTCTCATTTGTGTGGAGTGTTCGGCAACAGGTGGAAGAAAATTCAAAGAGATGTTCTTCACAATATAAAATTATCACGCTCGCCAAATTACAAAAATCCAATAAAATCAGGACGGAACTTCCATCTGCACCTTCGAATTGTATAATATTACATTCAGAAAAGGTGAAAATTTTTCGCCCCCTCAGTGAAAGTTTAACCAATTTTTCTGTCATCAACAGCAAGACAAATGTTCGGATAACCTATTCCGAAAGCTCCACCTTCTACATTCAGTTAAGAACTTGAAGAATTAGGCAATGCCTCGACGTCCATCGAATGGCAAACGTTACGAACATTCGCAGTTCTGGCCAGTCCCACGGGGCGTTGCAATAAGTCATTGTAGTCGGATAGAAGAATGTGTCGCAATAAACGCAGCCATTATAAAACCGTCTCCGATTATCCGAGCCGTGCACGCGGCAGACGTTCTGTTACAGAACAATGGAAGGCTAAATTCGATCGTTCTCCCGCGGCTCGTCGACCGAAAATCGTCCGGAAAGTCGCAATGAAACTCGCAGTTAGCGATAAGATCCCCTCTGTCCGGGGGGAAAAACACGGCGCATTTGTCTGTTCGTTGTAATACCCACGATGTACGGCGAGGATCGCGAGAATGTCTCATAGCCGTCGTCGTCGTCGTCGTCGGGGAGGAGAAGACCTTCCTTCCACCGGCTAGAATGGTCGGAAACGGTCTGGGACCCTTCCCACAAACAACGTGCAATTAAAGTAAGAAAAGACAACGATAGTTGCGCAACCCAGAAAGAGATTCATCTTTCCGCGACGACAGAAATGAATGGCGGCAAACGCGGCGTTGCCGCGCGAAAACGGAATGCGAACATTGTCGGAGAACCCGCAGGAATATTCGAGGAAAACGGTGTCCCGGGACGTGTTGCGAGTTATTGAGCAACGAACTGCAATCCTTCAGAGGCCTGCTAAGCATCGCGAACGGGCATGTCGGATGCGAACGTGATAGTTCGGCGATATTGAAGAGCTGTCCTAATTGTTACAAGACTGTTCACTGTTTATACACCCCCTGGCAGAAAGTTTCCTATCCGAGGCATTGGTGCGGATTTTAGAGGAAACATTCACAATTTACAAGTATAAAATATTACTTTATGAAGTTAAAACTGATGGGAAATGGTTTAAACAATCGTTAAAGATGGAGAGGCACCACTTTTGCACCGATTGTTGAGGATATTTTTCAGTTTATCTTAAAAAGTAAGGGTCCAGCGTAAAATCGAACTATATCACGCGATGGGGCAGACGTTTATCTTGAGAAACCATCCTTTGCAACGTCGACGTTTTTTCGAGCCAAAAAGCAAAATATCTTCGCCCGTATCATCCGATCGGAAACATTCTGCCAGGGGTTGTACATTCGAGCCGTGTCATGCAAAAATGATGCAAGTCGATATTCATCTGTAGGGGTTAACACCACAAATCAGGGGTTTAACTGCATTAAGTAAAACAATTGTAATATAATTTTCGTATCATCCCTCGATATTATTGTGTTTCGCAAAACTTTTTCTTTCAATTACACGAAGATTCTTGAAACTGATTCTATACTATAATACAGCTGTTTCAAATGATCCTGGCTCTCGAACCGAACTGTCTAGAGCCGCACGAAACTACATGAAACTACAGAACGTATGTATGTAGATGAGAAATTTATCCGCCGACCGTCTCAACGACCGCCCCTCAAAAAACCACTTCGCTCCGTCGCAGAGTCTAGAGTCCTCGTATACTGTTAACGTTGATACGAGCCGATTGCAAATTGGCTTGAGAAAACGGAGTACGCGGATGCAAATTCCAGAGCGCTCTATTTCGTCCCGGACGAGAATCACGCTTGCTTCAAAGCGAATCAATCTGGCTCGATTGAAGCTGAGCCGCGTACGATCGGGAACCTGCGAACCAGGAAGACGACCAGCCCTGGTGTGTAACGAACGATTGTGTTGCAGAGGGCTGTGCGAGTCGCGATCGTAACGAGTCGACCGATAAAACGTCGCTTCGATTCCCGGGCTTGCCCGGGCCGGAACGGGACACGGGAACACAAGGTGTTTTCAACGAAATTTCCCGGAGGTTGTTTCGCGGTCGACGAGCTGAAAGCGGACGCCGAGAATGGCCCCGGTGAGTGGTACACAAATTTCATTCGGCCGACACACAAGAATGCTTTCAGGAGGTCTGGCTTTGAGGCGAGCCACCGTGAAAGAAATCTCCACAGCCGCCGAGGCTTTTCATTCGCAGAATTTAATAAACTCCCCCATTCGAGACGGATTTCTTAATCCGCACGCGCTCCGCGCGCGGCATTCCGCCAGTTTTTTCCCGACGCGGCACGAATCCGTTCTTGCCAGTATTTCCAGGCGCGAGAGAACTCTAGCAAATAGTTTTAATTGCCCCGAAAGAGCGGCTCGCTGAAGGCGGAATTGGACGTCATTTAAATTTTTAATTGTCGATTGTTGGTCCGCTGGAGGACCGATCAACCAATAGGCAAAGTAACCACGTGCTTAGGAGAACGCGAGCACCATTGGAATTTTCGGAATTTTACTCGTAGTAATTGCTAAGTGTTTACGTGAGTTCAAAACAATTTTTCAATTAATCGAAAATGCCCAAGAAATCGTACAGGTCCACCCTACAGTCTGTTGAAGTGATCATAAATAAGGGAGAACGAAAAACTCTTAAAACTAACCGTACCGGATACGTAATGTGTCGGATACATATTGTTTTATAAAAATTACCATGCTGAATTCATTTAGATCTTCCATAATTTTTTTTTTTTATAATAATACGTGCTCGAATAAAGAAATTTATTGAGTGATTTCAATGTAGACGAATAAGTAACATTTTGGCTGTTTCCGAAAAATGAAAATTCTCGTTATTTCTTGAACACACCTCGCAGTGGTTAAAATGGTCGTTCCACAGTCCAGTAACAGCTTGAAATATTTTCCCTGGGGATCCAAGAAGAAAAGCCAGCACGGATGACCGGCGGGATCCGAGAGTCAGCTCACGTAGACGCCCATGGCAAATCAGTATCGTCTCCCGAATCGGGGGCATCGGCTATCAGCGGCGTACCGTGCACCGTGCAACACGTGCTACAAGCTGCAAGTGTGATTTGCGGTGCACCGTTGACTTACCGGCAAACAATGAAGCGCGGTCAGCCGCGACGAAACGTTCCGATGCGACACGGCATAACGCTGAAAACCGTATTATTAGGCGAACGGGAAGCGACACTGACCCGGTTCTATCTCCTCTGACTGAGTGAGACCTGCGAGAGGAGTATGCATCTTTCCGTGCATGTTTCTGCATCTTTCTGCAGCGCCACGCCGTTCGCGTGTAAATTCACGAGCGCGGCGCAAGTGGCCCGGAAGCAGCAGTATTCACGCCTAGCATAGTTTCCACAAAGCGTGGAAACCGACCTCCGGGCTAGGAAAGCACTTCTCGTCCCGTTGCTGTTTAAAAAGCATTTACCGTCGTGGCCGCGACAGAAGAGAGACTCTAGAATATTCTTCTGGAAGTTCGCAGAACCCCGCGGAAGCCTATCGCGAGCAACGCGATAACGCGAACAACGCACAGTCGAGTATTTCGCCCGAAAAGTCGGAAAAAACTGTTTTAGCGTTATTTATGGGCTCAAGATCATATTATACTAGCTCGTTGAATTCGTATTAACATCAGCTATAACATTATGAAATAAAAAATGCATTTTAACATTTAAAAAGTCCGAATGATTTTTATTTTTTGTGGAAACAAAAGTTTGTAGATGTTTAAACAGTGTTTAACTTTTGTTGGGAACATTTTTTGGAGTGCTTCCACCGAAAAGCTGGAGAAATATGTAGGTCACGAAACTTTTCGATAAGTAAATATATATTTTGGAACTTTCTAATAAGTATATATAAATATATATTTGGAGAAATTAACAAATTTTTATATTATTAATTTTCGATCGGGGTAAAGGCAGCGTTCGAATTGACAGCGATCCGCTTGCAAAGAGCAAAGTTAGCTCGCGAGGAAATTCCGCGTGTTTTCGGTATCGCGATAACATGGGGCCCGATAGAAATATCGAGGAAGTATCAAAAGATAGGTGAACGGCGATCGATGCCGCGTTCCCATCATCGGCGGACGATGCTTGAACGTCGCTCGAATGTTTTCTCGTTGGAATTACAGATCGGAATAAAAGTGCATCGACGGAATGATATCTGGGATGACCGGTGGGGGAGGGTAAAAAAAGAGCGAGAACCGTCGATATCGGTAACCATTGGAGATCGGGCCGGCCGGTACCGGACGCGCAGTTACACGCGTCATTCTCTTTCCTTGTTCCCGTTTCGCCGGGTCAGGCAACGCGACGCGCGGAATGGAAATTTTCGGGATTGCATCCGGCCGCCCCGGGAGTTTTTCCTGGTTTCCTCGCGAGATCGTTTCCAAAGTCAGCAAACTTCGGTCGAAAATCATATTCACAAAATGTTCATTTTCAGATGCTTGTTTCAATTTTATAATTTTGATCAAGTTTCGACATTTTTGGCATTGCTAAATATTTCGAAAGTATGTAGACGCATTAAATATCGATATGAGACAAGTTATTTTTACCAAATGAACTGCTAGATCGGCCAACCGGAACACTGTGCGACGGACCAGATTTACTAGATGATAAGTGAAAAGAATTCTGGGCTTTATTTGGTGAAGAAAATCGCAAGGGGTTGAAGCTTTCAGGCATCGTAATATCGGTCTCGAAAAATTTCAGAAAATTACGCTACTTTTACCGGTTCGTTGGGGTCTCCTAACATAAGGTTTGCGTGGCACGGGACAGTAATGGGAAAATTACAGTCGTTACGATCGGATGGCGACTCGAATCGCCGCCCACGCTTCACTCTCTTCCGATTGTTTCAAAGGCCGCGGTTGAATTTAATATTCGAGCAATTCGCGTCGTATACGCGCGAAGAATGCAGTTTATTGGAGCTGCGACGACGCTAATTCCCCTTCGGAATCGAACGATCCCGTGCTCTCGCGTCTCCGAGCAATATTCGTGTCCCATTCGTTGGTCCCGTCGTTTTGCACGCGGAAAATCGATGTCTCGCTTCTCTTTGCTCGCTTTGTTTCCGCGTTGCTGCCTCCGCACTGAGGTCAGAGATTTTCTCCGTTGATGCGATTCCAATCTCGCCGATCGTAAAAAGAAGAGAGAGAGAGAGAGAGAAACAGAAAAGTGTATCGAACGCGGCAAATAAACGAGAGATAATAAAACCGGTGGAAAATGGAGACGCGAGCGAAGTCGGAAGCCAAGGGGGTCTCTAAAACCAGGCTAGAGTATTATTAATTTCTCGACTACTTTGTAGAAAGTATATATATATACTATATATTATATATCATATCCCCGGGGAAGGGCGAGTCGCGACGGCACAGAAGTAATGGCGCCTGACGTCTTCTAAACGCACTCGGTGTCGCCAAAACGGGATCTCTATTTGTCATTGTCGTCGGTTGAGTGAGATTAACGACGTCACGAGAAAACTATACTCAAGTGTCCAGTGCAGTCACCCTCTAACGTCTTCAACGATTTCCAATACCATTATTTTCTAATCAATCTTGTAATATACATAGAGCCCCTCCGAATATTCCCCCTACGATTTTCCAACGTTTTTTTCTCTAGTCGCGGTCATAAATGACTATTTTATTGATAAACAGTCCAACTATTATTTGTTCATAACATAGAACGCTTTTGAATACTCATTATATGTTTTTTTTTAGTGATTACTGTTTGCATTTAAGGGGTGAGAACGGCAGTCGGGGTTGGGAACAATAAAACACTGCAGTAGTTATTGGCACTTTTGATTTAAACGGCAAATATTAAGAATTCCTGGCATAGAAAATCATTTCATATTGCTTCTTATTTATATTTCAAAGCAACGTTGTGAGTTGTCATAACAGAGTTCCACATATGACTGTTAGCAACGCTGGCACATCCAGCAAGACCGACGGATGACCACAGTGCAGTGTAAATTGTGTTTTATTAAAATTTTCGTTGCGAGTAATGTATACTTTATCGCTTTGTAACTTAATTTCGGACTGTACAACACAGATGTAATAAGTGCGCGTGTATGTTTAATTATATTTAAAACAAATAGCCTATTTAACGTTTACTTCTCACTGTGCCAATGACTGTACTATTTGTCTTACGATTGTTATTTACTGAATATGTTTTATAATAACAGATTCATGACTCGTAAAACTGTTCGATTTTGCTGAATAATCTCTATTAGCTTATAATAATAGCAAGTTAAGCTCGTTTAAACATTTCAAAAAAAGATAAAAAGATTTGTACTATGTTTTTGGCTTAGGGTGCCAATCATTGTACAGTTTAACCTATTTACCTACGGGGCTATTGATCTGAAAGAAAACATTTAACCCCGCCGTTCTGTTCGCATTCACGCGGAACGAAATTTCAATTGTGGCAATCAACGTCATGTACAATAAATAAACACCGCGTTCATTATCGTGCATAAAAAAACAGCCCTATAATTTGGCAGCCAGTTTTCACCCTCCCGGCGAGAAGGTGGCTAACAAGTTCCGAGCTGAATATTTTCCAGAACTTTTTAGGTTTCGTCGCTTGTTTACGAGCGGAATTTGTCACGCCCCTCTCGATCGAATTAATCGAGAGACGCAGAGCATGGGCGTGATTACTGTTTCGCAGGTGGCACCTGTTCGAGATTTATGAGACCGATATCGCGCGATCATCGAGTCTGGGGAAACTCCGGAGTGGAAAAGTAATGGGCGAAGTTCTGGCAGCGACCAGTGTTCCCGCGGTTATGGTCGCTTGCGTCCCTTCCCGAAGAGGAAACTTTCAAATCTCTCGGTGAAATTGATTGCGAGACTTTTTTCCTAATTAATATAGTGCGCTAACGAGACGCGACATTGTCTACCGCACCACAATAGGGTTAGAAGATATTTAAAAAAAACGATTTCATGTGCATTAAATTAATTATTTTAATGTTTAAGGGCCTTGGGGCACGTTCTCCCGTTATCCGATCGAGCTGAAACTTCGCACAGAGTCTTTTTAAATTATTCGGAACAACCTCGGGGGATGCCGTAAAATAAATTCAAAAGTCGAAAATAACAGCCGCCCTAGTCCACAATCTACATTGTCTGCGAGATGAAGAAGACCTAGCTCGGTAAGTAGATGCACTTTTCCGTGGAGTCTGTTCCGGCTCGGAAACCCTGCATTTTAATTGTATCTCGCGATAACGCGGGTTATAACAGCTGCGTTTTGCATGCAGCGTGCAGCTCGCATTACGCGATAAAGAGAATGTTTGCGGGCGAGCAAGACACGGTAACGTTGCCGTAACGAGAGAGCGAAAAGGAGAGCGTCTCCCTCTCGCACATTGTATCTAACTCTCTATCCCTTCGTCGTCGTTTAACGCCGGCTTTTCACCGTGTTCGCGAGAGCCTCGCTTATATTGTTAGGGAGGCATCTGGAAGCCATATAACGGGTATCCCGTTAAAAGAAAGCCACTCTCCCTTTTACGAGCGCGACTAGCAGCCCGCGAGGGGCGAATTACGAGCTGGGGAGACACACGCGACCGTCGGCCCCGCGTGTTTTGAATTTTTTGAAATCCTTTGAAACACTGACTGTGCTATTCCTGAAAGAAGCCTCCCACGGAACGACGGAGCCTGTTTCGATTTCACGCAACACCGTGTAGGTGGAACTCGCCTGGCGCCTGGACACCAGGTCTTTATTAAACAGTTTATACGCAGACGAGATTTTATGTGGGGGAAAGAGCAGGGAAATATTAGGATAAGAACGCTGTCTTAGAATTGGAGCTGTTCACCTGCGGGTGCGGCGCACAGTGATATATTTGGCAGAGTGGGGCATTTGGCCCGAAAAGTCGGTGAAAACTATTTCAGCGTTATTTATAGCCTCAAGGTCGTAACAAAACAGTTCACTGTAACCAAATATGATAATAGTTTCTCAATGCCACGATATTTAATCCTTCATTTACCGCTACAGTGGGTGTACAATGTATTCAACAGCTATTTCAAACAAAACTTTGTACATGTATACAACTTACTAAAACCTACCAAAGACACCTTGTAAATTTTCATTACAGGCACGCGACCTTTACTTTTAAAAAATTATTTACACATTAGCTAGCAAACTAAGACCAATTTTGAAAAAGTTATTCGTTTTTGAACAAGCCATTCAGTTGGTTGATAAATACTGTTGCGTACTTATAAAAATATACTTATTGGAACATCTATTTTTCACTCCATGATGATTTGATATTCTGAACAAGTTGAACATACGCCTTTTCAACCTCAAGATCCACTGGGTGGTCGTCAACGCGTCTCGTTGCGATTGCGTTACAGTTACAGGGTGCAAGTGCATCGACACACGTCCTGCTGTATTATATTGCAGGCTTTGTCGCATCGGCAGACTCGTTGGCGCTAATGAAAAGCGATTCCCAAACAAGTGTGCAAGCGGGGTTGAACGCCGGCAAGCTCGGGGGCGAATAAACTCGCGCGAGAGACCGAATTAGTTCGGAACGCTAACTGCATCCGCCATGCCCCGTGTCCGAATGTTGCCAGTGTATTCGGGGCAAACGAGCACGAGCATGAGTGCGAGTATGCGCGCACGCGGCCGAACGCGATTTCGAAATCTCTGTGGAAACGGTGTAACGAAGAGCAAGCGAACCTGGGTCAGGTTTTCAAACAGCCCCTGGCTGACTGCGCCGTCTGCCCTTGCGCAACAATGCGTACACGCGGTGTGTCTGTAATGTCACTGTGTTTGTAATGCCGGCAATAGCGCAATAAAGACGATGTAATAGTCATGATGTCCTCTGTGCCTCGCATCTGGGTCACCAGGATGTCAGTGGCGCTGTAAAGTTTATGCGATTTCACGGAGCGGTTTCCGTGATTTTTTCCTCGGAGCTTTCAGACGGTTATGGTTTCTACGAGTGTTGGTAGTCACCGGGAGTTTATTAATACTATAATACCCCTAAAGAAGATGATGCATATTCCTTTCACAATAACATGATTGAATTTAGTCAGATTTCACAGGTTTTTTGTGATAACCTCATGAGTCGTAAAAGAAAAAATTTTTGTTATTCTACAATTATTGAGTCTATGTATTCGATTAGACACCATCAGTCTAATTATATTTTTATAGAGAAATGCAAACTGTACTCGGTTTTAGTGTCCAGTAGCTAGCAAGGTAACGAGCACTGCAATTAAAATTAAAGGCCGTTTTGAAACCGGTGATGTCCTGGTGCCACGTAGTGCCTTATGATAATTAGAGTGCGGTTTTTAACATTTTTATGGTAAATATTGAAAAAGAAAAATACTCTGAAATATACTAAAATTATTAACGGAGTGTAGATTTTTATTTTAGATTTGAGTCTGTACAAATAATGAAGAGAAAATAGTGTTGTGAAACAGTAGGTAAACACACCATTAGCCCGGTGATTTAAAAGGACGTGGAAACAAGATAGCCACAACAATAGCCTTCATTATGTCAACTATAGTAATTACACAACAAGCATTAATACATTCGTATAGCTATTAACACACACGCACACACACATGTATTTCTGTTTGTGTGAAATAATTTATCGGAGCACACTAGCGATATCAGAGAAGTTTGTTTAGTAAACAGTATTTCGTTAAAATAAATTGAAACTGTGCCAGAAATTGCATACATATTGCATAATAATATATGTATACTACAAAAATTCATCCAGCGTCATAGAAATAGAAACAATATGAAGACGGTAGAACGTTTGCATAAAGTCAATTATAATATTAATCAATGTTATGTAATTATTTATCAAATTAACCGTGTAAATCGAATGTCAATATTTTCCTATCTGCAGAAAGACATTAAAGTGCATTGTAAACCACTGACCACTTAAGAGTTAATTCAATTCGCCCGAGGCTCTCGATCTCGAAATTAAAACGGATTGCAGCAACAATAATAATAAACCACGAGCAGAAACAATCCCTTTGATACACACGGTGCATGGATACACACGATGCCGTGTTTGCCTTGGCTTCTGATTGGCTATCGTTGTAGCGTTCATGGGATTTTCTTAAGCGAAATAATTTTGCGAAATTATGCGAAGCCAGGAAAAGCTCGAGCAAACCACCCCCAATATTGACCGTGCACACGTGCATTATCTCAGCTTTAGAGCAAACAGGTGCAACTAAATGAACGGTGCACGGCTGTTACACGCAACTCGCTGCCATCGGACGTTCACAGGTACTGAAAAAGAGCTGAAACTGCTGCTTGAACCAACTGGATTAAAAAGACGCCTGCCCTGTCTCAAGTTAGCAACAATGTGGAAGGGATAACTGCTTTCGAGTCGCCCACGGCGATCGATCGATTCTGCTCTCGAACTGTAGATCCCCTTCGGCGACACGCTCCTGTATTCGCGCCAGTGTGGGTGCACACAGCCGCATAATGTTACTTCCAACGATATGTCCGATTCTTCACGAGAATGCGCGTGCTACTTCGGCATTCTGGACTTGCCTAATCAGTGATTCACACACCGATCCGATCCATCAAGTTTTCCGAGCTGTTTGGCAACTTGCATCAAATTTTTCTGGTCTTATATAACTTTCCATTGCCGCCTCGCAATTTTCTTACCCAACTTAATCAATTTTTACTGTAATCTATTGAGTAACTCGAATTTTTTACAATCTACCAGGCGTGAGAATGTTACAGAAATGATTCAGCTGGTAATGGCTAGACTTTCAAAGAAGGTATTCTCTTTCAAATGTACTAAAGTTATTGCAAAAAGAACCTCCTACGTGGCTCGTAATTCTAGTAATTGATGAGAGTTTTGATTTTTCGTAAAAATCCGCAACTATATAAGGTCTCTGCAGAATTTCGAAATAGAAACTAGAAGGGCCTCGTCTACGGACTTATCGCCGAGACTAAGAGATAGTCGATTTTGAAAGCGCCGATATCTCGTCTGGCATCGAAGTCGTTGACTCTGCTGGGAGGCTTATCCTCGTTCGGAGCTCTCCGAATCGGCATGAGAGAGGAAGAGGAGGGAGGTGGTAGGCGTATACTCGGCGCCAATCGTCTTGAGAACGGTATCGGGTTACGCGCGATTGTTGTAATAATTACGTGTCACTCATTCCTGGCTGCGTACGTGTTACGCTATTATGTAGGCCGCGCCTTGCCTCGCAGACACATTGTCTACCTGGACAAACGGTCGCGACCGTAAACGTCGCCGAAAACGGGACAGCTGCTTTCAGGGGACTGTCGTCTCGGTGCAATTTACCCGGTCTAACGATCTGTCCCATTCGTCCAGGTAAGTGTTGAATCAGTACCTCGCTGCAGTATTTGATTTACCATTTACTACCTTCGCTACTCTCTGAAAGAAATGCTTCGTACACAGGCCGCACTAAACTTTCCAACTAGGTAGAATCTTCACTTTATGTTCTGCGAGACGAAGGAATTTTTACCGATACAAGTAAACAGGGTTTATACGTTGCACCGTTGCTCCTTTGCTCGTCTCTTCTGTTCTCAAAATCGGCGAAATTCTGACGGATACCCGCCTCCGACGGCACAGTGAAAAATTTACTTGGCTGCAAACTTTGCAATTCCATCTGTTGTATCGTCCCTTTATCTTTCCATTCTTCTCTCTGCCTGCAAATCGGTCAGTCAGAGAGAAACGTCGTTAAATGAATCGAAACGCGTAAACCAGCGATTTCGAAAAATACGGCGCGCGTAACGACAAAATGTAATTAAAACCGAAAGCTTACTCGATCGCGCACTGACTGGAACGGCACTTCGGAGGATTAAAATCCGGCGAAATAATGGCCAAGTGTTAAATCAACGCCGGCGAGTTAATCTCGAGAGACATTGGTCTGCTGGTTTTCATTTTGGCGTTCGAACGCGGACAATATTATTCGCCGAGAACGTCGAGTGTAGAGGGACGTCACGTCGGGTCGCACTAATCGCCTGTAAAATGTTAAAGCACTACTGATTTATGGAAGACAAATTAAACTAATACCTTTCTTAGAAGCTCATTTGCCGTTTACAGCCGTCCGGAATTCAATCGGCTTCCGTTGTGCGCTCTGCCCGAACGAAATAGCCCCCGCGATTTCGAGGCGACTCCAGCCAATAGAAACTAGCATCCACTGCACGACATCGTACAGTATTCCACGAATTAGTCACGATACGTTCCGAGAGCTATTTGTTTCTATGATGAATAATATCGTGCTCCCGGTAGCAGCATTCTTGGCGTTGCGCGTTGGCGCAGGTGAAATGAATGGTCGTCGAAGCATCGAAAACGAGTCCGTTTGACACAAAGTTCCGATTGCGCTCTCACAGCTGGCAGCTCGAGTGTGTCGCACAAAGGACATACACACAGAAAGACAGACAGAGAGAGAGAGAGAGAGAGAGAGAGAGAGAGAGAGAGAGAGAGAGAGAGAGAGAGAGAGAGAGAGAGAGAGACAAATAGACGAACAGTGTCTTTGCGGGACGCGGCCGCCTCCATTTCGTGAATTATCATCGAGCTGGTCCGCGCGAGCCCAGCCAGTCCGGAGGGCCCGGCATTAATTACGCCGGCAGGTAAAACTTGAGCCTTCTGCATTGTGCGCCAGGATTACAATGCATTTTATGCAAACCAGCTCGTAGAATAGCAGTTCGTTGAATGCCGCGGCCGAGCCCCTTGCCCTTCCACGCCTTGCCTTCGCCCGTTGGCAAACACTTCTATCTCCCTGCGTGCCTCCCTCTCCCTTTCCCTTCGCCCCTTTTGCTGCGGCCTTAGACCCGCGAAATAATAGTAAACGCTGGCTAATCCATAATTGTTTCCAACTGCATCCTGCGAAACCGTTCCGTCAAAACGCCGCCGCTTGCGTGTATACAAATCTTTTAGTGAAAATTTTTAGTAGACCATCTTTAATTTACTGCAGCAACTGTTAACTGTCCAGTTGCCTTTCGATATAAGACGACGATACTGCCTTCGCAACAAGAATATCTGTATCCCCTCTTCTGCTTTCGATGTGGCGCTAATTACTTCTTCAATCCTCTTAGCACACTCTGTTAATGATCGCAGAATTTTCAGATTTACGGATTTACGAAATAATCCGCAGTCTAGCAACAACGATTGTTAGATGTTGTGTAGAATAAAATTGACTTGACCCGTTCATCTCCAGAAGATAATTGAAACATAGCGATGCCGGGGTACCTTTTGTTACCGGTTGATTACGATGTAGTAGTCTCACGGAAAGATTCTTAATCTTTTGAATGCTTAAAAAGCCACGCATCTCCATTGTTCGAGGACAATGGAAAAAGGTACGCGTACACTGGGAAAAAACTGATTAAAAACTTTGATAACCACGTAACAGATTAAACACTCAATCTACTCGTTTATAGAGGAACGAAACTTTTCCTCTCTCCGTAGAAAGATCTCCGAACGTACGCGAACCTTGAAATATTTAAATACATTTCAAACGTTGCAGAGATTATTTTAACGAGATTTAAAGTTCTACTTATAATATTTTTATTAAATTTCATTAATATGAGACAAATCATTTTTCTACCAAAATGAACTGTTAGCCCGGGCCACTGTGGGGCAGCAAAAAAACGCAGATATTTTTAAACCGGTGGAATTTCGTAGACGACGACGCGACGGTGCACGGGAGTTGTCGAAGTAATTTACGACGGTCGGCGCACACGTGCACCCGCAAATTGCGTTCGGTCGCGTGGCGAGCGATCGGGAACGCGTAAAGACTGCATCCGCGCTGCATCGTGCCGCGCAAGTTTTCGAAAGCCGATTAAGGGTGCGTTTATACCGAGGTCCTCCGCGGGCTTTAGACCGCGGACGTTGCCATAAATTTCGAGCGGGTCGACGGGCCGGCTATGCCCCGCTGTGGGCCCGCTCGAATTTTATGGCAACGTCCGCGGACTAAAGCCCACGGAGGACCTCGGTATAAACGCACCCTAATTCGACGAGCTGCCCGTCTCGAGTTACAATTCCCTCTCTGCCGAATGGATAGCCGATGTACGGCTTCGCGGTTTTCGCCGTGGAGTTGCGAGCCGAGCCGGCCACCAGGGGGATGAAAGAGAATTCACCGACACGATTGCTTACCTCGGAATAATTATGGAACGCGGATCCGGGAGAGTGCGTGCCACCATCGCTACAAAGCACCCATCACGTGCAATCGCAGCCCCGATCAACCCTGTTCCATCGCGTTTCGGTGTTCGATCGACTCGAATACCGCTCCCAAATTACTCTGGCCAGAATCGAGTTCGCGCACCTACATATAATTTGTTAATCGGAAGTAATCCGGCTGTTTCTGCGAGGAAATTATCTTTGTTTATTTACAGAACTTGGCATCAGGTTTTTTCAAAATATTATCTATTTTACCGGCACTGTCCAGGTTCAGAGCCGCCAGATTAAGGCTTGTCTCCCCACTCTATCTTCCTAAGTAACGTTTTCCTCTCGATTCGAGTCACTTCCCCTGATCTGGCGACTCTGTTCACGTTTCCCATTTAATTCCGAATATTTCCCTAATTTAACATTCCCGCACTTCGTGGATCCTAATCAAATTTATTAACAGATTGCCAGAAAAATTGTTTTCTCTCTTAACGTCACACGATTGATTCCAGAGACACTGTGCGAAACAGTATTCAATATACAGAATTTCCTATTATGTAATAGGCAACTCGAAGACGCTTGATGGAAGTTAAATGGCGAAGTTAAAGGGGGAAAGGGACAAATGTTCGCTCACATTCAGAGACAGATTTTAGAAATTCCGTGCAACGCTACGAAGCACTGAATGCTATTTTCGATTAACTCTTAACGTCTCGGAACGATATAATTGTGAAGTTAACGGGGGGAATACGAACGCTCTCTCGCGTCCAGAAACAAACTGATTCTACATGTAGCGACGCTACAAAGCAGCGGATGTAATTTTCCGTGAGCAGACGACTCAAAGACGTCTGCTCGTGATAAAATCGCGCTCGTTACAGGGGGGGAGGGCGGAGAGGAAGGCCGTAGCAAGCGGAAACCCTAGTTCTACGGGTATTTGATTACACGCTCCAATTCGTCGGGCATGTGTCGGTCTGGATGTCTGTCTGTCTATGAAACGTGTCGCGATACTGCGTCGTCGAAACAGTATACGGCTAGGAGAGGCTGCTCGAACGCGATACGTAGAACGAAAAGGGAAAGCCATCCGGCTATCGAGTATCTACCGTTCTCACAAATCTTCGGTGTCCCTAATCTACGTGGCGGGCAGCCCGCGAACTGAAAACCTGAGGCGCCACAATAAAATAGGAACCGATGAATGAGCAAATACTACGTTCAAACGGGGTAGTGCCGGCCTCCTCCATTCAGCCACCGGTGAGAGACCATATTGCTCTCCCACCTGTTATGTTCGCCGGCAGTTTATCTCCCCCTTGCTCCATTAACCCCTTATAATATCGAACCGAATAGGGACCACTTTATTTTTCGATGGGTCGAATACTGCAATTTTTCTGCAGCCTGAACGGTGATATTCGTCCACAAAATGTTAAATATCTGTTTTATTAAATAGGATTGTATGCATCTACGACTAAATTGGGTACGTACAGGGTGTAAAGAAATGGCTGCCATAGGCGTATTATTCATCTTCTGATCCATGAAGATCTGTAAAGAAAAGTTGCCGGAAAACAGAGTTGTGTTAATTCAGTTACGCAGTTGAATTACATTGTATTTCAATTATATAGTAATTCAACTACGTCGTAACTGAATTACGTAATCCAAACCATTCAATTAATTTAGTTACTTTTTTTAATCAGATGTGTAATTAAAAAATACAATATAATTAAAATACAGCTCTCCAAAAATTATAGCTCAGAACTTTGAAGAAGTGAAGAAGATATTATAAATTTATAAATAATAAATTCCTTCTGTCTGTGTGTCTATGAAACCTGCACATGGATTTTTTAACCTCTTCTTACCGATTACTTTATCATTCTTTAATTCTTATAATTTTAATTTAATTACATCGTAATTCGTAACTAATGTAATTCGATTACAATGTATTTTATAATTGTACTCCATTGCAATTACAAATTACATTGTAATTTAATTCTGAATTATAAATCACAATATTATAATTCCTGGAGTAATTCAACTGTAATTCTGCACAACTCTGCCGGAAAATAGTCGATTTGATCAACAATCGACCTTGACTTTTAAGGTGAAATTTTTTGTTGCATAATATTCTAAGCACCATGCAATTACAAAAACATTTGGATTGTACGGAACAATTTCAAGGATTTTAACTAGCATCCTCCGCGGGGGGAACGCGGCGTTCCAAACGAACCGAATCGCAGAGTAGCGGTGAGCTATGCCCCCCGAGACACGTTGACGCTCGCAGGAACCCCGCCGGTGATGTAGGGCACCTAGCGCATCGTTCGAGGGAGGGGATAGCCGGCTGTTATCTAAATTACTCTATTTTCTCGAGGGATGCTCGCGATGGATTTTTTTTCGATCGTCTGGAACGTAGGCATCGAGTCGAGGTGGGTGTTCCGATTGCTCTACACGGGCCCCCCTGCCTTCTCATCCACGATTCTCCTATCTCCCTCTTTCTCTTCCCCGAGGTCCTCTACTCTCATCCGCTTCCCCTCGATCTCGTTTTCGGTCGACGCGCCTCGGAAACGTATAAGTGTCCGATTCGGGGCACCGTGGTACTCTAAACACGAGTCATATTTAATTTCGAGATACCGATCGGTGGGCCGGTCCAGCGACGCGTACGGGACCCCGTGCGATCGGCATCGAGAAGAACGCCCATGGGACAGGTCCAAGTCGGAAATACCTTTCCCGTTTATGATCACAATTATTGCGCTCCGTCCATTGTGCCTCGCGCGAGCATAAACATTTGTTGTTTCTCGCGCTGTCTGGGTTAGACCGAGGATAATCCTCTTTACTGCGAAAAGAATCGTTAACGGCCGTAGCGTCGGTGGCCGAGCAAAGTTAACGGTAAGAATCGACCCCCTGTACCGTCACGGGAGAATACAGTGGCAGAGGTTTTTTACCTGGGGACAGACTGCTTCCCCAGTGATGAAGACACGAGGTAAATTCCGTGGTTGCCAGGGAAAACACTGCACGTCACACAGTTCGCAAAAAAATTTCAGTTTATGCATTAATTGAGCTTTAGAGAACGTCATGAAAACAAATTCGATAGGCTCAGAAAATAATGCAATTTAACCAATGTCCCATGTCAAAGAATTAGTAATCAAAACTATAAAAGTGAAAGTATGCGACATGCGACACGTTCTTCCTTACAACCACAGAATTAACCTGAATGATTTATTTTACGATTACTAGTCCAATAGAATAATTATTTTATTATTTGAACGGTTATGAGATGTACCTATTGGTACGGACCACGAAGCCTCTACTGTAAAATGAACGTTGAGGAAAGTGTTTGGAAAACCGTATTTTTTCAAGTTGTCCCAGTCCATCGGTCTGTGACGTTTTTACACTGGAAATTCAAGGGAGATTTATATTATACGCAAGCCCACATACCCAGTAGCAGAAATCCCACCTGACACGCAGTATTTCATACTCCCGATTGAATCGATCGCGGAGATCACAGCCGGATGCATAGCACCTGAGAAACTCTAATGACTAATCGAGTCCTCCTGGAGGATGAATTCGAAAGTCCGAGCGCAGGACGTGTTTGTCGCAGAGCTAGCCGTAGCTTGTCGCGTTTGCGCCGAAACCTTGGGGATCGGTGCGCGTCGGGTCGCACGGTTGCATGCACGGTTCAGCGAGGTAAACGCAGCGATCGAGGAACAATGCGGCGCTCGTTGAATCTTCAGGTTGCATCTTCCACATGTAAAGAAACTCCTGGTAGTCGCGGTAGGGAATCGGTGGAACGTTCACCGCGAAAGTGGATCGCGAACGAACGTTCGTGAAAACGAAGTCGCCGCATAGCATAGCGGCGGCGTCGGCGTCGGCGTCGGCGGCGTTGTGCTTACGGCCCGAAAGGCTTACCGTAATTCATCTGTCTCTCTTTCTCTTTGCTCTCCCTCTCCCTCCTGTCAGCGTAGTGTCTCCCTCTGTCGTCCTGTTCCCTCCTGGTGGTAAACCGATGGTTTCTCTATCTCGCGTGAGTCGGTGCCCCCTCCTCTGGGTGTTCGGTGTGTGCAGGGGTTCCCCCCTCCCGGGACAGACGAGTCGAGCAGGTAACGTGCCAACGCCAGGCAATGGCGCCTCGGCGGCTGCACCTGGGCTAACCGTTCGCCAGGTGAGCGAGCTTGTCGATTGGCCGAGTCGCGCAAAACCGGCCGCTGATTGGCCGGTGCCGGGGTTCCGCCGGCACGGAACTTTAATCTCGTTCACCGTAGGCGCGCTGCTGCTCAGTTCAACTTACCTTTGCCGTACGGACGGACGGACGGACGGCTGGGGCTGGCCACGCAACCCGCGCCCGGACATTCCACGAGAAACGCGTCGTCGTCGTCGTCGTTTCGTCTGTTCGTTTGTGCGATTCGTAGACCGGGACGCCTACAACCGCCACCGCCGCCTGCACCGTGCGCTGCCACAGAGCTTGTCCTCACACGGCTACTCTCCTTAGCTGTCTCTCTTTCTCTCTCGCGCGCGCGGCGCAGTTGACTGGCGTGCGTGGAAACCGGTGCGTCGCGGTCGTCGATCCATGGATCCCGTCCCCGCGCCGCGGACCCGTTGAAAGATCATCGTCGCTCGGCTTAGGAGATCGCGTCTCCGCGATCGCGTGTATACCTCCGTGTGTGTGCGCGAGTGAGACAGTGTGTGTGCGTGTGTGTGCAAGCGCGAGACCAACGACGAGTAAGCAAGAGAGAGCGAGTTTCGCTCTTCCCCCCTGGATAGTTGGCAGCCCGTCGTCCACCTATATACCTGCGGTGCACGTAGATCGTGTACAAGCGGGGCCCCTCTTGCTTACCCTCCCTCCCCCTCTCTCTCTCTCTCTCCGTCCTTTATTCTACCTCCGTCTCTCCAGCGCGTGTTCGTGATTGGTCGGTGCGTGGCATTTTTAAAAAGTCGTCCGCCTGCTTCTGTTCGCCGTTGCGCCGCATCGGAGAAAGAGAGGAGAAAGACACACACACACACGCATCCGGCAGGGGGCGATGTCGCGAAACCGCCAGTGAGAATCGATACCCCCCTATCCGATGATCAAGGCTCCTCCGTAGATCCTCGCCGAAGACCGCAGCGACCCTGCGGACGCTCTACACACCTGGAATTCCGCGGGTTACATTGTTCGGCCTCGAACTCTCTCGCGGCCAGGTATTCCGCGAGGGCACACGCGTGCACAAGACAGCCCACCCCCCGGCCAGCGAAAGCACGGGGGGACCGGCTTCGCTGGCTGTTACATTTGGTGCCGCAGAACCGAGCGGAAGATTCCTTGGCGGAAAATTCAAACGGGATTTCGCAGGAGAGGAAAGCCCGGTGCCGGAGCCGAGCCGGCAACGCTGCAACAACGGCTATCAAGCCGCTGACAGGTAGAACGCGGCCGAGTAAAACGAGAGGGAGAGGAAGAAACGGGAGCGTGGTGGAAGGAGAGCGAACCAGAGAGGAAAGAGCAGAGTGCCGGGCCGCGTGCAGTTTCTTTTTCGAACGAGCAAGATCCCTCTCCGACGAGACCGTTTCCGAAGTGACACGCGGAGATCGACGGACTCGAGGATATACAGGCTCGTCGGAAGTTCGATATCCCCGCCGGAAAATCGATTGTTCCTACGGAGTGTTCGCTGGAGATCGCACGGTGTTAAGAATAGAGAAGTGAATCTGGAAGAGGAGGAAGGGGCAAACGCTCTCGGGAGGAATATAGCCGCGCGACGGTTGCGGTGATTTTCTGATCTCTGTTCGGAGGCGCGCCTTCGGACGCGGTTCTCTCTCCCTCTCTTTCTCTCTCTCTCTCTTTCGGTGGATGTGTGGTCGTGGTCGTGATCGTGGTGTGCCGGTGTGTGCCGAGGTTTGGTTGGGATCGTGCAGAAGAGAAAGAAACCCGTGTAGAGGGGGGCAGTGGGCAACCAGTGAACTGCGACACCGCGATTAAGTGCAAACGAGACGAGATATAGCCGGCCCAGGACACCGTTTCAGGGAGAGGAAAGCCGCACACGCGATCGCCGAGAACTGGATTACACGGGCGACCCGAGAATCGCCAAAATTTTGCCGGTTTCTAAAAAAGGTGAAGCTCTATCTTTTCGGACTTTCTTCCTCGAACTTGCTTGCCATTTTTCTTTCTCTCTGTCGCTCCACCGGTGTTTCTCTCCTCACGGCCGGTCTCTGTTCACCGGGAGCTTACGGTCGTTGCCATTTACCGAGCGACAGACGGCTTTATCTACGGCTGGTTCACTCGACTCGATCCCTGACACCCGAATCTATTCTACCCGGTTTTTGTTCGTTATCGTAGCCGACTTTTATTTTCGGAAGAGCTTATCGACTTCGACCGATAAGCCGTGTTTGCGCTGCTCGTCGATACCGGCGACGAATGCACCAGATACGATCGAGCGCGATCTCCTCTATGGACGCGGCCGATTCTAGGTCCATTTATTATAGCATCGACTGATGGCATTATGTCATATACATGTTATACACTGATAGCATTTTATCCCTCATTTCTCGCGATCTGAATCTATCCGGTGTCAAATTGTCACAAAACTTCAATCGAAGGATGGTTCCTTGATTTCACGTCGAAGACACATTAAACGGCTGCTATGACGGTTCTTTGATTCGCTAATTAAAGCTTCGGACGAGCTACGACTAGCTTGCGGAGGCACAAATTTGAGTTGGGCATAAGTTGAGTAAACGGAAACGGTAAAGACACACGCCAACAACATCCAAATGTAGAGTCTACATGGAGTTAGACTCTACGGAGCGATGGGTTGGCACTTTCAAGCATTGAACGGTGGAAGCACGATCGCGCCGCGTGCTACTCATGCGATTAAAGCGCACGATGAAGCCGAAGACTTACCGTTTCGACGGGAATTCCTCTTTGACAGTCGCTGGCACAGAAATATGAAAGTGGTTCCGTGTCCGAAATTATCACTGCTAGAAACTCATTGTCATGGACCATTGACTTTGAAAAATTAGGAAATGATCGCCGAGTGTTAATAGCCTCACGGAAGATAATGTGTTATTTGGTATCAATCGCAGGCTTCCACCAATACTCTCGACCATTTAATCGAGGTAAGGATCGTGATCGATGCGACGCTGATCCGGGGTCGCGCGAATTCAACTTTTTCGCGCGACGCCGGCGGATTCCGCGTCCCGACGCCACAAAACGCTGTCGGCCTGTTCTCCGTTTAGCCTCGGGTGTCTCGGCCTGCCTAACCTTGAAATCCCACTCGTCGGTACTCGCGTGTTTTTAAAACACTCGATCTTGGCTCTCGTGAGACGCGCGCATGCGTCCTTCCGTCGACGGTCCTCTCTCTCCTCTTTTTTCCATTCCTCCTTCGCCTTCTTCTCTCGTCCTCTCTCCTCTCCTCGACTGTTCCGTTCCCGCGTTCGCGGGTTCGACGAAATTTCAATTAAAATCGCTAACGGTGCCGGCGACATCGACGGAGCCCGATTTAACTTTCAAATCGAACCCGACCGCCCGCCGGAATCGATATGTCGCCGGGAAATTTGACTCTCGCCCGCGAAAACCTCGCGATCTATTTTTATTCGGCGGACTTTGCGGACTTTGGAATCCTCGTATGTACAGGGTGATCCAGGCGGAATAACTGAAACTTGTCATCACGAATAGACTACGGATTTTACGCATTTATGGCAAAAATGAGTAGGTGCAATTTAACCAAGGGGCAGATTAAATGAATTTGACAGCTCCGATGAGTAAGTCCCAGCTAATTATAATTATTAAAGGAACAATGAAGTTTCTATTCAAACAATTTTTATTTTCCATGGATATTACTAAAGTTTAACTTGACCCTTTGTAGTCGGAGCTATTTTAACTTGGAATTGAAACATTTCTTCCGACCTAGAATAATTCTAGCATTGCATTTGATTTTTTCATTTTATGTATATGCAGTTGATATAATACCTCAAAAATACTTAAATGTGTAGTAATTGATTAAATACCAACATATTTCGTAATGTAAAGAGTATTGTGAATAATGGTACAGCATATTTTAGTGGTTACACACACTTCTCCCACAAGCCTTTGCCTTCGGAAAGCATCTAGGAGCCATCATGCGATTTTCGAGGCGGTCCATCGTGTTTATGTGTTGCATAAATTTCCACCTGCCTTTCATAGTATCTCTGCGTTATGCATCTGCTTTGGCACCTCATTTTCCGCGGATAATATTTTTCAATAACCAAGACTCTCTCTCGACGGAGTTGTCGATGGCAAAGGGTCAGCTTCCGCGTAATCTGTGTGTTCCTCGTAGAACCTCGCGATTCATTTTAATTCCGTTCGACGTTGACGAGTTCGCCAGAGTTCGCGGAACTCCCGCAGCGCGGAACAAAAGACTTTTCTTGCGACGGTTTGTCGATACACGGCGATCGATCGATCACCTGACAACGGGTAATATTCTCCGTAGTTGTGCGTGTACGATACACACAGGCAGAAAGAAAGAAAGCGAGCCGACAACGCTCGATATCAGAGTTTCCTGCATTGAACGGGTTCTCGGTGCTCTCTGTCGTCGCGTTTATGTGTTCGCGGAATGTCATCCGTTCCAGAAATATAAAAAGCGCATCTCCCGCCGCCGCCGACGACGACAACGAGAGATTCTCACGAACCGATTATAAACTACGCTTTTATAAGCCGCAGGAATTCTTGTTTCGCGATCGCGACGCGAGTGCTGCGCGTTTTTCCGCTCGAACCAGCCGAAACAAACAAACCAGCGAACAAATAAATGCTTGCCGAACGAAAGGGCCATTTCGCGCGGCGCGCACCGGCGTGTACAACCCCGGCCCCCATAATTAGTTCCATTCTGCGCTGGATATTGTGGAAGTGGCTAATTTCACGACGCTCCCGCCACGGCCGCCATTTGTTCGAACCCTTGTACAATATACTTTGCTCGAGCGTTTCAGACCGGTAATAACTCTTTTCCGACCGAAATACCGCAAGAATCTTGGACACCAACAATGTCCCCTGCGAAATTGCCCGCCGCGCCTGTATTTCGTAGGTGCCCTACACAAAGGGACCACTGGTTGCCATTTTTCAGCGAAATTGCCCGCAAATCCATCATTCCGCTGTCCGTCAAATATGGACCCGTTAATCAACTGCGTTTTAAATTGCCATTATTCGTGACAAGTGTTCTCGCGAATGCAGGAATGTGGTTCTCGCTACAGTCTATTGTTCTGACAACTTGTTTGCGGCGAATTCGGAATGTTTACCAGCGGGTGTTTACATTTTAATCCAGTTCTGAACAGCTTTTACCATTTCTGTGCTTTGTCCTGTTGCTTTCATAATTCATCCAGTTCATTTCAGTACTCGGTAATTGTAACAGTAAAGTATCCTCTATTAAGAAGTAGCTCGTGCGATTTGTGGCAAATTTTCTGCGGAAGTTACGGAATTAATTTATGAGCCCGTCGGTATTGCTCCAACATTCGAGTCAGTTAATTCGGTAGTTGAAGATCGAGGTGGTAGAATAAAGAAGCCCGGTTCGAATTTGGCCGGGACAGTGACGGGACAGGGGGCGGAATGCCGGAGAGTTTCGTCAAAGTCAAAGTTCCGCAATTATCGGTCCCGTCGCTGGGTTTCTCGCGATCGGCGAGTTCCATTCGAAGGGAAAAGTTCTGTAGTTGCTGGAGACGTTCGCCCAGTCGTTTCGTAGTTGGTACGGAATTGCGATCGATCGTGCTTCGGACAAGAATCTCGCGCGGCTCCTAATTAAATCTTCGCGAGAGTTCCGCGGTCCGATGGACGCGCGCCGCGTGTTCGGAGCTAATTTCCAGCGCGCAGAGTCAATTTTTCATTAATTAACAGCCGGTCACGGTGAATTTTAACCGTGGCGTGTTTCCGCCCTAGGTCGTCGACCCTGTTGCCAATCGTTTCCACTCTCTCTTATCTCTCTCTCTCTCCCGCGTTGCATCGTTGACGTGCTTTGCTTTGTTGGTATCGATAATATTAATTCGCTTATCTCCGATCGGAAACGCGACTCGTGAGAAGGAAACAATAACGTGTTTTCCTCGAAGCTGGTTGCGCACCCAGACGTTCATTCACGCGTTTTCTCGCAACGGTTGCGCAACCATCTCCGTTGCGAAACTTTTACTACTCCGATAGACACGGTGTCTCTGAATTATTCATCGGGAAATATGCCTGACCGATCGGGAACGGTTCTCTGACCGGAGCGGCGCGGCGCAGCGGCAATTATTCCGCCGATCTGGCCGCTGGAAATTGTTCCCGGTACTCGATTTGTTCGAGACGTGCTTCGCCGCTAATTTGTACCGCATTCTCAAGCGGAACAGCTTCCGAAAACGTTTTTATTTCTTTCTCAACGCCTTGCTTCACGATTTCTCCTACGGTTATCATGATTAGAACTTCTTTATCGATCATAGTTCCCTAGATAAAAGAAGAAAATCCATATCCATTGTATGCCTACATATTCACAACAACGAAATAGAATTTTATTTCGGTCTAGAGGAAAGTCAAAAAATGCGCAGTCGAATTATTACATGACGCTGGTCGTGAACGTGTTAACAGTTTAGGTCTCGCCACGAGGAAACCATTGCGACGAAAGTTCGTAGCGTTTTCGAAGCAAAACTTTAAGGCAAAATATTTAGTCTTGTACATAAAGTTATTCTACAATATATTTGCCACTTTGTTTTATTACTTTTTGCCATCTATATGGTAGCTTGAAGATTCCATTTTTCTTTACAACCCAATACATACATACCGGAAAGCATAAAAACCCTGGTCAGGAAAATTGGTCAGCTTTCGGGGCGATCTGGATCAAACGAGCGTGGCTCCGTGGAGCGTTTATGATAATTAGAACGGTTCATGGTGGATCCACGAGGAAAATCGGTCGACGTAACGGACGGTCGACGGATTCCTCGGAAAAGTGGGGGTCGGGTGAATGATACTCGCGAGACCAGTCGTTCGCCATTCCAGTTAGCCTCCCCCGGCACTTCCGTCTATCGTTGTCCACTAGAGTGTAACGATCGGCCTGGATCCTAGCGATCAACCAGAACTTAAACACGCCCGTGAAACGCGTCCATGCCTCCCCCCACCCCTATACTACCACTGTGCTCCCCTCCTTGCCGCCTCGTTCCTGTGGCCAGTTTTACGACGCTTCGCGGAAGCTTCTCGGGTCCTTCCCCATGGATGACGATGATGTAACCCGGTGAATGATTTTTCTTCTCTTTTTCGCAGGGGGACGCACCGACAGAGATGGCATGAGGGACGGCTCCGGCAACGTTGCCGAGGTGGTGAGTGTTATTCTATTGTTACTGGCGGGTTACAATGGCTAGACAATGCCGGCGATGCCGAGCGTTACATTGCCTTTAATTGGGATATTATTAGACCCGATGATGCTCGTAACGGTGTGCGAGACTTTCACCAAACGGGAATACTGAATTTCATGCGTGACTCCTAACAGTTTCCCCGTTCGATGACACCTATGCGCCGTGTGAAAAAATGACAGAAGATTGCCACAGCCGTTGTGTTCATGTCGCGTACGTTTACGCTGTCTTTGTACTCTTATGTCGAGCGTGGTTTCACATTAGATTTTCTTCGAGTTCTACGTGACTCTACTTCACACAAACTTCTTTTAGCGTTACAATCGTATAATTGCAACAGCTCATGCTCGATTTTTCCAGGCCTCGTCTTATTCGAAGAAAGAACGCACATTTCTGTAAAACGTTCGGGAAGCAGTTGTAGAAAATGTTGGTGACTATGCACAACATAATTGATCAATAAAACTGTCCACTTGAAAATGTAATCGCTCGTGCTTTATTCTCAAATCGAGCAGAAACTTCTGCAATCATCCAATAGTACAATTGCACACGACTTAAAGTGGCTGAAAAGAATGAAATTGCGAATATGGCGTAAATGGTTAATGTGCTGCGTAATGCACGTTTCTACCAATACAGCGTGTAACGATTAATTGTAACGTGCCCCAGGAGCTTATAACATTTCAATACATAGAGGAACCTAGAGATTAAAACAGGGATGAATCAAATAAAGTGATCTCTGAATAAAGTATCATTTCTGAGATCCCGCGCGTAAATTCCGAATCAAATTGAGCACATGTCCACCTTTTAGTTCCGGACATTTTAGGCACTGAAATCCTTTCGGAAAGGGGAGACCAGAGATTTTCGTCGGACCTGTTTCCCATCGGCCTTTGCGCCTACTACACGCCGCTCCGCCGAGTTTGCCTGGCAGCCAACTCCACGGAGCTTTGAGACACGAATATAGAAGCTTCTTACGAGTTGCCGCGAGAAACTGCGGGTAGCTACGCAAAGTATTTTCGAAAGGCCCGAGGCTGTTGGCGCCAGGAAGTAGGCTACCGGGTTAATACATCGCGGCGAGAGCCGGGGAAAAGCGACGAGCCTCAGAAGGACACAGAAAAACCGAGAAAGATTTCACGGATTTGCCTTTTCGCGCCGTTAACGATCCGGGGATTGGCTATCGATCACAATGATGCACCGAAACAGGCTTTCCTCTTTTTCGTCCGCATTGTTGTTGCCGAGCAACAACTCCAAGTTAGGCTACTCTTCCTTGTTATCTCGTAGCCAGTTCTGGACATTGATCGACGCAATCTCACAGATCTAGGGTATACCCGGTAATACATAACAATTATCTCGCGAATCGGCGCATGGATCGACAGAAAAAGCGTCGATCCCGACCGGTGAAACCAACCGAAAGACATTCGACCACGCAAGAACCGCCTCTCGATCGAGGCCACCGTGAATACCGCCGAAACAAAAACACATAATTCAGTTAAACGATAGATAGGGAGCCGTGGAATCGATGAAAGCGAGGTACAAGTACCTGTTCCCCGGTTGGCCGACCTTGGTGGGCTCCAGTGAAAAGTAAACCGAGAAATATGGAAGGGGATATACATAGAGGTTCGGGTTCAACACACTTGCTGGATGAGTGTCACCCAGATTCGAGGCCTGCCGATCGTGCTCGGAATCACAGACGCCGGTTTCCTATGAATCGTCTCGTCGCGTCGTGTGGGCGATTTCGAGCGTGTCTTCCTCTCGAGCCGCGGTTCAAATTCCGACCCGAGCAACAAAGAATGTGGAAGATCCTCGGTTCCGCCTCGATTTCGGAGACCTTCGTTCTCGGAATCGTCGCAGCGACCTACCCCGCGCGAAACGGCCCGCCCCGGGGGCCAAGAGGTTGAAGGATTCTCATTTGCAATCTAGAAAATTATTAGCCATAGAATTTGGTCGAAGATACTTTCAAAAACTGGAAAAACAAATTTTTTATTCATCTTTCTATCTCTAAGCTGCGGATTTGAGATGCGTTTATAGTCAAAACAAACAATGTCCCTTGTTAGTGAAATTATTAAAGCAAATTTTTATGAAGAAGATTATTAAAAAAAATAGAATTTAAACCAATCGATTTCCACGGCGAACTTGTAGCCGTTTCGGGGTGTCACGGTTTGCTAAGCGTGGGAGGATGAAGAAGAAGAAGAGGATCATCAGAAATAGTAGGAAACGCTCGGAAGTGACCCGAGCTGAAATCCGCCACCCGAAAGTTTCCCGAACAATCGTAACTCGGGCGGCCCTGATCTATTTAATCGGCGGAAGAGAAGCGCCCTGCATTGTTGAATCAGGCTATTTGAAGACGGCTCCGCAGCACACGTCGCGTCGGTTAGTTTCCCTTCCATCTTCGAGTCTGACGCGGTAGTCAGCATTGATCTTGCTTGGGCCGGGCGCTCTCTATTCTAATTTTAATTAAAACCAGATCGTGTGCCGGCTCGGTCTTGATTCGCCGGTAATTAGCGAGCACCGCGACGCGCGCCGATAATCCCTGATAACGAAATCAAGCCTCCGTGACGCGAAACCGATACCAAGCCGATCCAACATTCCTCGAGAGCGGTTCGCGTCGCGAAGAGAAACCCACTTCAGCCCTTTCTTCGATGCTCGAACACCGAATTGCGGAATATTGTAGAATACGGCGTGATCTAATGCTGGAAATTGAGATATATAGTTGTGGGAAGTACTTGCAGTTGGATTTTTATCTCATTGCTTTGGGTAAATAACGTCGAAGGAAGAAAATAAATCTCGAGGTTACTAGTCGGACGTTGACGATGACAGAAGATTACGTGTCTCGCTCTATTTGTCTTCACAGGGGCGTGTTGTAAGTGGGCGTGGTTTCGTGGCCCTCGATTTCAAAGAAGCCAGAGATTACGTCATTCTTCCGACGCTTCTTCGAAGTGGAAACGTATTCCCTCACCAGTGACGAGAAAGGAAGGAAGATTCGCAGCCGCGGATCTGCGAGCGCAACAATCGAATCGATCGCGCCGCGTAATTTGTTTAATCGGGACTGTAACGACGAACGACGAGACAAACGCGAAAAATAAATAGAGAGCCGGCGCCAGATAAATACGGGATCGGAGAACGTCCGGGCCCGACCTGTAGGCTGGCAGAGTGGTGGAGGACTGGATTGTTTGCCGGCGACAATTGTTGCAAATCCCGATCGGACTGCACGATAATTCGACGCGCCCTCCTCGTTTTAATCGTTCGACAAATTTCCAGCCGGGTACAAGCCGCCGCGCGTTCCAATTAATTTTCCCTCGATGGAGAACAATGAGCGGGACCCCGAGCCTTTCTCTATTAAAGCGAAGTCTCGATAATCCGCGGTACACGGAACCGAAACGCTCACGAGCCGAGAGACCGAAGAGAGAGAGAGAGAGAGAGAGAGAGAGAGGAGAGTGCAGGGTTGGTTGATTTTAATCCAAACGGCGAATCAACGCGGAAAATAGGTGATCGCGTAGAAAACACTCGACACGATAAAACCAGGCGCACCAGGCTTTAAAGCAGAGCGCATTCGTCGCTCGATAGACCAGCGATTACCGCCGCTAAATTAATTATAGGAGCCGTTCGCTGCGGCGGTGTACAACCAGCTAACGGCCCTGTAAACGCAGAGCCTTCGGCTCCGCTCCGAAACCCCGTTTCTGGGACCGTTTCGGTCCGCGGAATTCCGCGTCGAACAAGGTCGAACCAACTCGGATCCCGATTTCTCTACCACCGCTGCGTTTCGAACCGACCCGTGTCTGCGAGCCCCGTCGCGATTAATACAGTCGAATGCTATTCGCAGCCGCAGCCGAGCAATTAATCGGACGATATTCTCGAAATCAATTTGCCGGGACCATTTGCACCGACCGTGGCCTCGCTGGAATACATTAGTCTAGAAATATGTCCTTGCGAAAACATTTTCTGTAATGAACCTTCCCCCAACGCGTTCGCTTTAATGAAAGGTAAATAACGAAATTCATTTAGCCACGTCGAAAGCGTTGTTTGTTCTACGAATTTTGTTGAACCAGCTTTTGAATTTTGCTCGTTCTGCTGGGCGCACGAACCAAATTTTGGATAGGAATACATACTCTGCTTCCATCTGGCTGAACAAAACTGTACGTTGTTCAACTTTATATGAAATATTTAATAGACCAACATCATTTTACAATTCTACGACGTGTGAGAGACCATCATGTATTGCACAAGTATGTATCGATAATGTGATTCTTTCCAGAGTTATCAAGGTCAGTGGTTAGTAATGCCAAAATTGAATGAATACATACATAGTCCGGTTTTCCGGGGAAGATGTTACTATTTGAAAAAGTGCTTATCCTCGGAGATGGTTAGAGTTTCATGCAGTCGATTCGTGATTCCCGTGAGTCCTCGCGGAAAGTGTGCCGATCCGTGTACAGCATTCCGTCCGGATGTCGGACAAGGAGACAGCGGTGCGTTAAAACAATCTGCGAACCGCGGAGAGGCAGAGAGCCGGCGCGATGCGCGCGGGGGACTCGAATAACGCAATTACTGCGGAGCCGGTTGGACAATGAGGCCTTTAATTAACCCCCATATAAATTCTTCATCCTGCAGCCTCGTATTGTTTGCGTCGGGCAAACAGCACACGCGCGAGAATCTGCAATGACAGGGCACGTCGCGTCGCGGCGAACGATGCAAATGATATATGACTATGCGACGACGCGTATCCACCGTGTGTCGGCTCGACGCTTGACCCAATGCCTCGCCGTCGATCCTGACAAATGACGTCTGGCCAGACGGTGGACGCTTCCCGCCATGCTACGGGGTGCCTCGACTCCTTAACCTAACAGGATACGCGTCACCAGCGAAAACAACGTAGTACAGAAAATGATTCGCTTACTAGGAACATCGAATTTTCGGACTCGTCCGGAAGATATTCATTGCCTTCAACGCACGGTGTGGAGTATTTGCCTTAAAAAATTGGCCAAAATCTTGAAAAACTTGCGTAAGATGAGAAATTTTTGTTGTCTGAGCTGTTGCAATATATGAAGAACAACAATGTACCAGTTTGATTGTTTTCATTTATGTACTCGTGTAGTTTTGCAATATTCAGCTGCATGCTGCCCGTCGCATTTTGTCCGTCAGAGGACGCTGCAGTCGCGCCAGCGTACTAGGCTCTCCGACGGGCATCATGCAGCTGAATATTGCAAAACCATTGCTCGGAAACGTAAAAGAACGACTTTTGAGGCAAGCAGCGGCATAGATTGATCTTTCATCTAGCGGTTTTGACTACTAAAAAGCCTCGCCTTTGCATTATCGAGAAATAAGAAGTGGAATCCCGGGCTCTTGCAATCCTCGCGTACGTCTGTGCGAGGATGTCAGCGTTGTCTGTCGAAGCTCGGAAGATTTATGAACTCCTCGATAGAGCTTATTCGTCCTGAAAGGATATCGCGGTGGATGGAATTATTGCTCGGAGATCGAGCGTAAAACGTCGGTACTAAACGGTTTTAGCATCTGTTCGATGAATTATACGCACAAGGCGGCGTATATGACGGAGTATTTCTTCGACGTTCCGTTTTGCCATTGAAAAACGACGGCACAGTCGTATAGGAAATACGAGCAGTTCTGCGACAACGGCGACCTGGCTGTACGGACGCGGAGCGCAATGCCGGTACCGTTCTACGCGGTTCCAGTTAGAAGAACTAGATTAACAGCCCTTGGACAAATTCCAGTCGCTTCATCCTCGGGACGAGTTTCTGTTCACGGAGGAAAACAGTTGTTTCAGTTGAGTCGCGCTGTTTTGCGCGCGGATCGGTTGCGCTACCTTCTCGGGATACTCCGTGCCTTTTAGATTTAGATCGCGCTGTTGATCCGTGACAATGTCTTGTTGCGATCGATTCACAGAAAGACGATACAGAGATCACAAGTTGCCGAGCACCTAAAAGCGGTATTAATATATTACTGTACGCAATCTAGTAGATAATACTGTAAACCGCACAGTTATAAATAGACAGCGGATTTTTATGCAAAATAAAAATGTTCTGCATTGATTGTGGGAAGCAGGAATGAAATAAAAATCGATTTCATCCCTCAATGACTTTGTTACATTGAAAACAACATCACGATATTCTGAAATTTTTCTACTCCTTTACTTCTAATTCCTTTTATATTTCACCCAACCAATTTCTTCATAAATGCATTAAGATCCGCAGTGTACTTATCGCACACTTCCGAAGGTATAAGAGAGTGGCCAAGAATAAGCTAGCTAGACGAAGAGACCACGCCATATCTTCGGTCGCTTCCACGCGGCTTGGGCGAATCAAGGATTCGCAGGGACCTTTTCCAAGATTGTTTTCTGTTAGGCATTTCTTGGAAGAATGGGTTGTTTGAACGCACCGGCCCGACTAGTCGGTTCCCAGGCCGAGGCCAGCCGCGGCAGACGTTGCGCGTTTTTCATTTTTCATCGGGAACGAGAACCGTGTCGTTGGAAGTCGTTCCTCCGGTTGGCAATCACGGCGGAGCTGGGAGCAGAGTATGTCTCGGCGGAGCTTTGCTCGGGGGATGTATGTTCGATGCAGCAGCCGATAGACATCGGCAAAACCTCGGCCCGAACACAGCCGATGAACTTTCGCCGGAGCCGACACAGCCGAGGGAAATGTTTTTCTCCGAGCATTATAAATTCTCATTGATTAGAGAGACCGTAAACGGGTTTATGACGTACAAACGACCGGACGCGACCTGAGGGGAACAAGGATTTACGAGCGAGCGCGTAACCGGCCGGCGATTGATGCGCGCGAGAAAACCGCGACCGGTCGCGTTTGTGTCTCGGACCGCGTTCTAAGCGACTGGCGCGGTTTTCTTTCGACGGAAGTCGAGCACGTTCCGCGAAAGCAGCCATACGTTGCGGTAGAGAGAGAGAGGTATCTCTCGTGGAGTAGCTGGAGAAACGGCCCGGGACACACGTTTGCTACGAGCAAGGAGTATAGCAGCACACGTGAACGCTCGCCTAGCTCGCGCATCGCTGGCCTCGCTAACGGTAGTGCGAGATCGACGTAGCTTTTCTTTCGCTCCTCCTTCGCGGTTTCACTGCTGTTCGCACAGCGACTTCGTGCCTCGACTCGGTAAACCGCGAAATTCGATCAATGGAGGGACACGCGCTGCTATGGTCTGATAAGCACGCTGTGCGTTGTTTAGAGATCTTTTTGGGATTAGTGGTATTGAGAGGGGTTTGGGAAGGGGGTCAGGAAGGCGAAGAGAGATCAGGCAAGTTTTAGAGGTACGGGAAACGTCCAGTGATGAGAGAGAGGATAGGATTTATGAGGGAAAGGGTTTGCGCGCGGAGAGGAGAAGGGACCTGGAAGGAGTCGTGGCAGGGAAAGAGGAAGCTTTAGAGAAGGGATCAAGAGGGGTCTAGGGGACGGAAGAGTGTAGTAAAAAGCGAAGGAATCACGGAAACCTACAGGCATGGGACTAGAGACTAGACAATAGAGAGAAGAAGGGGAAGGGTCTCCCTCGAGCTCCCAATGAGCTCCCAAAGGGTCGGTCCCACCTGGAGTATTTATGTACTCGTCCTCCCGCCCGTAGATTGCGCCGCCATCTTTGTAGGTCGATCTATCGAGTACCATAGACAAACCATATCCATTCTATGGATACCTTCTGTATATGACACTTACGCATAACACTCTTAAGATGATTGAAAAAAGATAAAAATTCGTTTGCTTGACTACACCTAACGAAAAATCTGCATAAGTACTTCCACAGAGCGAATCGGTTAGTGTCTCGGAAGAGCGACGCTGTTTTAAGTGTCCGCCACGCGGAGAGGGTCAATTCAGTTTTCTCGGAGTGTCCGCGAGCCTCTTTGAGGAAGTGTCCGGCGATTTAAATTGCCTCGTTCGAGGCTGCTTCATCGCCTCCCTCGTGTCTCGTGCCGTTTCACAGCAGTCGTTCGATCGGTCTCGCTCGATCGGTTTTCGCTGGCGGCACTTTTAAGGCGTCCTCCCTAAGTACCTTTTATTCGACGTCAGAAAGTTTCAGACGGGCGTCGTCCCCCTTCCGCGCACGCCGCACCGGGTAGAAACGTTACCGATGTCGTGTCGCTGAAATTTCCACGACCCGTCTATCCTTCAGAGGCCAGGGCGTCTTCCCGCAGGTTCCCGGGGGTTCTCTCGTTATTTACGAATCGCGAGTAACAGAGGAGACAAGGGAGACGTTCTTCGAACGCCCCAGATCAAGGCATCTCTGCCACTCTACCATACTCCTACGATTCCATTCCCCAACAACCCATGCTAAGTACCAAGGAAATTGAGGGGGAATACAGTTTCACCCTCTCTCTGTCATTGGCATTGTGCCAAGTGCAGGACGGAGACGGTCCGTTATCGGGGTACTCGCTGTGGTAGAAGGAGAGTAGTGGGAGGAAAGTTTTGATCTGGCTTCGCTGCCCCCGCTCCCGCACGGACCGGTCACGCGACACGTATCGTTTCCGTTGTAATTACCACTGACCGTACCACGATCGGTCAAATGTCCGGTTTCACATTTTTTATTTTTTAATTATTGAAATTATAAAGATGCTGCCATCAGAAATCATTCACGTATTATTATACATAAAAATCGTGAGGAATCTAAATAAGTTCAGTCCTGTCATTTTTATAAAACAATGTGTATTCGACACACTTCGTAGCCGGTACGGTTAGGGTTAATCCGGTAATGGCAGAGAAAGGATAACTCCACTCCCCTGAATTTCCCCTATCTGGTCACTCTGGTTCCACGTTCTACGTGCAACGTGACTGGCAAAGCCACGCGAAGGAAATATGCTGGAGTCGGCCTCTGAACGCGGTGCCACACGACCTGCCACTCGTCATCGACCGCCCCCATGAATCATAATTATCTATCCGCGAGCTCGTAATTCAATTCCACTGTGCGTCCGTGCGATGAATGATATCGGCCAAGCGAGCAGAGTAGGGGGAGGGGACCAGCGCGCGAGACGCGTTATCGTCGTTCAATTAGGCGCACACCACGGACCCCAACACCGAGAGGCCTGTATCGTGGCGGCACGTACCGCGCCAGCGTCAACCTACATACTTTCCCGCACCTTTGACCCGCCGGCTTCCCTCTCGCCTCCTCCTCGATCGCTCTCTCTCTCTCTCTCTCTAATCGGCTTTCACGAACCACCTGGGGAATTTGGTGCGAATTCTGCGCGAACGCCGCGCCAGATCCCCGGACGTCGCTTCCGAATTCCGCGTGTGTCGTCCCGCAGATCCTCGAGAAATTTCGCTGATCTCATCTACGCGGTCCAGCCTGCATAATGCTCGAATTAAATCCCGGGTATGTGTCTCCAAGTCTCAGAAAAAGGAACACACGTCGCAGCGACGAGATAATCCTCTGCACCGGCCGGCAATCCATTTAATTAACCAGCTACTAAAAAGTCGAGATTCGTCAACGCGATTACTGCCTCGCGCACGCCTGCTTCTACCGCGAGCTTCTCAAATATAAGACCATATTTCGAAATGAATTTCGTTCCAGCTCGAACCGTATTCGCTGCAAATTAATCTTTGAACCTGCGGCATTAATTACGCTAGTTCTACGTAGAACTAATTACGTCAGAGTTGAAATGAAATTTTGAAGAAATTATCAAGTTACAAGCAACATATAATTGATAATCATAAATTCTTTTGATCGTTACGTTATTAAATGCGACGTATGTATTCTCGTGCATTGTTCGTTCAAGTTGAAGATAGCCAGGGAAAACATATCTATAACATCGCGTAACGACCATGCAGAAGCAAACTAACGAGTCACCATCGTCCCCGAAGGGTTGCCAGATCGATTTAGCCGCAATTAGTGAACTCCGTCGATTGCAACAGCCCGCAAGCTTCGACCTAGAGTCCGCTCGCGAGATGCCGCCGTCAGATATCCGTTTCTACACCGTTGATCCTCCATCTGGGAACTGGAATAACGCGATTGTAATTGCACCCCGGATGAAAAGCTTGCGGAACGTTTATGGGGCAAAGCGGCTGAATCTACGGGAGAGACGGGAAAGAGTGGCTTCTTTTAATTAAAGAGAGGACGGCACTTTTCAAGCATCCCTCTTCGGACAATAATCCGGACCCCTATATTTCCGCGTAGCTCTAGTTGTCGTCGCAGGGTTGCAGCGTTGCAGCCTCTCTGCTGTGTGCCTCGCTTTATTTGCCGATCTCGGAGCCGGCCGAGTTAAGATTACTCCGCAACCCGGTTCCCTCGTTGATGACGAGCGCGCGTGTCTTCCACGCATGCGATCCACGTCGGAATCAAACTAGGAGATTGTTGTTTGCCCTGGCAATTTCGGTGCGCTGTCTGCCCATGTGCATTTCATCATTATCCAGTACGTCAATATAGGTGTACCCTACGGAGTGCAGCAATTTTTGATTTGTACTTGGAAAGTGCAAAATTGATCTCTTCGGGAAGATCAATAGACACGCAATTAAAAAGACAATTTAGAGGATTATCAGAATTGTCTGGCTTTCACGGACTCAAGTATCCCTTGTGTCCAGAATGAATTACATATATTATATTGTATTATTTTTCATCTATTAAACTTATTGTTTAGAGAAGAAATGATATTCTATTTGGCTTCTATTTCTTGCAGACAATTTTTATTTTGCATAAAGTGCTACATTTCCTAAATACAAATATACAGCAGTGTAAAAATTTTCTTGAATAATAATATAAGTTTCAGTGTTGCCACTCGAGTGCAAAGAGTTGTTTTCGTCAATTTCAATCGACGTATAATAATCGGATAATCGACGTATCCCTTGACTGTCTATTGCCATGCTCGAGAAGAACGACTCCGATCAAACTATTACGCGCTGCACAAGCGATCGCATGACATTTTACACTGTCGACACAGAGCTGAAATTCGAGAACAGGCAAAACGACAAACGAGTCATGAAGCAGCAGCAGGAGCACCCGGTAGGAAATAGGAAGTCGACACAGTGCACCGAAAATGTCCCTCGTCAGAAACCAGAGAGTAAAGTGTAAAGTGCATACCGCTTGGATCTCTGCTGCGGGTGGGGGCACGGGGCGGAGGGTAAAGAGAAAGAAAAGGGCTGACCGGGAACATCGCAAAGGGAGAAGTTGAACTGTCATTGACTCCCTCTCTCCCTGCGCTGCTTCATCGTTCGCGTTCCACTCTGAAAGCGTTCCTTGTGCTCTCGAAAGGCTACGGTGCCTTTCAGGGCGCGATGACGTTGTCCAGAAGTCGGGGCCATCGGTTGAAAAAGCCACGGTATAAAGAGAGAAAGAGAGAGGGAGAGAGAGAGAGAGGGAGAACACGCCAACGATTTTCTATCTGTGGTCACGTTAATAATCGCTCGTGAGCAGATCGGGCTCTCTAATGGTTCGAAGAAAGGGTCCGATTCACCCGGGGCCCGTGATGATTTTCCTTTCGGTCCATCGTGACTTCGTTTATTGGGCCCCGTTCGTGCTGCATTTTTAGACTGTTTGCATCGTTAACGCGTTCCCCTTCAGGCTATACAATTTTGAGCTTGTGAGAAAGTAATTTCGCTTGCAGCTCCAATAGTTTCCCGAGTCTCGCAAAGAAGAAATAATCTCGCATATAAAAATACCCATTGCCGCCGGTCAAATGTCTGGTTTCATGTTTTCTATTTTACAACTATTAAATCGTACACAACCCAAGTAAACAGAGTCTTGTCATTTTCGCGAGGATAAAACATTTCAATCGATTTTATTGCTTGACAGGTTTAGTGTCAAGGAAAATGGGAGTAGACAATTTGCTCCGGGAGCTCCAGCGAATCGATCGCGATCCGTCTCCGAAATTCTCCAGGGACGTGTCGTACGTAAAATATCTTCGCCCAACTATGTATCGCGCAATACCTGATTCCACGGAATACTTCGGAAGATTCAGTTCCGCGTTAGGAAGACGAGCGATAGTTTCGCCGGAAGTTTCCGGTGGATCCGGAGGCGACTTCCAGAAAGTCACTCCAATTCCCCCGACGTGCATAGTTGGAGGTTGATAGTTCCTTGTCAACGATAACGCGAGTAAACAGAAATAGATACATGCAGAGGCCCCGTGTGTGCGGGTGTGTGTGTGTGTCGATGCATTTGGTTTTGAGCGCAGCCACACGTGCTATAATGCGCGCCGTATGCCGATACCCGGCCGAGATAAAGTACTAGGAAACGAGCGTGCACAGGCAGGGAACCGACGCGCAACAACCGCCGCCGCGCCGTCCTCGTGCATCGCGATCGCCATAACGTATCGGCTGTTTCAAAGTTACCCGGCGATCCCGTACACGGCATTGCCATACTCGTTCTCCGGACTTCGAGCTCCGACGACCGGCTCGTCTCGCCTTCTGGGAAAGAACGTCCGCTGGGGACGCCTCGCGGACGCATTATCGCGACATCCTCTTCACAACATTTCTACCAGAGCACTACGAAAATTCCCTGAGCTCTTTGTCCGAGCTTTCGGACAAAGTCCCGTTCAATGTCCAAATTTAACAGTCCCGATACAATGAAATGGTATTTTCAATACTCCGCAAGCAAGCGGAGGGACCCTTTCATCTTGCATGGTTGTAATAACATAACCCAATTTGTCAATGTTCCTCTAAAGATATTACAAAATTCCTCTGAATATACATTCTTTGCTCCGTAATATATTAATTTATAGTCTTAATTTCTGCAAATATGTTAAATACAGAAAGGTCTTAAATAATCTATACATTCTGGTTGGCTACACAAGGGTTAACGAAGAATACTTTCTTCGAATATTCAGTCGCAAAACTACAAACGCGCATTACAGAGTCAGCAAAGTAGGTCAGCCGACGATTTACAGTCCAGCATTTCCAGTGATGCGGAACAGTTTAATTTTAGCAGGGATGGGAACTAAGAAGTTTTCGACCCGCTAATAGATTGATGGGAATGATTTTCGGGCAGCGGTTGATAGAACGATGCTCTTAGCGTATGAGCCGAGCTTTCACTCGTTGGCAGAGCTTTTCTAGCCAGGCAGCAGCGGCACGGTTAACCGAAGCGTGTGCGCGTGTAGCGGGTCCGCGGTTACCCGGTTCTATTCTCCTCCTACGCGGGTATCGGTGGCTTTGTTGTAAGCGTGCGTTGCGTCGAGTTGCGCGTATGCACACTACCGGCCAAAAGTTTGGAATCACTTGCTGATTTTTATAAATATCGAATATACCGATAAATTTTGAAATGCTCAATCGTTATCATATTAAATATTAACTAGTTGAATAATATTTCTAAACAGATTTCAGTATTTTCTTATGTTGAAATTGCTCTTGTATAGTTTATACACCCTGTGTAAGACAGTGCTGAATATGTCAGACTGTCGTTAAAAATAAAGGCAGAAGAAAAGCACGCATTCCTCGATGAAAGAAAAATAATACAAAATGCAAAACATATTACCCGAAATTTTTTTGACAAATCACTTTTCCTTGGTCGCTCTAAAGGCATTCAGTTTTTCTTGGAAACATCTCGTTTCTCTGAATTCACGCCGTGATTCCAAAGTTTTGGCCGGTGGTGTACGTGAGCGAGTGCGTGGTGGGCCACGTGCGTGCGATACGAAGCTCGCACCCGCCCACCGGGTACGTGACACGGATCACCGGGCGGTTCTCATACATATTCATCCGCATATGTGTTCCCTGTAATCTACTTAACGTAGCTGCGACCCGTAGCCGCCGTACAATATCTACGCTACGCGCGTATACGCTCGCATCCGCGCCCGCGGTCCGCTCCGCTCAATCCGTAACGTAGACGGATATTTGTATTATCGGCGAGAGCCGGTAGGTGTGCGCTCCGTATCGGGGACGACACCGTCGATCGACGTGCCCCAGACATAATTTCATTTCGTTCGATTTCCTCGGGCGTGAAAGCCCTTTTACCAGCCGCGGATCCTGCGACAACCGGCAAACACGGCAAACACAGGCCAAAGAAAACGCGTTTTACTCCTCGCTGCGAGGCTGTGGTAAACCCTGGGGTTCACCCCCATCCTATCTGGATAGCGGACTGAAATATGAGATAGTCGTTTTGTATTTTAATCGAGAATAGATACAAATGGAAAAATAGAATGTTGGAATTTAAAGAATGAACACGAATATTGCGGACCTCGCAGAATTTTTCATTTTCTCACCGTTTTTAACACTAGCTTTGAGGAGCCCTGGAACAGACTGTTTATTTGATAAAAATAACAAGAATGTGTCTATGTTAAAATTAAGATTTTAGCACTATTTGCAGTTACTTATTTAATAAATGACGAACTGTTATTCGAAATTTGAGGTATTAGTCCAGTCAACGAAAAGTTGTAGAGGGAAATGGAAGGAACACGATTTTTAACTTTGGGACTTTGTTTGGACTAGTTAGGAGGTAAACATACTAAAAGTCTCCACTCCTCGCATGTGAGTAGGGTGCAGGGGGGCACATAGAAGATCCCCTTTTTCGGTTTTCCGCTTATATCTTGGAAACTATGCGTCCTAGTGATAAGACCATTCTATACAAAATTAAAGCTGACAAAACGTGCCACAAGATTGACTGCATTCAGTTTTCGGAAACTATGCGAGATAACGCAGATAACACATTTAATGCAGATGCATTAAATACCGATATGAGACAAGTGATTTCTTACCACGTTTTTATTAGCTCGCTTTCTTGTTACCAAATGAATTGCTAGGTCGGCCGCCCGGACCACTGTGCGACCGGCTAAACAGGGCGAGCGGTTTCGAGCGCAGACGAGAGGCCGCGATGATGCAATCGCGGCTTCGGGGAAAAACGGGAGTGAAATATTTTTGAAAAGTCCCCGCCACGCGTTTCCGCACGGCAATTATAAATGGGGCTAATATAAATAACCGACCACTCCGGAGCTGCATGGTGGAACGGATTTGAAATGGGTTAAAATGTCGCGCCACGAAACAGACTTAGAACGACGGTCTTGTTTGAAAAGGAAGATGTCAGAAACTTGTGTGTAGATATATGTATGTCTTTCTCTTAGACGGGTTTATAGAAGAGTATGTAGAATGTTCTTTTAGTGCATGAATCCTTAGAAATTGTCCATTGTTCCGTGCAACATGCTGACAACCCGCTTCTGTGACACCGATTCGGTTCCGAGAACTTGCGATCTAATAGTCTTTGTACTCGACTTACTTTTCCGGGGCTGCCGCGTCTCTATTTTATTTTAAATCGTTCGAACTTGTACGAGTGTAGGATAGTCATTGTTCGCTGAGGTGAAGGTACCGTTTTAATGGAAAGTGAGAGCATCAAGATTTATTTCAGTTATTTTTCTGGGGAAACTTTAGTGTACATACTGCAAATGTGTTCGAAACACAATTTTATAATAAGTAGGCTACGGATGTTTATGCATTTTTCAATTTTCGTCGACAAATTTTAAGAAAGTGGAACGAAACAAAATTTTATTTTTAATGGGAACACACACAGAGCCTTTGTATTACACAAATAACAGAATTATTTCTGGGGAAACTGTGCGAAATTGACACGAGGGACGGACGAAGGTTAATGAGAAATCGAGGTAAAATCGACGCGAATCGCGGATCGGCTTACGCGTCGTCCACGCCACAGGGGATGGTGACAGCGGGCTCGGGACTCTTAGAAAGGGATCAAAGGAAGGATCGCGGAGCGGTAGGGAAGTAGGAGAAGGAGGAAGAAGAGGACGGATGGGATAGAGTCGTAAGGATTAGTTGTTGACGCCGGGCAACGCGATGCAACGTGGGTGGAGCGCGGCGATAGCAGTCGCGGCGTGCTTGTTAGCGCGAACGCACCCTAGAGAGCGAAGCATGTCGCGTGTACGTCTAAATATAAAGCCGACGAAGTCGGTGGAAGAGGCGCGAGAGCGCGAATCCTCGACCACCTAGTCAAAACACTCTGTCGTGCCGCGAGAGAGAGTCGTATCGCGTCGAGTCGAGTCGCGAGTGTGGCTGCAGTCGCAGTTGCGGGCCGATTCCGCCGGTCGTCCGTCTTCCGATCTCTCGTTCGGCGCTCCAGTTTCTCGGCGGAGTTGCCCCGGTGGCTTTCTCCCGAAGAATCGTCCTCCTTCCGAGCCTCCACTTCCGGCGAGAATCGTTCGCGTTCGCGGCACAGGTGAAGATCGACCGATCGCCGAAGATCGGGATCTTTCGCGACAAGTGTGATTCGTGTTCTATATAGTGGAGATCTATATAGTCCTCAAATTGCAGACTAACGCGCGGCGACCTTGGTGACGACCGGGAATCGTAAAACGGCGCGGAGAATGCTATTTTCGAGTGGAAACGCGGAGACCCGCCTCTAGTTTCTGGCTCGCGTGATTGCTTGGTTCGCGCCGGCAGTCGATCGGGGGTGAAATCGATTCGGGCACGGTAGGCTGGACAAGCGACCTCGCTCAAAGAGATATTTTATAAACGAGTTCCGGTGTTCGACGTCTCTTCGTCCCCGTCGGCGCGTTAATTAACTGATAGGTGCGGAGGGTAGTTACCGGGTTTTCGACCACGAATCTTCAGTTTGTATGTATTCGGTGGCCGCTGTTTGACATACTGATTCTGCTTCTTGAAGCAGTTGCTCTATCTGCAATATTCATCGAGAAGAGTAGTTTAACTTGGACGTGCGTTTCCGCTGAACCACCGTATACCTTGGGGAGGAAATATACTGAGGGTTCATATTACGAACGGTGATCAGTGCCGTTTCCGTGGGTGCCGAGCTACTCACAGACTGTATCAATCATCCCCGATCATCATTAGTGTCCACCATCACCCGTCGAACAATTAGGAAAAGCGTTTCGCAGCGATCTCGAGCGTCGTGTGTCCGACAAAGCCTCGATCTCGCGTGTTCCCGGCCAATTATCGTTCCCCGCGGGTAATTAGAGGGGCGACTTGATAAAAATCGACGCCTGGTCTCGATCGAGATTCCTCGCGCCTAACCAGTCCGGTAACGGTGTTTCGCGTAAACGGATAGCCTGGCTCCCGCTCTTCGCCCCTTGTTATAGGGTTTCTACGCAGCGGCGTTTCGCGACGCAGAACCATGATCGCGTCGTCGTCGGAGAGATGGGTCTTCTGACGCTCTCGACCCGACCTACTTGTCGTCCTTGCTCGCGTCATGCTCCGGCGAGATTTAACGACGGTTCGACGATGTGCCACGCCGGTTGTTGGTCAGTGGGTGGAGCCGGTGATGCCGGTTTCCCGGTCGAGCTCTCGTGAAAGGGCCGTCTGTTCGCGAAGCTGGACCACGAAGGGCGCGCACCAACTCGCCGGCTATTAGCCGCTGATCGCCTCTGTCCCTGGGATCCTACAACTTCGAGGAATCCCGCGCAGAGCCGTTCCCGCGGCTCTCCTGTAATTAATGATTCCCCGGGTCTCGCGTCGAATTAACGAGACCGTCGCGGCCACCGACCCACTCTCTCCTCCTCGATCGCTTGAAAATCTCTCGGACCATCTGGCGGCGGTGCACAAAGCGAACAATAGCCTCTTGGTCCAAGATCAAACGGCCGTTGTTCTGTCCAGTGCTGGCCAATAATTGGTCGAAATACAGAACAGATTCGATTCTGTTGCTTTTAGGCCCCCGGAAGTAATGCTGGTTTATTCGAATTCGAGAGTAACGAATTAATTCCCAACACGTAGTCGATAAAGTCCATCGGTTATACTAAATTTTTCTTTCAAAGAGGCATAATTAATACGCTGAGATTGTTTGTCTATAAATAAATTTCTACATTAAGAATGCACGGAGCTCCTCCAGAGTGAAGCATCGCTGCATAATGGAATAAGCAACGCAAATGACATCATTTTATTGTCGACCGCAACAAGACGTAACCGCGAGTTAGAGATGATAAATAACGAAATTCAAATTCCTATAATCAAGTAACGAAGAGAGAGAGCAGAACTCGTAGGACGAATAACAGAATAACGAACAATTATTTACTCGAATAATGCCCAGCACTGGTTCGCAGAACGATGGACCTGCGCCGAGAGCGCATTATTATGAATTAAAATCGGCTAATTCGGGCCACGAGAAAACGGACGATCCGGAAACTATTTCTGCTCGTAACGCGACGCTTCATTCATAATCCGACGGCGTGTAAGCTGTGCCCGGAGACACCCAATTAAACTCGAGGCTCCGACACCTTCGTGAACACCTCGAGGATCCCGGAGATCCATGGATCTTGTACGACTCTAGACGTTAAATCTCCTGTATGTCTTGAAGCGTTTACTTAGAAGCTGTCTAACAAGAGTAAATAAACGCCCACCTTCTCGTGTGTGCACTGATAGAACTTTCTTCGTTGAGTTATACATATACATGAATGAATATCGCGCAGAATCGGAATAAACTCATTCTTGGTGTTCTCAGAAATAGTCACTTTTCATGATTGATAGGTTTCGTGTTAAAAGAAGTTCGTCCATTACCGTTTTGACGAACTCGATTCTTCTCTTGCCATCTTAACCATACCACGGACGTGTGAAAAACGTGGTTGAACCGTAGAAAAGGTATCTTTGTTACGAGCAAAAGCGTCGAGCAGAAAATCGGTGCCGTTTTTCTGCGATTCCGGTGTGAAACCGAGCGAGTCGAGGCTCAATTATCCGCGTAATTAGCCTCGCAGCAGGATCCGGTATAGTCGAGACGCGTCGAAGGAACCCATCGAGGCTCTCCGGTGATCGATGCTCGCCGGCCGGAAAGGATTCCGCGAGCGTCGATTAGGGGACAGAGGCCTAAGTGCAAACGCGTGTTTCCGGGCCCGGTCGACCACCCTTTCCGGCCTTAATCCTCCTGGGCAGTTTCCACGGCGCGGTGCGCAATTCGGTCGGTAAATCAGACCGGGTCTTGATCCTGCGAGTGAGCCGCGTGGCGCACGTTCGTCCAGGAAATCGCTGGATCAAGGGAGTGCGGGACGATTAGGGGATCAAGCCGCTGGAACGTGCGTGGCCAGCAACTCCCGGTTCTCTTTCGCTCGCCTCGAGCATTTAAATCAACTAAAGTTAAACCGTAACTTCGCTTCTCCTCTCCGAAATTCCAGCTGCCGGGAAATAAACTTGCAAATTCTTCCGAGTTTTTCCCTGGTTGTCGCGAAAACAATTCAGACTATTTAACACTTCGCCTGGGAATTCCGCAACCTCAGAAGTTCCTCCGGTGGAATTTATTTTAGATTGCCTTTTCCCTTTTCATGTTTCGTCAACTCACTTTTGTCATAAATGCATAAGATCTATTAAAAACTAATTATCTAGCAACAGCATTATAACAAGACTGTACGTCCTTCAACCAACCACGGTTTTACTTATATAAATTTATCCTATTTATAGAGCTCTATTTTTATAAATCCAGGAAAATCGAATTTCACGCACGGACGATACCGACAGTAAATAAATCACAGAGGGACTAAACCGCAAAGCTCTGACGGGGGATCCGCACTCGAAGCATTAAATATTATTAATCGCGATTCCCGGGGCCGATTCGCGGAATTATTCAGGGAATGCACTCGAGCGGAGGAAAACGGTGCGACCTCGTCGGCAAATCGAGTCGAATCCGGCTCGTCGAATCGACGACGGGAGAGACGTCGAACTCTCACAGAGGCTCCACGTCCCGTGCTCGATCAGCTATTCCTTGGCTACGACTCGCGCCGAAACGACTCCGATTCCAACGAGATCTTCCATGAGAAGAGGATGGAGAAACGGTCGAGGAGCGACGGTCGCGCGAAAAGGCTGTCGACGATTGCCGAGTACTCGGAACCCGCGATCGACAACAATAGCGATCCGTCGGAGAGCCGCAGGGACGAGTCCGCCGCGAGAGAACTCGAGGAGGAGGCGCCCGTCAAGTACTTCCTCGTCGACGACTCGCCGATGGCGAAATTCAGCCGCAGCATCAAATGGATCTACAAGAAAGTGAGTCCCGAAAACGTTTTATCATCGATTCCGCGATTATTCCCGCCTTCTTGCTGTTGTGTTCTTCTTCTCTCCGCTAGCCAACTCTTCGGGAACGTAAAGTGCTAGCCTTGAGGTTGTGACGCATAACACTTTGACTGCTGTCTTCCAAACATCGGGAGCGAAATTATTTGTCCAAAATGAATGAATTTTGGCATTATTCCGGCGAATTTGGTTACGATCTGGAAAGATAAGAAGATCGAGAGTGTACTTTTACTGTTACACATTTTCATTTTACTTTTATTCTATGAAACATTTGAGGCTGCAGTGCCGCACTCAAAGAGTTAATATAAAACGAAAGGTCTGCTCAACAAAGACAGCCCAGACCGCCACTACACCCGTAATCACCGAGCAGGTCCATTTCGAACATCTGGGGCGAAACAACAAAACGCGGATCTCAAAGCTCGAGGTTGAAGTGGCCCCGATAAAATGCTCATAAATTCTCCTAAGCCGAAAAGGCAACGATAGCGAAGTATCGAGAGGAAATCGGGGGGCTGTCGGTATGAAAAGCGGCGCCGGATCAATGACTTCGTCGAACACGATGATTCCTCCGGGTCCGCGCGCGCGGGTTGAAAAGCGAAGCGGTGTAGGTTGCGAGTATACGGGGCCAGGGAAGAGCGCACGAATGCCGTCACGACTTTCGTGCAGCTCGCCTCGACACGTTCCCTTCTTCCGAGCACAGACACGGATCGAGGAGTTAGAAAGTAAAACAGAGCAAAAGAACGAACTGCGCGCGGTGCGCCGTCTACTGCGTGCGGCTAATGGCTTCTTTCACCGATCTAGGTAGACGAGCAGAACAGAACAGTGCGGAACAGAATGGAGCAGGTCGACCCTCCTGTAACGCGATTAATTCGCACCGCGTTATAGGAAACTCGGAATTACATAGAAGAGTACCGCGTTACTTATAACGTGGGTCGTCGCGATTTTTGCTCTGCGTTATAGGAGGGCTTGTTGCAGAGCGTTGCAGAGCGTTTCAGAACGTTCGTACACAGAGCGGACGCCTGGCCAGAGGTTACAGACGATGGAAACGTCGATGTCGACGCCGAGACTATGATAATCCAGAGGTCCCGGGAAAGTGTGCGCAATGCCGCGAGTATGCATGCATATTAGGCCCGGCAGATTCAATCGGCCACTCATAAGGCGACTTTGACGTGCAAATTCCCGGCTCGCTTGAATTACAGATCAGTCAGCGGCGGGTAGTCGCGAGGCCTCTCAGACCGAGTTGCGCGACGCATTTCTGCATCTATATACGGCCAGATTTCCGATAGATTGATCCGGACTCTCGGCTTTCGCCTTTTATAGACTGCGAATTACCCGACGCGACGCGACGGTGCTTCCTCGCCGATGATCAAGCTGAGTTACGAAGGCGCGACTGTCAATTCCACACGTACGTAATCCCATGTCTTTTAGAGGAATCATGAAAATCTGAAATTGGAAGTTCCATCCGGGGAACAGTAGCTGAATCGTGTTTCGACCGTTTCGAACAAATCACAAAAACGAAACGTGAAACATGAAATGAAGAGTTACATTTAAGAACAAGTTGAACGCTTAGAGCACGTAGGCCAGTCCCGCAAAATCGTAGAAGGTTGAGACCGGAGGAATTTGTTCGCGGTTATGTCCAGCGTCCGACGTCATCGACCTCGTCGGATCGTTAACGAACTGGATGACAGCGTTCTCATCGCTTGGCTGCTGCGGGCATCGCGAGCCTGTGGCCTGGCCCGCGGTTCAAAGGGAACCTCTGGTGGAACGCGGTGGATAAGCAAGAATTAGACGTAACGCGTCCCCCTCGGAGAATCCTCGGGCCACTCGTTCTTCATCTCGCTTGTCGCGGCGACCCTTTTCCTCCCGAGTCCTCCGTCATGTCGGGAAGGCCTCCTCCTTGTCTCCTTGAATCTCTTCTCGTCGCGTTCTCGTCGGGGAACGCAGAGATCCGCTCTGCTTCTGCTCTGTTCTTCGTACGTTGCTGTTGGCTCCTTCTTCTTCTGGTTTTTCTGCGTTTATAGCTCTACCTGTCGACTCGGCCCGGATAAAGAGACCTGTCGCGGAGGAAGAGGCCGAGAAACACAAAAGCAAATGTCTAGGGAGGATGAACGGGGATCGAAGGGAGAGGGCAGAGATGGAGGGAAGAATGGGGGATCACGTGTCGAGGGTCTCGGACCTAGAAACTCTTCCAGCCTCCGTCACTCGAGTCACGAGACCCGCTCGAGTGGGTCTTAGGGGATGAAATGACCTATTTCGCATTGTGGTTAGCTTTTCGGTGTCTCGACGACGTGGAAGGACCACTCACGGCCGAACTTCGAGCGGTTTTACGCCCCCTGAATGCCTTCGCGGGATTCGCGAGACGCCACCTGGCTCTCGACAAACCGTTTCCACCCCTTGCAACGCGGCATGTCGAGTTTAGAATAGCTTAGATTATTTCGATACCATCGTTCACTCCGACTCGAGAGGCTCTTCGGGAAATCGTCGAAGGGGGACGTCTTTATGCCTTATCCCTACTTTAGTACCCTTTAGTTTGGGGTATCATAATCGTGTAAGGATGGAGTCGTTGAAGCGAGAGCACGCGCCATTCATTGCACTGTTCTAAGAGATCACCTGTTTCATACAGAATCAAGAAGTGTTATCGTTACGTGTTGATAATTGCAATGTGTTCACCGGCAAGACGAAGGAGACGAAGCCTCCGCAACAATAATGTTGTATTTTTGCTTTTCGTACACACCTCCAACCGCCAGGTCTCCAGATATTCTTCAGACAGATATTGAGACGTCTCTCCAGCAAACGCTGACGCGAGGAATATCGAGGAGACCCGAATTCTGCTGTTTGCCAACCTGCTGGCACGCGTCCGATACTTCCAATGCACGAACGAATGCAACTGACTCGTGTATTCGACGTTCGAGAGACGCGAGTCGAGAGAGGACCGATGGAAATCCCAGTTCCGCGTAACGTTCCTGACTGTCTGCATTTCTTCCTCTCTTGTCGGTTTAATTGTTTCGTAAAATATTAATAGTTATCTAGAAACGACGAGAGTTAAAGAACGATATCGTGGACGGAAGAAATTGCCAGGAAGTTTGAGGTATCAGACCGCTTTCAAAGGAATTACTTTGTCAGGGGTTGGACACGATGTAGTTCGGTCTTCCACCAAAATGGTAGACCTCCCTTCGTCCCGGGTCGGTTAATCTGGACCTTAATTTTTGGCCAATTTAGTTCACTGTTCCGTGCACGTTCGATTGCCCCGAGCATCTCGGATGATTCCTCGCGCCAGGTGGTTGGAATAGCTTGCACGAACCGATGTGGATTCTGGCACGGTCCATGGATGGGCTCCGGACTCGTTATTCTTTTTCGTACTTTTATATTCCTTTCCGATTTACCTCGATTTAGTATGCGTGTCTCTCTTCCAGCTGGTCACTGTCGGGGTCAAAACTGATGGCCTCAGTTAAGTGAACGCTGTTTACGCTATTAAAAATGTCAAATCACGTCCTCGCGGTTCAGTGTCCCCTACTTTATTTAATTATTTGAGACTTGATTTTCTCTCTGATGTACCTCGAGGTGAGGATTGTCAGGAGTCATGACCAAGCCCGATGGCCCCCGCTAAGTGAACACGGTTTACTCGATTAAAAACGTCAAATCGCATTCGCACGGTTCGGTATCCCCCATAGTGGAAGGGGTCGATGATCTCGAGGTCCACGACCGAAGTAATTTGCTTCCGGAAACGCGCGTAATCGCGAAATCAGCCGCAGCCTCGACGTCGTTGCCGAAAGTACCGAAGCAATTTCCATCGACTCGGTATTTGTCCACCGTCTGCGGGTCGGCGAACCGATTAGAGTCCCGATTGAAAGTCTATATTGACGTTAGCAAGTTAACAGCCGCGATGCTGGCTTGGACACCATCCCCTGTCCAAAAGTAGCAACATTTAAGTTAGTTCCAGTCTACTTACATAACTTATTTATTAAGAGGGTCAAGCTATGGTTCAGGATTAACGAGTGACAGGTTCAAGGAGCGGATAATTACATGTAGTGGAAGATGCTAAACAAAAGCATTGACAAATCCAGAGCGGTGTCCAGCAGATGTCAGGCCCAGATTAACAAGCCGATCGCGCCGACGTGTCCAAAAAGACCTGAACCATGATGGTTCTCGTGTTACCAGCCGACGAGGTAACCCGTTCTTTGCAATACAATCGAAGTCAGTACCTCTCCCGTCTTCCTCGAGGGAAGTTGTCTACGGCATCGCGCTAATTCGGCCGGTCGTTGTCGCTGTCGTCGAATCTACCGCGGCAATTCGACACCGGGGCTGGGACAGGGATCACGATCTGGATCGAGCATTCGGTGGCGGGTTTCGCGGATAGCTGCGGGTCATTCGATCCCGGGTGACAGCGCGTCTAGTCGTTTCGTTCCGCGGGTCGACCGCAGAATCGAGAGGGGATCCCCCTGGTCGACGGAGCAAGAGACGCGTCGCGTCGAGGCGAATCGATTTCATGGGGAACGACGCGCCAAGTGTCGCGTTAATTGCGAGCGCCGATAATCACCGCGCCATTAACAGATCCGCGTACAATAACGACAATCAAACGACGGTTCGGACCCAGTCGCGATCCGTCGCTCTCCGGAAATTGTCATCGTTTCTCGATGCCGCCGTCGAAAAACGGAATTAAATATTCGTGCCGATCGCTGCGCTTTTAATTGGACCAACCTCTCATTTATTCTGCTTATTCGTTATCCCCGGGAGCTCCTTCAATTTACGCGACAAAGCGGACGCGGGAGATTAACGGGGACTGGTACTTCGGCTCGAAACAATTCGACGGAGCATCTCGATACCCCGGAAAACCGACGGCAATCTTGCCGAGCCGATCCAGAGAGAATTCAGTATCGACTTTTTGCCGGTAACGACCGATAAATTGGATCCCCATTGACGATGGCTGGCCAGAATCATACCGAGGGGATCATCTTGACGGGAACTTAACGCGCGTTAATACACGGTTATCCGCCGATCGTTCCGGCGATGAGTGCACGATTATAATTGGTCGTATGTGCTGGCGAAGTGTTATTAATGAGGAAATCATTTCTGTAAACCGCTCGCTTGGCGAAACGTAGTTTTGGAATAATGAGGCTCATGAGTTATGAGTCGTGTTAAACAATGCTTGTCTCACTGTTCCATTAGGGCCTTTCGTGTATAATTAATCAGTAGACGGCGGATCTTTACGAGCAAGCAAAACACATTATGTGTAACACAGACGATGATCAATTAACGACTGTTAAACTATCCAAACAAAACGAGCCATCTCGAGCACGATCATTTCTTTATCGCGTTCAACCAGATTCACACTTCGTACATTTTGCCGCTCATTAAGTTCCTTTCTTGCGAAATAGATATTTTCTACCCGAATCGCAAGAAACTGGAGTGAAATATAAATCTAGTTTCGTTCTTGATATACGTTTAATAGGTTGAAGATGGCGGTACAGGCGGTTCCCGTTTCTCGGGATAGATACAGAACTATTTTGCATGAAGATCCGCAGTCTAATTACAGTGGAACGTAGTATTTCTTCAGAATGAATGGTAGATCTGATACTCGAACTCGAGTTATTAATGGATTCGCTGCACATAAAAGCTCGTCGAACGATTTAATCGACATTCTCACGAAATTGGAGAATCTATCTTCATATTTCTCGGTGTCGTTTCAGATTGTAAATAGTTCCTCGTCGCAGCGATATTCTAATAAGGGGTGCACCCAACAGTTCCTTCCCTTCTTCATTTTCGAAAGACGTAACTCTTCGACGCGTGTATCCTATTCGATACTATCGTCGCTGTGATAACAAGTTTCTCAGTGTGTCGTCGATAAGCTGCGGGTTTCATGCATTGGATGGTTTTCAGGTGACTTCTGGAATCACCCTTTTCAACGAAGTACTTAAGGACATCTTGCAGAGCCATTGGAGAACGAACTGCATACAATAAACACGAACTTGTTGCTTCTTCTAGGAAAGTTAAAGGAAATCGAACCACGATAACCGTGCATGAATAGTGCAAGGGGTTAATTAGGCGGTATTAGCGCGCCAACGTTCGCGGAAGGTATTATTGTAGCTCCTCGCACGGGTCGATATAGCGATCCCATTCGCGGCCGAACGACCTTCCATTATCGAAGTTACAGGAGCGAGAGAGCCGCGGTCCCGTTCCCGCTGGCCTCTATATGTAATCCTTTAACGTGGATTAACGTCCCGGTGGTCCATTCGCGGTCCTCGCCGCGGACTATGATACGGTTTGCGGATATCCATTCCCGGAATAACGGATCGACCTTTCAATGAGCCTAGAACCCCGGCGAATCTTGTCGGTAGAAAAAAAAAAAAAAAAAAGACGAAAAAGTCGATACCGGTCGTCGTCGGCTGTGTACATACGTGCCGTGTATGGTCGACTGTCCACCGGGCATCTCGATTTTCTCACGGAATTACTTTCCTCGGGAAAGGAATGCCGCGAACAGCGCGTCGGCGAGTCGAATCGTTGCGCGGGGTCGTGGTCGAGTTCAACGACTCGCGAACCTTGGCTAGAAAGAGAATGGATCGAAGGGATCGGACGGCGAGATAGCCTGGCCACATTTTCGACCGGCCTCGCTCGCTTGCTCGAGCTAATTATTCGGTTACTACGTACTGTTCGTTACCCTGGCCACGCGGAGTTAATTGTCCGACTCCGGAGACCCTCCTGCCGCCAATGATACGAAAAACTGGCCTACGAAAAGCTCGCGCGGCTTCGAACAGACCAAAATGCGATACAAATTAGTCCCTCCCCTCTGTTCGTTGTTCCGACCGTGCAACGTTAATTGGTCCACATTGAACACCTTCCAATATAAATGAACACAATGTACACGAGACACAGGAAAATGTACACAATGCTTGTATATCTAAAGCGCCACACAATGTACATAAATTAGTTACACCATTCTGTTCTTTCCTTGGTTGAATTAATTGTAAAAGATATAACAAATTAATTAATTACTCGATTCTGTTGGCACAGAGTATGTACGTCTGTCCACCTCGAAGGATTTCGTTGCTGGTGACGATACGAAAAAAATATTGTGCACACAGTTTGCATGCTATCGGAGAGGGCGTAATGAGATATAAATTAGCCGTGCGTGGGTGGATGCGTAAAAGAGACTTTAAAGTTGCATTGAACATCCTGGATGGAACCCCTGGGCACTTTCCGTCATTTCGCGACGGTCGAACGTCTTCTTGGTAATTATACACTAGATTAGCGACCACCTCAACGATTCCTCGCAGTAACAGTCTCGCCGAAGACTAACCGCAAACCGGGCTGCTAAAAATAGCATGCCGATGAAAGTCTTGATAATTTTAATAATTCTGAAATAAAACATCCGCAACCTATCCGCTGATGGTGGATTCAGGCTCTTTGGTCCTGGCCGTTAATCGTAAATCCGGCTGTTGATGGAAAGCTGATCCAACGAGCTATTATTTTTTTTCTATTTCAATAAAACCCATCGCGCGTCCGAGCAGCGAAGGGAGAGAGAGAGAGAAAGAGAGATTGATGGTCGGAACGGGTGGCTCTTCGTGTACGAAAAGAATTAACGCGAGGGCAAAAACGACGTCGGAGAATGGCTGCTCTTATTAACACATTTTATCGAACATTTTACCGGGAGGATATCGGCACGATCGAGGTCGTAAGCCCTTCGACAGATTATGACGTATCGGCCGTTTATCCTGGCAGGTTGAGAACGGCGTGAAAGGGTCGGTGTTTCGTTGGTCGGAATAATTCGGCTCCGCTCGACGCCACGCTGATAGAGATCGATACGCTCTCGAATTAGAGGATGCCGGCCGCGTTATTCGCGAAAGGAATCGCGCTCGATTTCACGTGGACGGCGCAATCTCGCCGAGCTAGGTTACGCTCGTGCTGAAATTGCGAGAGCCATTATAAACGCTGCTCAAAAGTGTCTTCCTTCGGACTACTACGGAGTTGCAATAATTGCACGATTTTATTCGCTAATTAACCCATCGCAGAGCTATTGTAACTTGAAATGGAACATCTCCTCCGACCTAGAATAAAAAATTCAAATAAAAGATACAATACTTAAATGTGTAGTGATTAGATACCGATGCATTTAATAATGTAAACAATATTATGAATAATGGTACAGCAATTTTTAGTGGTGAAATAACACTGTCCAACAAATTTCAATTTTTTTATGTTTCCTAATTACTGTTGGGTGGGTCTTATAGAGTTTTTTGCGCTGATTCCGAATCTGGTCTTAATTTTTTCCCAGACGTACAGTTTTTGAGGAATATAACTGAAAAAAAACACATTTTTCAACTTTAAACAAATATTGTGATGTTATTATAAAAGATATTGAATTGTTCTTTACGGCAAAAGATTCTGTAGACTTTCCCGAGATTAATACATTACGATTGTCTAAACATGTTTATCATCGTCGCCCCGATTATCTCTCGCAGCGCGAACCTAACTCGACTACCGTTTTTCCGGAACGAAGACTTTTTCGCGCCTGTTCAAAACGAGCTGCAGCCGCCCGCGTCACGGGCTTTTCATTAAAAGCGAACTCAAACAGGATTGTGAAAGAAACGTCGAGGGGTAGGAGGTAGAAGAGCAGACCAGGAACGAACGACCGAATTGAGCCAGTCGAGAACTGGAAGTAAACAGTCGAGGAATTGGTCGTGCTCTTCCAGGATCGAGAAGATTCCGCGCGGCAGCATAGTTCTCCGCGAAGCACCGGAGAAAAAGTCTCCAGTTCCTCCAATATCCTGCTACGTTCTGTCCGCCAATAATTGCGAACCGATCGACCGACGTTTTCTTTCGGCTAGAGAACTCGCGTCGGAGGTTGCGCACCCGTGGCGGTCGTTTTGCCAGAGAGACCAACACTGGCTTCTTCTACCACCACCGACTTCGTTCCGATTCACGGGCCAATTACACGTTTCGCGCTTCCTGCGTCGCTTTCCTGGCCGTTGCCTCGAGAAGCATTTTGCTCGGGTCCGTTTTTGCGGTCTTGACCAGTCGAAACAACTCCGACAATGTTCTATCGATTCGAGATCATTTTTCGATGATGCTTCCGACCGATCTTGCACCGACAAGGGACATTACCCAAGCGTAACATGCCGATTTTAATGAAATTTATACTGCGAAACAATACACTGATGTCCTGCGGTCGGAAAATGTTATATAATTAATAATTATCGTTAAACCATAAAAACAAGGATAAACAACACATAAACATGGATAAAAAATTAATAAAAAATATTTAAAAAAAAATGAATTCTTTGAATATCGCGTTTAAACAAATAATTTTTTCTGAAATCTTTTTATATAAATATATTCCTTAACCGAAAACACGCAAATTTGAAGAAAATCATTATCCTAGATTCTCTAGTTCCTGAGATATTAGCAAAAATAGGGATTTTCAACTCCTAGATATGGATCATTGCAAATAAAAATAGATGTGTGTCAAATATTTTTCAACAAACTATGTCCTGTATAAATTATATTAAAATTGGCTTGTTGCACTTGGGTAAGGTCCCCTGTGAGATGTTCATCTGACAGACTATTCCAGCATTAATTAATTTCGAAAGCTGCCTTTCGCTTGGACGAAACAGATTTGTACGGAATCTTGGCTGGGTTGATTTGTTTCGAATATTCTGATATTAATTATGGTAGATATTTATTTTGACGAGAGAGGGCAGTGAAAGGTGGTGGATTCCAGTTCGATTCGAGTTGGCGACGCAGCGAATCACGCCACACCCTGCACACCATACGAGAATCGGTCGCCCAACAAGACAGCGTATGTGCAACGGTAACTGGAGACGACTTTGTTTTACGACGTCGGCGACACGGGAAGCGTCGACGATGATACAACCATGAAAGATGTCGTTAAAAGGGCGTGCCGCGTGTCCGGATTACGTGCGAGAGCTTGCTATACAAGGTGAACTGTAAACAAATCACCTAATCGAAGTACTGCGTCTTTTTCCATTACATCTTACAGGAACACTTTGTATATTCTTATGGTGACTCGGATGAGCTTGCTCGTGCAAGGTCACTCAATAGAAATGAATTCTGAACGTGAGTTGAGTGCGGCTCTTTTTAATTGATTTTATATTTCAATGTAATAGTAATTTAAATTCAATTCTAGTTTTATTCACAGTATACCTAGTTTTAACAGACCTCTAAAAATGGTTCTTGTAAAGAAATTTGGCCCTCGTGAGAAATCTGAATCTGACTGTAATTAGTTTGCCGACCACTGCTCTAACCGATACGCATACACGCGAGACGCTTCGTGGTTACAGAAACAATTAGTGTCTTAAATGCATGTAGGGGGAAAACTGGAGACAAAATTTCTAGCAAATTCTCGCCCTGTTAGCCTCGCAAGAGCTGCCCTGCACGAACCTGACTGGCAGACATGCAAAATCGACAACGTTCAGTTTCGGACAGGAGCTCGGAGAGAAAAAGAGGAGAGGTTTGCAGAAAGGTTTCGCATTGCAGGGCCACCCGGTGCGCCGCGGGGATCGCGTTATCGATAAAACGTAACTTCCTGTTGGCAATCGAACCGCCCCCGGTCTTGTCGCACGTCCGTCTTAATCCTCGCGCCGGTGAAATACAGCTCGCAGACTAACGGGAACGCGGGGATTTCGCAGGTAAGCCGCGTCCGTTGTTCCCGATTCTTCCATTTCTTCTCCCTCGGGATGAAAAAGGGCTGGCGAGAGGAAACGGGGCTCTCGCTCGTCCGTGTATAAGGTCCGGGTTAGAACCCGGTTGAAATACAACGCCGACCGTCTCGATCTCTCGCGATGCTCTCCTCGCGGAGAAGACTGTTTATCGTGGCTCGAGTTCGCGCGATAAATAACTCGATCCGTCCGGAGGAAATCCTACGGTACGTTTATTGGGTAATTGCACTTCGATCCGTTCGCGCTGCATCGATATCCAGCGAAAGAGCACGACGCGGCCGGGCCGATAAATAACGATCAAGAACGATCCACGGACTGTAAGAAACGGGAATGGCGGAAGGAGAATGTATCTGGTCTCGAACCGTGGCCGATTGCTGTTCTTTTAGTGCCTACTCTTCGAAAAATCTTACGGAACAACGTCGATGTAACAGCCGCAGCGCCACACCTCTCGGAAATCGAAGTATTCGTCGAAATTTTTAAATAAACCATTTCTCTGTTCTCTCGAAAAAATTCTTCTGCGAGAATTCAGCGATGCTCACCTGAAATTAAGCGACACGCGCGGTCTCTACGAACACACGTCGTTACCGTACATATTGTGCTCGACGTCTGAATATGTATAATTACGGTCCTTTGATCCAAACGCGCAATTAGACGCAGGATATGCAAAGGATCCTCGGGAAGGATCTCAGATGCGATTTTAGTTATGACTAGACTGCGGATCTTGATGCGAAATAAAAATTGTCTGCATCGATTGCAAGAAGTGGAAACTAAATTGAATGTTATTTCTTCTCTTAATAGAGGAGAAATCTTTTATATTGACACGTTCAATTATAAAAGTTCAACGAACTTCAATTTCACCTACTCAATTTTGCTATAAATGCATGAAGTTCCGCAGTCTACTTACGACTGAATAGTTCGGGACTCGGATTAACAAGGATCTGGAACGGTGTATCGGTATCCCGGAACTGCTCGAGATTACCAGCAGCCAAACCACGAACTTCAACGCGTTAATTCCTCCTTGAGGAGCTGTCCGACTACAGTTCGACTCGATCCTTGGAGTCCTTTCCCGACTATAACTGTCTCACTGATTTCCTCGTACTGTTAGATGACCGCAAACGTCCTCCGATAGCACGGACTGCACCTGTAGCCAGTTGCGAGTCGCCTGTATATGGCCCATCTGTAGGATGCTATCCCAATCCCATCGTGCACCGTAATCCGTTCAATTGGAAGAGGTCTTTATTCGTCTCCGACATTCAAGGAAAACGCGCGGACATCACACAATCCCACGAGTCTCCTTGATTTTTCACGCTTTCAGTGTGCAATCATGCTTACAGTTAGCGTTGATCATTGATCAATCGGCTTCCGTGTCCGACAACGACTTTCCTGAAAAATTGAACAGAAATTCGAAAGACTACGGATCTTATGCAGTTATAATATCTATTGTTTTATAGTATGTATTTACAATAATATGTAAAAATAAAATCCGCGCGATGGATATGCTATTCAGTAGGAATTGGCTGGCGTGTCTGGCCATGGCCAACCCATTCTACTTATTGTGTATACTCACCCTTCACGGGCGTTCTGTGCTGACCGTGATACAGGTTAATCAATTGATCAAACGAAGTCTAATTAGGAGTACAATACACTTCCATCCATTATTGCTCACTATCTATAATCAACCCTTTGAACTGGGAGCTATTGTCATTCCAAAATGAAACATTGCTTTCGACCTAAACTATTTGCGTTATATATATTTAATATAAATATATTTAATATAAACGTTTAGTAATTCATTATGAATATAAAGTAATCAAGCAGTTTTGTTATGTCTTTCAACATAGACCCTTCTTTATGCGAAATTATCACCTTTCTATCAGTACCATCAGCTCGAGAACGCCCCGTAAATGAAGAGCGATAAGAAACGGTAGGACTTACGGTACGAGGTAAAATTTCGCCGATTTTCTGTTAATTTCTCGGGACTCGTTCCGGACGGAATCGATCGTCGCGCGTAACGAGGGATTAAAAAGTCGTGGAGCGGAATCTCGGATGCAGACGTGGCCCGAGTTGATCGAAAGGAAGTGCATTATTCCGTGCTGGCGTGCACGTTCGAATAATCCGCGGGAAATTCGTCACGGTCGAGCAGCCGCATCATTCGACGATAGTTTTAGTCCGACGAACGTGCCTCGTCACTGTCGCGCCATTCCCGTAGCATCGTCCTCCTCCTCGTCGTCGTCGTCGTCGTCGTCGTCGTTCTCCTTTTTTTTTTGTCCCGGCAGCGCAATTTCCGCGCTATCCGCTCGTCGATATTCATTCCCCTTTCTTCGGTCCGTACGCAGCCGACGAGATCGTCCGACGGAAAATTGATTCGTCCCGTCCAAGGCGGAAAAGCAGATACAGATTCAGCTCTCTGCCTGAGGGACGCCTAACGACGAACCGAGGCGAGGGGCATGCTGAAGAAATCGCTGATTTTTCGCTCGGCGGCCTTCGCAAACCCCCTCTCTCTTCCCATAGCCTCGCGAAATCTAGATACTCGCGCACAAAACTCGATCCGAGCGAGCTGGAGATTTTAACAAGCGTTTTCCGAGTGATCCCTCCCCCGCTTTTCATGAATCTCGAATATAATGTGGAGCTGGAGAGAGCTTTCCTCTATATCTCCATCATTATCCGCCGCTAACCGCCTTGATATCTTAATACCAGGTTTACGGACCATTTTTGGAAATAACATATACCGAAGGACATAAATTCGTCGAATATTTCTCAACAATCGTAAATTAAAAATATTAGCACGCATCATAATCCATAATAACAGAATTGCATTTATTCAGATTTCAACGTAGGCTTTTTATAGAGTAGTAGTTGAATAAAGAAGAATACTACAAAATATTTCTACAACCTCGGAAATTTGAAAAGATAAAATCTGAAATCCGTCATTTCGACGAGCTCGGTAGTTCTGGCGTTAAAAATGAATTTTGTTCGTACTACAGTTGCTTCAGGAATGAATTAACCACTTTTATTTTGTGGTTTTTTGGGGGATGATCGTTTGGCAGTGAACGGCGTTAATACCAACGTGGACGAGTATACACGTTCAGAACAATTGGGAACCGAGTTAGAAATTGCAAAAAGCAGTTTGAGCGGAGGGTTTAAGGTTCGAGGGACGTCCTCCGGGGCGAATTCTTGATCCAAGCTTGTCCCATCGCCACGAACACGTGTTTAAAATTGCGCTCGCTGATATCGCTTAAGTCTGTCGACGCGGGAGGGGGTGAATTTGCAAGTTAAATTAGAAGGGGGGTAAAAAACTGACAGGAATATGCGCGTCGCGCGGCCGAGAAACGGGGATTTTATCAAACTCGGTGTCGCACGCGACCCGGGGCTGAAACTTTAAATTCTCGGAGAGAGGGTGCGCTTTTCAACGCGTCCTTTCGTCGCTCTGGGGGCGGCTACGTAATCTTTTTTCGCGCGTTTGCCTGCTATTCCGACCGTGATACAGTTGGCCGAGAGCCCTGGCGATAGTTTATTCATCGATAGACATTCACTGTTATTCAAAATTCTAGGTTCCGCAATTTGTCTAGGTCTAATCATGTTCCTTTTGTGTAGGGCTTTTATAAAAGTAATTTATTATATGTGAAATAAAATAAAATAACAAATCGAATGTTATTTCTTCCCTTGATGATTTTAGTAGAGGAGAAATCATATATATAGACATCTTCAATTTCTGAAATATTTCAACAATTTCGAATTTCATCTACTCAATGTCACACTTTCAAATTATAACAAACTGCAGCGAATCGTAATTAATCGTAGATCATTATTATTTCTAATTAGAAACGATTCTTCATAACTGCAAGCGCGTTTGATTCCTGACACAGAATGATAGTGTGCAGTTAGTAAAACGTATTCCGCCCTATCTCCGTCGATGACTCCTGACAACTATCAATGGTGCTTCAACTATCGGACTATCAATGGCGGCGATGCGCGGCGGCTATCGATATTTCCCATCAGTAGTCGAGGCAAACACGTCCCGAATCGATCCTCGAAACCCTCGAAGCTGTTGATCGACTTTTTCTCGGTTTCAATTCCGCGAGTTCGATCGATGGCGGCCGTGGACGAGAACGAGGAGACCGGAAGCTGTCCGGCCGCAGGAAGACGACCTCGTTTCTGCTCGTCGACGGACGTGTTCCGGGTACATCCGTAACGAGTCTTAATTTTCAAGCTGGTCCCGGCAAATGAGCCACCCAGGGCCTCGGCTCTTTAACGTTCCTCGAAATTATTTAACGTCGACGGAACGATACACCTCGCAGCTTATTAAAGCGCCCTGATTCTCTCTGGGGGAACACGAGCCGATGAACACGGAGCAGAGATGCCGGTGTATGTACTCGCAAAAGTATATGTTCACGCCTGGCAAAAGAGATTGAATACAAGTCACAGTGCAACGTAAAATGAATTATCGTGTATACGTTAAGGAAATACAATGGAAACGACGGTTCAGAAAATAACGGAATGACACACTGCCTCGAGCTTTCTACAAGTATAGAATAATGTACATTTCGTTGCTGCGTGAAAGTCGTGAAACAATTTAAGTAGCGTGACGAAGCACCGAAACGATTCGTTAATGTTTCGAACGATTAAGATAACGACGGATATTGCCGACATAATGTGTTCAATGTTTGCAGATGATTGAACACTTTATCCTTCTATACGACAGAACCGTTCCACATTCCACATTAACAAACATTAATATCAATGCTTTCTACGAAGAATCTCCCAGTCTATGGAAAACATTTTCTCCCGAACTCTCGTCGTGAAACGACTCGGAAAAATGGGAGCTCGCACAAAAACGCGAATAATAAAACTTGGCGGATCTTCATGCAAATTCTCGTCTTCGCGGATTATTTTCTAAAATCCAGAATGAAAAGAGAATTTACTTCGCGGCCTATACTAAAACCCCTATCGCGAAAACAGCCTGGAAGCGTTATCAAAGTTCGTTAATTCCGTCGTTTCCTTCCACAAAGTTGCAGGTCTATTATTCATAAATGCATAAAAGTCCGCGGTCCGATAATAACTTTTTACCGGAATCCAAACTTTCCAGAAAGATCGCAGAAAAAGGGCGCACTCCAGACGGAAATGGAGTTCCTATGACAGTGTCGGTGGTCGGACACTGCCAAACGTAGAAAACTACGGTTCCTCTGTAGCATCGATCGCGTTCTTTGTCGCGCTGTTACGCCGTGAACAATGCAGCAGACGCCTCCGTTGCTTCTTTGGGATTACCGTGCAATTACCGCCACCTTTGAGGAGCGTTTTTCGGCCTGCAGATATGATTTCCGCCCGGTGCAATATTCTCGCGGTTTTTTTCCTCGCCGCATCTCTTTTCCGTCAGTGCAACGATGCAAGCTGCGGGTCAGACAGGCTAGGTCTTGTTTCGATGCACCACGGTTCTTCTATTTGCGATACTCTATCTCGTTGACGGGCTGCACTCACTTTAATCAGAAGTTCCCGTTCAGCCGATCCTCCTCTTCCGCGCCATGCTAGGCTATCCTAAATGCAACGCGAATTTTCGTCTGGCTCCGCGGAGACGGAAACTCGCCGAGGAAAATCGGATCGTTGATAGATCCTTTCATATCCGTGGAAATCGATGGCCGAGAATAAATGTCCCACTAATCATGAAAGTGTTCCACTAGTCTGATCCGTCCATTGAACGAACACTTAAGGCTGCATGCCCATTTAAGTTAGTCCTCGCGAATCGTTATTTCATTTTTCGAGTGCTCTCTGCAAGGCTGTATTTATAATTATTACATAAATAATCCATCATATTTTTGTACTTTTTTAGACCACTGTCGAAAAGATAGACGAACGTGGACCACTTCCATAATTGTTAACATAAATTAGTTTTCGCGCTAGAGACAGAATTTCTGCTCGGATTCATATTTCGGACGATAACGACCGTCGAGGAATTTATTTGTTAACCGGTATATCGGTTACACTTCTCTGGAACCCGTTTGTTTATTGCGTTTTGCAACGCGCAGTGTGCAATAAATGCATTCGGATCTTTTTTTAACCAGACCGCGGGCTCGTATGCAAATTCGTCGTTTCGGACGGCCGTTTTTGAGATTTACTGAAATGTTTATTTTAGTCGGTTTTATGAAACAAAAATACTATAAATGTATAAACGTCCACAGCCTGCTTCTGACTTGGAAGAGTCTATGTTTTTTTATCCGGAATTGTTAGTTCGTTTTGAATTGATATTTGAAATAACTTTTTCAGTCGGGCAGTGTGTGATATATGTATAAAGATCTCCGGACATTTATGCGAACTTGATGTTCCGGGCGTTTGTTTTTAAACAAGGGCAGTAAGCGCCGGTTTTATTGCATTTTTATTCCGTTCGTTTTATTGCGTTTCGTGAAACGAAAATAGTAGGAATACACGTTTGCAGTATGCTTGCAGGCTTGCGAGCATATTTTTCTTCACCTAAAATTCTTGGTTCATATTAAATACAATTTTTTCTTGTCTGTACAGCGGTCTAACTATGTTTATTTTTGTCGATATTCATGCAATCCCATATTATTATTTGTTACACGTGTTCCTAATGGACATGGTCCGTTTACTAAATTACTAACAGCAATGATGGCAATGATACATTCGAGCGGTGAATTATTCACCGGATTTAGCGTACCATTAAGCGGATATAATATTCAACAACCGAATATCAGTCTTGATTTCACTGCACCTGCGATCAAACCGTAATTATCATAATAATCATTTATTCGTTCACTAACCTACCTATCGGAAGTGTATTAGAAAGCTTCTCGATAATTCTGCTGCATCAGAATGCACCTTAATCATTCCTGTCGAAATAATAATCAAAAGAATCGATTAAACTTCATTGCTGAAAAATCTGTTCGAAAACACTTCGGTTATTAATTGAGCCGTTCGCGTGGGCCGAAACGATTAAGCAATCAAGCGGTTGATTGATGGTAAACGTTTCTCATTTAAAATAAATTGCCTCAACACGTTGACTGTCTCATTGGCAATGTGTGAGTGACACTGTTCTTCGACCAGGTGTGAAAATGAGTCTTCATTGCGATGTATCGCAGCACAGTACATTTTATTAGGGTCTTTAGAATGTGAATGGAATCAGGTATCGATTGCTACGATACATTTCAACTTTCTCTTATCAATTTCATTAATGACTAGGTGTACATATGCATTCATTCATGGTCGTCATAACTTGCAAGATAGAGCAGTGTTTAGCGGTGGGTATTATTGAAAAAACTTTTAAAATCGAATGTATTTTATCGATTCTCTCGACCGATTTTCCGTCTCGCATATTGACCCTTGCAACATATAGACCGTTTTGCAGACGACCAAAAAAAGAAGCCAGAAAGAGCGTAATTGAACGAAGTTTAAAAGAAATAATGGGAAGGGAAATAAGGGACGCGAATCGACCGCAGAGGTAGAGATTCAGTTGTCCGTGACGAAGAAGCGGATCGAGACGAGCGGAGAAATAAAATCAACGTGGCGCAATAGGTTCGAAACACAGCCTGATATCCGCAGCGGATGGGGAAAGCTGTTAAAGCGAGGACGAGCGAGGATGAGCAGCAGGCCGTGAGGTCGAATTATTAGGGTCTGCGCATAACGGAGCGCCTCGAGAGAGCCGCAGATCGTCGCGGAACGGAAAACGACGATTTTGGGGAGCAGTGCGGCAAAATTTCTCGAGCGGCTCGTCGGCTCCATAGCGATGGTAGGGCTCTGTCTTCATTTAGCCCTGATCCCTGCTGTGGAGCTGTCGATCAGCTCGAGAAATTTTGCCGCACTGCTCCCCAAAATCGTCGTTTTCAGTTCCGCGACAATCTGCGGCTCTCTCGAGGCGCTCCGTTATGCGCAGACCCGTTTACCCGGCAAATGGATTACCGCTAGGATTTATATCGAGTGTATTACGTTTGCGAAGGTGGGGGGCAGCTCGAATCTTTTTCGTTTTACCGTACACGTTGATTGACGATATTAGCGGGGGAAGTTTTATGGAAACGCGGAAACACATGAGAGATGCGACGAGATAGAAGCGAGGCGGCAATTATTCGCTCTTTACCGAGCAAATCCGGATAAAAAGCTCGGTCACCGCGCGGTCACTGTGTTCTTCGTCGACCAACAGAACTTGTCCGAAGGTGTCGCGCGATTTCGGAATATGGCCGCCCGCTACTATAACGGCCAATAGCCAGCTGAATGCTTCAGTGATAATTAGACTGCGGATTTAATGCATTTATGACAATGTTGTTGCTAAAATTGAATTACCGTATCAAAGGAAATCAAGTCCATTCAGATCGAAAAAGGAGAACAGAGCTTTTCAATAATTGTGCTGTACCAAATGGAACCTTAAAAATTTTCTTTTGCGCAATAATCCCAAACGAAATGATTCGATGGAAGTTTCTGTTGCTGTTAACCCGTTGCATTACAATTTATTTTGATTATTTTGGTTTAAAGGAAATTATTTATGAGAGACTGCTCAGAATCTTCATCACGAGTCTTCTCGATATTGTATGGCAAGGGTGAAAGGATCTATCAAAAAATCCCGAATCGCGAGGCACAGATTTCCAAAAATTGTGGAATAATTATTAGATAATGTGTTAAAAAAAATGTAGGGTTACGCAGCTCATGGCAGTCTCGATCATTTTCTTTCGAGGAATGTTCCTAAGGCTAACTGATAAAGGAGAAACGCCACTTTTTACAGATTCCCGAGGCTTGTACAGCGTGTCAAATTTTCGAAAATCTCTTTCACCTGATCGTTCAGCGCACCAATTAAAATTCCTCTTCGTCGACTATTGATCCGAAACACGAATAGAGCACACCGAAACCAGTGGTGGACCCGTCGCGTTGCGTCGCGCGACATGCAACAGTGTACAGTCACTCGATCCCATGGAAAGGGAATGCTAATTGAAAATTGGGAACTGTCGATTTCCACGCGTTGCGGCCTTTTCCGCTAATTTTTTTCGACGTCCCGCTATCGACCCGCCGATGAGTACCGACGAATTTCAACCGATCCTCGGGAACGCTGCACATCCGGGAGCATCACAAAGAACACCCCCTCGCAGTTTAAGAATATTATTCAATTTACAGCTCGCACAAGTTCCCAACAGAGGAAACAAACCTCTGTTTAGCTGCAGTCTCTTTGACTCGGCCCCGCCGATGTTGGTATCCTCGGTACAAAAGGGATCCGGAGTAATAAGAAAATGAATCCTTTGTAGTATAAAGAATCTCCTCTCAAGTGCACGCAAACTGGGTAACCGGGCATAGTAATGAAATCAGGGAGGTTCGGAAAAAACAAAGAAGTTCGAGAAACGTCGTTTCTCCCGTTAAATGATTTGGATACCTACAGCGAGGTGATTTTTATGTGAAAATTGTCGAACGCTTAACCGCACCGGCTGGCCGGTGTACAACGCTGAGGCTCGAAAGTGATTCAATTTCCCATTAAAGGGTGAACACGTAATAACGCCGCGCCGTATTTTCCAGGGACTTGCGGTGGAACACGGCGCGCCGTCTATTTAGCGAGTAAAGAGCGGTCGCACCGGCCGCGATAAAAACGGATCCCATAACGGCAGTGTTTGTAATGAACCTGTGGCTCCAGCTGAATCCTTTCCCAGCCGTTACCCTTCGACACGGTTATTGGTTAACGCGTCGAGCGAACGCCAAATTGTATTCGAAGGATGCGACACTTCGACCCGCCTCTGTGAAACTCCGCCTTTATTATTACCCTCTTAGCTGGAATTTATTTAAGCAATATTCGACGCCCCGGCGAGGTCCTCTTAGAACCCGTTGCTGTCGCGCCATCTTGGCCTTCCATTTCGCCGAAATTTATATGAGCTGATAAAACTGATGGCGGAGAGACGTTGGGTAAAAGCGCCTATCCAAAGGAAGTACAGTAATCGCTCCTTCGTTGTCCTGAATCGTGGCCACGATCGTTGTCCAGTGCCTACCCACTCTGTCAACGAGAGGATTAGGCCTGCGTGGATCTGGTCGCCAGATGTGTCCCAGGCCTGTCCAGACCCGCGCAGAACGGAGAACAATAGGAAAGGAATATGGCAAGGAAATAAGGAGTTTTCTAAAGCCAGACAGTTGACTGCTTCTGACTGCGAATGCTTTTCTTTGTCATTCAACTAGCCGTTTCACTAAAGACGCGGTCGTTGTCCGCTCAAACGCCCGGCCTTTGGACAACGAAGGAGCTTTTACTGTACTGTGATGCTTCAACAGTTCTAAAATTGATTTCATCTAGGTGGAGATGGACTTCGGTGCTCAAAGTGTAAACTAGAATACCGAACAGTCTTCCATTAGTCCACGAGCTGCCCTCTCGAGTGACCGCTATCAGGGAATCCGGCCGGTTCGGTGAAGGGGTGGTAGGTTAAGTGCAATAGGCACGGTCAGAAATCAGATGGTATCTCGTCGGGCTGGGTGTCCGATAACGTTCGATACGTCCGGCTGGGTTTCCTCGCAAACAGACCAAGATGCTATACCCGCTCTAGGGAGCAGTGTTCCTGGGGCGTTGTTCGGGGGTGGCGATGCTGTGGTCTGCGAACAGTATAGCGCGGTCAGTATACCGCACGGCGCACCCAGACCGGCCCTGACCCTCGTCAATTCGATCCTCTCTCTCTCTCTCTCTTCCTGATGTCGAACCTGATACTATTAATATCGACGATAGGCGAGAATACGGTCTACCCTGAGCACCAGACTTATTTCTTATTCCCCTCGAGTTCCAAATAAGATTGGGACGAGGTGGTTTTTATTAGGCGGTCGCATTTGTGGTTGGAATAGATCCGGAGGTGTTGCGAGGGAATCCCGAGAGCTGATGCAAATATTCGAACCGCATAGTGAAACTCCTATTTTCTGGTATTAGGAAGGTATTCTCTCTTCGAAAAGGTTTTCATAGATAGCTGATAATTTAAAATGTCGGGCAGAGAATTATAATTTTATAAGAATATAGCGTTCCACTGGTTCGATAACCTGCTGCTGCATTGTGAGAGAAACTTCCTATTGCTGTTATGCGGAAAAGGAGCCTTGGAAAAATACGGAAAGACCTTTCGGTTAGACCGTTACAATGAAATTATGTGCGCAAACATAAAGAGAGCCGGAAAGTAGGTATACAAAAGGGAAAGATCGATAATGGACGCAGACCGCGTTGATTTACAGATATGAGATTGCGGAGTGCACGTACAACGATCGTGCACAGTATGCATAAACCGTTTAAATATTATCAGTCCACAGGGAACGAAAGGAACAACGAAATCGGTTGGTTCAATTATGTATTTTTTCTTTTTATTATTTGAATACGTCGACTGGGCGTTGACGAGACGCGAACTGAAATTAAACGGACCGAGAGAGGCAGATTGTCAAATACGGGTTTAATTGTATTAAACGAAAATGTCGCACGCTTCTGTCCAACCTCCGAAAATTTCGTTCCGTCGGAATATCATTCGTCGCACAGAGATAATCGTTGATTGTCATCCATCCATCTCGGAAATTACATTTTCACTGAAAACAATGCCGTACGAGCGCGAGGATCGGTGATGCGATGCGAATTCCACCGGTCCGTTTTTAATTCTACTCAAAATAACACGTTTCTGATTTTATGTACCACGCTCGCCGCTCGAATCATGAAGCTGCGATATTCGTTCGACAAAGCGAGCGAAATTAGTCGATGAATTCTGGAACGAAACTGCAACAAACGTCGCATCGAGTTTGTCGCCGCAATGAGTACAGAATTGGATCTTAACTCTCGCAAGATATTTTACTGTAATCGTCCTCACCGGTCGGTGGACATTTACTAAATAAATTCGATGACACGTACTGAAATAAAATTCTCTTGGAATTTCAACACATGAGAATTGCAGAGCGGACACTTTGACTGCTCGATTATCCCAGAATATTCCTCCGAATAAAATCTCTCTTGGGATAGTTGAATAAATACACATTAACTATTATACATTTAATTGGCAACCTTCCGTAACTTACGTTATTTTAGAGAAGCTACTACAATTTATTATAACTTATAACCTCCGTGCTTTAATAATTTTAATGAAAAGTTAAAGAGCAGCGTTAAAAATTTTTCCGACGGAAAGTTTCCTAGGAAAAGCGATTGTCGGCGTGAAAATCGACAGAGTGGAGTGCGGCTCTCCCAGAGCGATTCCGGAAATGAGTGCATAGTGGCGGAAGGATTTCCTGCCCGTGGGCCAAGCCAAAATGTATTCCAAACGCGTGCTGGGTAACCCTGACCCTACTCAAGCCCGGAAACTAATCGAAGCCAGGACAAAGGGACGAGACGGGGCGAGCGTAAAGAAACGCGTTGGTTAACCGGCCAGAAATAAACGAGTTGATAAAAAAAGTTCGTCGTGGAACGTCGTAACAGAGACGTTTCTTTGCCAGTGGCATTTCTCTCGCGTTGTTCACCTGCCCCGGAAACGAGGAAACTCGAACGAAAAACGGACAGTGAAAATATTATCCTTGCAATTACCCTTCTGGCTTCCTTCTCCCGTTCGAATATCGATGCTCGCCTAGAAATAACAACGTCGAAATCTCTTCGATCTTTCCAGACCTCGAAACATTTTTCCTCGATTCCGTTGCTTTGGAAATTCGTTTGCGGTAACAATAACGAATCTAGAAATTTCAATCACCTGCCAGTGGATCTTTTCGATTCAATTTTTACTCTTTATAGATACAGATACACTTCGCATTCTTACTTTAATCATGTCAGCAAGTTAAAAGTAATATATTGCACCTATTCATGTTTGCCATGAAAGCATAAAATCCGCAGTGCATTTATACGGAATAATTATCTCGCTTATTATACGAATAGTTGAACGCGTTATCCGCCAAGAAAATTCTGCGAGAATAAAGAAACTTATTTGATAAACCAGACGCTGAAAAGTTGAAGTTTAGAGCACCGAGTACCTTGTTAACCTAGTTGCATCTCATAAATCTTAACAAAATGTGGCTCGGCTCGATGTGTCGCCAAATGTATTCATTTTTAAATATGTAGAAAGAATTATGCCAACTGCGTGTGCCGTTGGATTCGCCTTCTTCAGTAATTGAAAGATTCAACAGGCTTTTTTGAGGAAACCATCGTTCCACGTTTTAGATCCTACAAAAATTTCTTTTTATAATTCTTGATCCGATGCATTTGAAATAAAGTGTGAGCCGATGATTCACTTTTACGTGTCCATCCATCTATTTCTGAGGATATCGCGAGGGTGAAAAATCCAGGTGGATAGAAAAGTAAACAAAGTAGCGAGAGACTAAAATTTCACCGCACCCTAAACATGACACGTGTCTGATAAAATGGCGGTTTTTCCTGCGAGCAATGGCCGTCGAAACTCAGCGGGCTGCGCTCCCGAAGACAAATAGATATCCGCTTCTTTGTACCTGGGCGAATTTATCACGTTGTCGGGTCTCTTCCAGCTCAGAAAATTCCTGGCTGCGACGTCCGTAGGAGATTGAAAAAAATGATGGTAGTAAGCGAGGAGCCATACTTTCGATTGCTTTTAAAGTCAGCCAGGTGTCGCAGAATTTACGGGGCTGGGCAACTTCGTAATCGTGGTGTTCAGTGACTCCCGCAAAAAAAAAAAATGATCCTCCGCAATTCTGAAATTAATTGCCCGGAAACACAGGTGATTATCTGTTATTTCACTTCTGTGCAGAGTGTATAAGGAGTAATGGTCATCCGTTCTAGGGGTGAATCTACACCTCCAGATCGGTGAACATTTGTAAGAGAAACTTGCCGCAAAATTGTTTATAACGAAGAAAATTGTTGTTAAAATTGCTTTTCACATCGACACCTTCCACTCATCCAGAAAACAAAAAGTTTTAAAGAAGCCACATGTGTCGCAAACAAATAATTACTGAGATAAAGCTGTTAAAGCTTTTGCAAAATTTGGTTGCGTGGAGTTGTACGTATAAACAAAAGCCTACTATGTATTTATTACAGTCCACCCGATCGTGTCGACGAGACGAAACATAATCGTGTGCGTTTCTCGAGACAACACGAAAAAGAACATTCGTCGCTAGGCCCGTACGACGTCATCGTCTCCCTGCCCATTCGGGGCATTTTGAAGTTGCAACATATGAAAGAATACCTTATATCCACTGTACATCTGTTATCTATATACGACTTTGTTAGAGTGCCAAAAGAGTCAGTAAATTCCTTAAAAAAATCTGTTTCAAGACAGCCGAAAATGCAATTACTGCGAAACAAGCGAACAAAACATCAGGTTCGCGATAATTTTGCGACTCACCGAAGTTCAGTGTACAGAAAACTTCCCCGAGGCTGCAGAGACTGCAGTATGCCACTGCACGGCTAAGAACCGCTCATCCCGAGCGTTTGTTTCGAGAGAAACACCTCGGCTGTCCCCGGAATCCGACTTTGACGCAGCTCGCGTTAAAGGGAAGAAGGCTGAAAGAAAGAGAGAGAGAGATGGAGCGAGAGAAGAAGAGGGTCTGTTAGGGCAACGCGTAATCGTGTGCATCGTCGGCCACTTCAGAACGCAGGCGGATTTCGAGTTTAGTGGCCGTGGGAAGAAATTCCGGGGGTGCAACTGCCGAAAGGCATTCCAGCGTACCTGCTTCGAAGCCCGACCTTCCTTCTGCTTCCTGTCCCGGGGAAGAAAGAGATAGTTTTTCGGAGACTATCCAGTTGCCCTGTCTGGCAGGTTCGTTCCAGTGACGTAACAGCGTTCCCCCCGTTGCGTCGTTCCCCGAGTCCCGAGGGAGGAAAAACGAGGCGCGAACCTGTCGCAGCCGACGAAAACCATGTTTACGCTAGGCTCGGCCTTTTGCTCGCCTCTTTCTGTTCGTGTGGCTCTCTCTTATTCAACCGACGGTCTCGCGGGCTGCGTTCGAATAAGGATTACAGTCTGCTGCTTTTGCCAGAGAGATTCTGTTACGGACCTAGCCGGCTGGATTTCCGTTTCGGTTTGCGGTGTCCGACCGTTCCCAGCTTATGAAACTCTCGTCCACGAGACTCGAATGGGCACCATTTTTCCTGGGCTGTTCACTCGCTCAGACTCATCCTTATGCAAAAGAAAAATTGCATTTCCCTGGTTACATTGCTCGATGAGAGGCTGTCCGAAATTTGAAGGAGTATAAAAAGAAGTTTTAGATGTTTAGTTGTCCAGAAAATTGCTCGAAGCTTCCAGTTCCTTTTGAGCGAGAGAATACAGGAAACCTAAAGGTAGATAACAGCTAGCAATTCCCAGAACACTTACCTGGATCGATAAGAAGCTCCATGAGGAACCTGGCTCTATCAAGCGAGGATTATTGTTTTTGTTGTTCCTTTTACAATCAACTCACTCGAACATTCAGACCTGATTGGTTACAGGCTTCAATAGATTCGTACTGAACAGGCCCGAATAAGCATCACGCTTAGGTAAATTGTATTAACACGCTTACAGTCTCCGATATATGGGTCACGATAATGTTACACTAGGTAGAGTAATGCTACGCGGATACCATTGTGCGAGAACAACGCGTGGAGGTGTAAAGATAAGAGCGTGATTAATACTGTAAACCAAGTACACTTCCTTCACTGCGAAGTTTGTATCTGCAGTTGATCCTCAGAGTGTATTAATTAAATAGATGTCTATAATTTACTGCTAGAGAGTGTATTATAATAAGGCTACAATATTTTAGGTCTTATCTTGATGCCATGGACAATTGATACAGTGAAAGTTTCTTGGAAAGTTTCTTAGCAAGTAATCTGTAGACCGTTATTTTTCAGAACAAGAGTACAGTAGTTGAAGTTCTTTTGTCATGGAGCCACGGACAATTGATACAGTGAAAGTTTATTGGAAAATGGCCGAAGTCCTATCATCTCGATGCCACGGCCAATTGGTTCAATGAAAGTTGATGGGAAAACGCCATCATTTTCACGAATAAGTTTGCAACACTGCTATCTTATTGCTACGGGCGATTGATCCAGGGAAAGTATGCTAGAAAATACTCTCGGAATCCGATCTAATCACCAGTTTCAGGATCAATTTATCGTCGTGTGTAGCGATTAACCCTTTTGTTACCGTTTGCGAAGTTTTGCTTCTGATATACTGTTGGACGTAGTAATAATAATTCGCAGTATAATAAGTAGACAGCGGATCTTTATGCAGAATAAAATTTTTTTTTTGTGAATTACAACAAACTAGAATGAAATAGAGATTTATTTCCTTTCTTACTATGTTCAGTTGATTGAAAATAATGTAACAGTATCTTTAAATTTTTATAATATGTTTACTGTTTTAAATTACGCCTACTAATTTTTGCCATAAATGCATAAAGATCCGCTGTCTAATAATAAGATTTAGTGGTTTCACCATTTCAACGTAGCTTCTCAAAAATGTTCTCATCCGCAGCGTACATCACGATGGAATTTCAATATTGCGAATTCCTATTTCTGTGACGTGCGGTAACAAAGTCTGCCGTAGCTGAAGGGTTAGAAAAAGTGTCGAATAGCTCATTTGTCCCACCTTGTTTCTCCCGGAAAGGAAACATTCTTGTCCCAGCAGGTGACCAGCTTATTACGCTATTCAACGCGGTTGCATAGGCGTCTCTCGCTGGTATCGATCGAGGGGATAGTGTGGTGAATCGGAGGACACGGAACCTTGCTGATTCGGGAGCCATGCGAAATTTCTGTACAGGCCTGACCGCCTCGTGTAACGATCCCCACTTCCGGCTCGGGCCGCTTCTGCGTCGTTTGCGACGATTCCAGCTGTTGCACGGATTTACCGGGCGCTGCACGTCGCACCGCCGCCCTAGAAGGTCCCCCAGCCATTGTCCCTGAGCACAATGAACGTGTTGTCGCTGGTAAATTTCGGCGCAGGCTATGTAATCGCGGATCCCAACGAATAACACCAACTATGTACTCTCCTTCTCTCCCTGCCTCTCTGTAAACGTCTGCTCGAGCAGAGCGCGGCGCCGCACTTGAACACTCTCATTAAAGAAGCTATTAACATTTTATCCCAATTGATATATGTACTTCACACACGATCAAAACAAGAGCCAAGTAAAAATAAATTTCTCCTGAATAATTGGAACATGTTGGAAAAGATTTCGATACTTCTTAATTCTTGTAATCCGTTTACTATGATAAGTTGCACATCTTCTCGATGCATAAAGTCCACAGTGTGCTAATCAGAGGCAAGAACAAAGAATCGGTAAAAATTGAATTACCGAAACAAGCGATACAGAATCGAGAGTATCGATTTTCAAGCAGGCAGTTCGAGACTGTGCGCCGATGTAATCGAACGGGCCCGATCGAGAGGTAAACGAAAAGTTGGTGGAACGCGAGGAACGTTGTTATTAGCTCGTCAGTTGGGAATCGGGGTCATGGTTTTCAGCGGTCGCAGATCTCCGTGTTCACGTGCATATTACGCGGGCTCGCGTGCCACGAAGAACGGATTACACGAGTTTCGCGGTGAAACGAGACCGCGTGCCGAGCCGAGCCGAGCTGTACAGCGCCGCATTGCTATCCCGTGCACATTTTTCTCTAGCGAAACGGTTTGCAACTCGCGACCGGCTGAGATCGATTATGTCGCCGGAGTGCCAATAATAACGTTCGCGTCGGGTCGCGAGGTGGCACGTACACTTTCCAGACCACCTTCGAGTTCCGTCTTTTCACGATCGATATTGCGCATGGCTCGCTTCTCTCTCCTCCCTTCGATCCACTTTGTTTCGACTTCCATTCTTCCCGATCCCTGTTCGCTCCGCGCGAAAACTGGAAGTGCTGTAAAAACTAAATCGTTCCAATATATCGCAAGGGTGGTACGTTGAATTCAGTAAAATATTTCAGTAATGTAGATGAGTAACACAAAGATGCGAGTTTCACTTTCGTCTGGATCCGAGCAGAACAGTGAGCCGCAGATGTGGATCGTTCATCCGACCGCGTGCAATCGTAACGCGATCGATCGCGATACCAGAGAGTTCGCGACGAGGTTGCACGCGCGACACCGCTCCGGTGTGTATCGGATCCCCCCGGTCGTCGAAACTTCTGTAATTAATGGCAGTTGTCCCCCGCGGAAATCCCGGGTCCCGTCAGAATTTCGACCGCGGGCATAATCCGCTTTTGTCGGAAGTTCCGGGTAATCGACGCCGCGGCGCGCATCCGCCATAGTGAAAAGATGAGATACATCGATCGCTGGCAACTGAACAGGGACCCATCGGAACGAGAAAATAATTGGCAACGTTAACGCCGGGGGACGTCCCGCGATCGCTTCGGCTAATTTAAATAATCCGCGAGGTCCCGCGCGAGAAACGAACACGTTGTTTTCACTGAAAACAGAACGGCCCCGCGCTGTTCTGTACAAACACGGAAAATCTCGTTATCCGCTGTAATCCCCGCGCTTCGAACACGATTTCCGACACGTATTCGATCAGGCTACCGTCGCGTCGTCTATCCGACGCGCGACGTCGCGTCGGCTTCCTTGGGTCTTTCTTCCGGCGTCGCGTCGGGTCGCGAAAAATCGAATCGGTCACTATCGACGCGCGACGCCCCGCAACATATTGGCGAACATAGCCTGCAGGCTGTCACCGGTGTTACACGTGTATGTCTCTCGGGCTATCGTCGATACAAAGGGGCGCATCTGGCCCGTAAGTGATAGGAGCTGACGCGGGGTCTGGCTCTACATAGGAATACAGGCCGATCCATAAATCGGGAAGCTAGAAAATTGAGCTCCACTATGCTGGAACTTGAGCTGATTTCCTTGTTCGCCAAATGGATTATCGGAGAATTCTTATCCCACGGGAATGCTGAATAAACTTCCGCCCTCCTGGAATCCATTTAATCGAGTAATGTCATTATCGCGTTCACAAATAACATTTTAATGTCCTCGTCAGATACGAAATTAGTCTGACAATGAGTGCTTCCATTCGAAAGCAAACATTAAAATATGAGGACAGAAATTGTTCCGAGTGCAGCGAGACCACGCCTACTTGAAGAACCAAGAGTGGCACTTTGAGGACAATACAAGGATACTATTTTTGCCGAGTAATAATTAGTAAAATGCCGAAACCACGCCTACTTGAATCACTATACAAAAGCTAACCACAATGAGAAAGTCGAGTGATCGTTTCAATCGAGTTAAAGTCGAACTTCAGCTTTTCCGGCGAACCTAACAGGGTTTCCCCGGTCGATCTCGGAGCAACTAGCATTCTCCTCGCGACAACTCGACCCAGTGTATACAAATTGACCAGCTCGACGGAGCCAGGCGCCGATGGCCACAGCTCCGGGCTATCGTGGCAGCGATTGCGTGCCGTTGTTGTCGTTTCGTGGTCACGTTCCTATAGTAACCGCGGCCCATTGTTCAATAAACGCTGAATTATGAGTCAGTCCCCGCGGCCGGTAGCTGCCGTCGTTCTCGCAACCCTCGTCACGCTCGCTCCCCGACGAAACGATGATTAACTCTTTCCCTTGGCACCGGTTTACAAAGGGGGCTACCGATAGGGTCATCCAGTCGATCCGAGCATCGCGAGCAAAGCGGTCGTTAGGAACGGGTTACGCTAAAATGGACTGTACACAGGTCCCACCAACAGGACTTCTCCGATGCCGGTCGTGATCGACAACGATTTCGATAGACAACGATCGTGATCGGTAATGAGCGGGTCTGAGCTTCTGAAAAATTCACAAAATTAGTTATAAAATCATATGCGTTCTTTCGCCGGCACCACTGAAAATATTCCATGTGCCATTTAAACTGTGGTGCCCAAAAGGTGGTTCGGAAGGGGTACCCTTGGTTCGTCGACAACCCATTTCACCGACACTGTTTTCATCGACACGATTTGGCCGACAGTAACTTTCGTCGACACTATGTTTTCATCGACAGTCCGTGTATAACGACAGGTTTGAGTTCATTATTCGTATCGCGTATAATTATTGTATAATTTTGTTATGTTTTTTAGTCTATACATGTACATTCTCGTAGCATTCGTTCTGTTTATTCATATTTTTTACATGTATTTACACAATTATGTTTGAAGTTAAATGATATATTATGATTTTTCATTCATTTGTGTGTACCTAATAATAAAGTTTGTTTACTTGAAGAAATTCTGATTAATAAAGTAGCAATAGAAACTTCGATCTAAATAACAATGCTTTGTAATTCTCTTTATTATTTATTATACAAACAATAACGATTAATCTACATTAGCAAATACGCGAATTTGTTGTCAGTGGAAATGAATGAACTCAAACTTGTCGCTAAAGACGGACTGTCGATGAAAACGGCGCCAGTGAAATGGGTTGTCGGCGAACCAAGGATATCCCGGTTCGGAACCCATCTTATAAAAACTGTAGGTCCCGTCGCGAAATAACCCTGGCAGTTATAAGAAAGTGACGTAAAATAAATTTAAAAAAAAAATATGCGTTCTTTTTTATCTTTGTCGATTTAGTGCTTGGACAATATATCGTATTTGGTCTGTGAATGCCTCGCGTGTACACAGAAAGAAATAGAAACTACACCCGACCTAAGCAGTCGTCGATTAAAATCTTTGTGGGTCAAAGTTGTTGTCGATCAAATCCGGTGAATTGTCAGTGAAATCTGTGTCAGCGATTTTAACGTAACCCGTTAGAAGCTTGAAACTAGGCGAACAGCGATACAATGGTTGAAGTTCAATTTCTTCGATACTCCGCCCAGCGGAACGTTCCTATATTTTTTCTCGAAAGAGGTTCTGTGAATTAAAACGTCTCTAATGAACACCGTGCAATTTGGGAGAGGATTCCTCTTTACAACAACCCCCTAAAATTCAACATATAATGTGTTTTAGTAATTTATGAACAAAAAACTACGACTATACTATGCGTTCGGATGCGACTTACCGCGGACAGAAGTATCGAACAAGTTCGCTGGCACAATGCTGAGTCCCGGAGCCGATGATTCATGGGCAGCGGTCGCCTAGATCAAGCGGTGTTTATTTTCGCAGGGTTCCGCGGGAATTTCGAATACGGCGAATCGAATCGATCGCGGCCGCGATCCGTTTCCATTGAAAACCGCTCGAGTGGGCGTCCGAGGCCGGGCTTTGTTCGGCGAAAAGACGCCGGGAAATCGGGCTGCGATTCAAGGAGCTGAAATAAAGGGCCCCAGGGTTACGGGGGTACGAATTTTTTTTTCCTCCATCCAGCCGGCGCGGCGTGTATTTAAATATCAAACGGCCGGCCTGGAATATAGGTCGAGGGAATATCCGTGTCCCCATTGTGCCGCGGTATTGTCGGCCCGCTCACGAATCAAGCATTCGGCTCGCGAAGACCATCACGGAACGGATCAAGTCGGAGACAATGGCACGGCGTATGCGCTCCGCTGCCACGGTAATTGAATTTTTGATCCCCGAGAGAGCCGAGGGTCCTCTTCGATGGCAAACGTTACGCGCCGACTTCCCGCTAGTTTCCAAACGTAAACACTACTTTCATTTGTCTCGCTCCTGGTCTCCTTCCAGCTCGTTCCTAATTTTACAACGACGTACACTCGTGGAACGGTAGACTATGCCGCTGGCCGTGTAGGGAGAGAGGAATTTTTGAGCTCGTTTGGTTACAGAGGATAAGATAATTAAGCCGCGGACATACGTAAAGGTCATCTAAATTCCGCGCCGCGGCGCTACTAATTTCTACGGAGAGAAAGGCATCGCGCGCGTGCATGAAAAATGTTCAACGCTATCAAAGCGGACTTTACGATCGTCAAACGAAATGTTAATCCTCTTTCGCGCCGCGGAGTAGAATATTTATAAAATGATCTTCCGTCTGTCGGGACCAGCGAATGTGGTTTTTGGATTTCTAACTGTGACTCGTATTTCACGTTTAAATACGCTGTTCCTTTTGCGTATGTACTTGGCCATTTGATTCAGGTGAACGTTTGTAGGTGAAAGATTTATGCCTGCCGCGCAGATTTTATGCAGTTTATAGTAACAATAATCCATTGCTGCAGAAAAGGGAAAATAGTGAAAGTAAATAAAATAGAATAGCAATTTTATCAGAGTAAGAAACAGGAGTACAGAAATATTACTGTAAAGCAGGAAAGGCCAAACTCAGTTTTGTAGCAGGGCACTGTAGCTCGACGAACCATCGTCACGAGATGTAGCTATTCTGAAAGTTTTCCCTTGCGTCACTTTCTTCGTCGTTCTCGTCGTCACGGGATCGTAAAGTCGCGGACATCCAGAGAGTCACTGTTCCCGAAGGAAGTGTCACCGAGGGCCACAATATCATCCTACCGCTCGTTTAATTTTAACGGTTAAACGAACGCGTACAGTCCCGTACTCCTCTTGTTCCACCCTTTCTTCTCGCCGAGGAAGGCGAGAAACATTCGCCGCAATCGTTGTTTCGCGTCACGAGACCCCGCACTCGAATGCGCTTCCTCCATAGATAAAACACAAACATAACACCTGCCGCGAGTAACGAGCATTCGACGTGTGCACCGGAGAGAAACGAGACAAGCGTCGATTCCCTCGGGGGCGCGTCGCGACCCGATTAAAATACTGCCGCCGCGTTCCAGATGTTTAATAAGCGAGAGGTTCTCGCTCCTAATCGGATGGCTTGAAAATTATTTCGCGGACCGGCCTTACGTTTCCGCTCGCCGTCGAATTTACATTTAGATGTACTGCGACGGGCTTTTGTACGTCCTTTAGAAATAGTTTCATAGAAAGAAGACACTAATAAGATAACACGTGGGAAATCGGAGAGGGTCGCGGCCTCGATCATAGATGGCAATAATACTGAAAATTTATTGCTACATCTTGAAGCATCTCTAAAGCTGGAATATTCTTCGAAGAAAACGAAAATTTTACTTCTTCGAGATAGCCCGTTCTACGAGCGGGTAATTAAGAATTTCACCCGAAAATGTTCAGCCACGTCTCACGGCGGTTATTTATTTACGCCGTATCCCCTGTACAAAAAGCACGTAATTTCACCTGAAAAATGAAACTCGACGGTGCTATCTCCGAAACTAATAATTCAGAACAAAATTCGCTAGGTGCTCCCTTGTACAGAATTCGTTTCCGCGCCTGTAATATACGAGGAGACGGAGCAACGTTCCGCGTAGAGCGTGCACGGTAGAACAGAAAGTGCGTATAAGCGGTGACCCGTTTCTCGCCGGTGTCTCTGACATCTTAATATCTAAATAATTTTCGTAGGAGCCGGAGGAAAGTTTAATTTGTCGCGCGATAATGAAACGTACGCCGAATATCGCGGTCTGTGGTCGGGTGGCGATCAATCTCCGAGGTAGATCCTGTGGAAACGTTGGTGCGATGCAGCGCGGGAATAGCGGCGTGTCCGTACCCGTCGCAATTATCTTAATGATTTCAGCCGGTTTAATTAACCGACTCGCTTGGTTCGCTCCGGCGCGGCGCAGATTTCGGAATTACGTGTGGTTCGCGGACGCTCCTCGCTATCTTCCCGGTGGCATCTCGCCGCCACGGCGAGTTTCGCTAGCTCGCGGCCTAGAAATTCCCCTAATGAAACCATTTAGCGACTCGGAGGCGCTAAAGGGAACACTCGATCGCGGCCGGTTCAACGCGATCGAAAGAGCCCGCGCTGGTTAATTGCCGATCACTCGGAAGCGTCCCGCGTTTTTGCCCGCTGCGAAAGTTGCACGAGCAAAGTCCTCGTGTCACGGAGAATGGCTTTCTGCCGAGCAGACTCCCTCTTCCCTCGAAAATTGCTCCGAAGCGACCAACTAGATGTAATTCGGTCTTTGACTTTTAGCCCTTCGTTCCTCAAAGCGAGCTCGTATCACGCAGACCTTCAACGAATCTACCAACCTGAACTCTACATTCCATTGCGCTGTCGCGTGCGAGCGTAAGCTCGTTACCAGCTGAACCTCACCTTTATTCTCTTTCTTCCCTTCCATTTTCGTTTATTCCGAACTATCTGCGTTCTCGATCTTTAATTCGTGGTCGTATCTAGACTGTTTTAACTTCCATACCGCTCGGAATTACTGTGTGATTCGAAGTAACTTTTTCCTTTATGAAAATTGTCTTCGCGACTTTGTTCAAGAGTTATTAACGAAAAACACGGACGAATCAGAGCGCGGCTACTGCGAACAGATTCCGGCTCGGCCAACCCTAACGTCACACTCTGCCGTAGCCGCGCTCTGATTGGTCCGCGTTTTTCGTCAGCAACTCCTTAACAAGACCGCGGATAAAATGTATTCGCAAAGAAAAACGGTACTTTAACATTTTCGGAACACCCTGTGTAGTATTACACCTGCATTCTAAAAATATATAAAGGATTTCTTCCAAGTTCTATTTATAAACTATCTGCTCGAGTAACCGGTGATGCAAAACGAAATTCATTTGATCTCCGGGACTGTATATCGCATCAGTAGAATGTTAAATACAACAGAAAAGAAAAAATGGGTAATGAGAATAATTACGTTTCTTCCTTACGATGCAAATAGGTTAATGGAAGTGTGCGGCTAGATGAGCCAGATCCTGTCGGGAATGATTATCGTGTACGGTGGAAGCGCGTCAACTGGTTCGTAGTTTGTTTTCCTTTGTTTTCCTGTTCCGTCGGTTTTCATCGGGGTTCTATCACGCTCGCGTTTCGTGTTCCGCGATTTTAGAAGCACTCGGCCGAGTCGGCAACCAAGTGCTCGTTTACTTAGCAACGTTACGTAAGAAGCCATTTCTGTCGAAAGTAACGGCGGTCTGGTTAATAAGCGAACCGCACGGACCGCATTAAACCGGCCGGCGATATTTCGAGTTTGTTTCGACGCCGGTAATGCTCTCGTTCCGACGCGAGGACAACCTGCTGTATCGTTGCTATTGGATTACCCGGCGAAATCATCCTGGAAATGAATTCCCGCGATCATTGCGTTTATGGCTATCGGCGACTAGCCTCTAGGCTGCGTTTCTGCGAATTAACACGTTCGCGCGTATCTACGGCGTACATCGTATAGATGATGACCCGTACGTACGCGAGTTTCACGATTATTCGCACTTTCGACTTCGAGCAAATGGGCAAAACGTTGCGAATGCTGCAATTTCACTTTAGATATATTGTAACGGATCCTTTAACAGCTGGGTATAGCAGTTGGTTAAATAGCTAAGCATGTTGAATGTCGTATTGTAACCTTATACCGCAGCGTAAAAATCTAAAAGTTAGACAAGATTATCTTCATTCCAGCGAGTAATCCCTCGTGTAATGTTTCTAGCTCTCTTTTCCAACGTTATTGGATAAATTCCGAGTTACGACTATTCCATACGTTCGCTCCAATTGCTTAATGCGTCCGTATCAATTTCCTGGCGATCTGTAAAAACGAACTGTAAACGGAACGGGAATCCGTTTCCCTTGCCCCGGCAGGATGGAAATAGAATAAAAATTCTATCAGAACGGCGGCGGCGGCGGTGGTCAGCGTCGTTTCCAGCACGCTAATTTCCTCTAACTACATGCAATCTATTAATGACCGCGGATCGAATAGGAGGAGACGACGATTCACGTGATGTCACGGTTTGAACCGTGGGAAATCGAGATTTTCCCGTGGCGTGGAACAGACGCCGATGGAAACGCTGCCGCGCGGGGTCCCATTTCAAGCGTAATTAAATTTGCAGTTTTTCCGGCGAGTTTCCACGCGAAAACGGAACACGAACGCTATACTACTCGCTCTCGCGGGAAGTTTCGTTAATCGGCTCGCGAGAACTTCGAAGCACAACCTAATTTGCTGGCAAGAACTTGCACGCCTCTGCATCGCGTTCACGGACCATCGAATCGACGGCTCGGCCCTGTCCGTCTCGCTTTCGAAACGGAACGAAACGAAACGATCGCGTTTCCGACCGGCGGAATTCGCCGCGGGAAAGAAACCCGAATCGTTCGGGCTCGCGCAATTACGCGCTTCCATCTTCCCACGTCAATCGGGACTGGTCGAGCACGCATGCACACGCGTACACGCGTCGAGGAGGGCAGAATAAGCGTGCACCTTCGATTCAAGGCTCCGCTAGATCTGGATCGCGGCCCGTTCTCCCGAGAACTGCAATTAAACTGCGGATCTTCGCGTAAAATAGACATTTTCTTTATTCACACTGATGTTGTTCTGCTCTGAATTATTGAACACGAACCTGCATGCATGAAATCCGCAGATTTTTGTTCCACATAACGTTCCTGTGCACATTTTGATGGAAATGCTCGAATAACGCGCCAGGGTGGACTAACAAACTAAATAAATAGTCGGAGGTACGTATTTCCAGAGCCATCCATTTATCTTCTTTTGGAATTCCGAGATATCGCTCGCGATACATACCAGGATTCTCGGCGGTCCACGCACGGGGAACACCTATGCAAATAGCTTGCTACGTCGACGGTGAGCTGCAATGTCAGCCGGGTTGACATTTGCGCGCGATTCATTATCTGGACAAGCCGGCCAGAGCGTAGCCCGTGCTTATCCGCCGCCGGAACTGGGTCAGGCGAAAGAAAATTCGCGTAAATTCTCCAGCTGGAAACAGCGTTGACTGAGTTTCGCGGGGAAATTGATTCTTGCGTGTACCGTTCGGTAATCGAATAAACAAATTGACCAACAGCGCCTGCAATTCGAAGAGAAATAGAGAGAGAGAGAGAGAGAGGGAGGGAGGAAGGGAGAGAGTGAGAGAGTTTGGTGGACCATGCGAGTTCATCAGACAGTTTTAAAAATCCTGTTTCGCGTCCGTCGCCGGAACGTTATCAGCACTGAAAATTGCGCTCGTTTCGCTGTGAAATTCGTTTGCCAGTCCTCTTTCTCTTTCTCTCTGATTTCTCTCTCCCTCGCAGCCCCCGGCAGTGCGCTCTTTACGTGATTCCGCGAGTTTTCATTATCCTGGTGTGTGCGTGCGTATTCCGGACGGCGAACAAATTATTACTTTTCGGCTTTTGAATCGATTTTCGAGAAGCAGTCGACGATAAATGGTCGGCAATAAGCTGCTCCGAATATTCCGTGGATTATCGAGCTTTGCGTGCGTTTCGATAAACGAGTTCTGTTAATATGGCGCCTCCGGCATGGAAAGGGGCTCGGATGAAACACGGGCGCAATTTTTCGTCGCGTCGCGGAACATCTCTGCTGATTATAATTAATTTATTTTATCAATTCCTTGAACTGTATTATCTGCTGGATGTGATCCAGTGAAATCTGCTGGATAATCGACAAATTTGTCGTTGTAAAGCTATGCGGGTCTACACGTTTACGAGAAAGAATATATAGGTGTTGCTTGACGATGGAAAAATCGGCGGGTAAGTGCAGAGAAAATGGGTTTGATTTAACAACAGGAAAATGATACTACGTTGAAAACGAAGCGAAAAGAACGCGCAGCTAATTCAATTCAGCTCGATATCGTTACCATGTATGCGCCTCGATATCATAAGGTCGGGGGTTAATTATCTATTAGCGGCGATAGCGCGGTGAAATACAATTACAAAATCGGAAGCTTGCTTCACTACTGAATAGAATCGTAGAAGACGTTGATTTATTTAATCAATTATGGAGTCGAATGGTCTGCGAGATAATGATTGACGAAGTTTACACGGAGAAGATTGATACTCTGTCCATTTTAAGACAGCATCGCATATATGTATGTGCCCATAATTATGAAACTGGTCTAAGTCGTACGTTTCTTGTTTCGAGACACTTGAAGGTAAAGAATATTAACACAAAATCAATTCCATATAATGTTGAAATAACAAGCATTATCTAACGGTTCATTTTTCACAATATCGTAAAAATCACATTGAATTAATTTAGTTTAAAATAATGTGATAACTTGGGCCACTTTCATAATTATGGGCACGTATCTGTGACAAGTAAAAGTTCTTTTACATATATGGGAAAAGCGTTCTCTTTTGGCTACGAACTAGATTCAAACAAATGCTTTCTGTTCATGTCAGAACAAATTAATTTGGAGGATCGGTGTACGTGGAAGAATTAGGAACGCACAGCAAGTTCCGCTAGTTTGCAAAAGGATTGGCACCTGGCAAATTAAAACGGCTCGTACGTGTCTCCAGGTTGGAAGGACACGCGTCTTCCTGTTCAGGCACGATGCTGCGAGTTCGGGTTAGGTCCGAGGGGGAAGTCGGTTGCGTTAAAACCGGAAGCCCCGTAATTGGAGAGGCCTAACGCGAGAGCGTCAGCCTCGAAGGCGTCGTTGAAACTCCATGACAGAGTTCCAGACACAGAGACTATCATGTGTTGGCGCGGTGGAGTTTCGTAATCGACCGAACGCGACAATACGAAGAACGGTCTCTCGCCCAGTTAACGAACCAGGCGTCAGCCTCTTCTCCCACGAGCTTGCCACTGTGCGTTCATCGCCGATTAAATTAACCGTTGCCGGGTTCGCGACGCGTCGTATCGTTTCGAAGCCTCGAAGATGGAAGAGCTTCTGCTGGCCCCTTTGTCACGGTGGATGGCCAGCTCCCTCGCGAGCCACTTCCCTCGAACGTCGTCGTTTCCTGAACGAGATTAAGGGCGGTGGCCAATTTTCGTATATGAAATTAACCGGGCGAGATCCTACCCACGATCGCGGTAGTTCGTCGAACAGCTGGCCCGGCTGAAACGGGGATCGGAAATGAGATACACGTACGCTTTGCACCGAATTTCAGGAACTCCGGCTCTGCCTACCTTTCTTCTGCGACGTACTTTCAATTTTCGTGCTCCCCGTATCGAGTTCACCGTTGCCGCATCTGTGTTGATCGTTGGAAATTTTTCTGTTACGCACTTCTAATTGTGTTTCAGAAATGACCTCGTTGAACCTCATGGATGCATCTTTGCGATTTCGAAAGATCCTAGAGACTTAAAAATCGTGTCGAGTCAATAATTGTGTACAAACAGTATCTAATATTAATAATAGTTGACGAAGCAGCGTTAGTCGGCACGCACCGAGGCTATTCGAGACGCGTGACCGGGTACAACGGTCGGATGCATCGTTCGATGATTATGCAGGACAATGCGTCTAGCCGGCGCGATTGAAGTTCGAACAGTGGGAGGGGAGTTCGCATCTGATTATCAGAGATCTATCAGGACACGGTCCTCTGACGCATGGTCGACAAACGACGAACCTGACGCGCTTATTAGCATGGCGGCGCTTCCGTTGGCATCGGTGTCAAGGCGGATACAAGGTCGTCTTTCCGCGTTAAGGCGACGGAACTTCCGTAGAAGCGTATCAGACGACACACAGGATTACGCCACGCCGAGCCAACGAAGGCTACGTCTAATTAACCGTGGCGTGCGCGGATTAATTGCCGAATTCTGTCTCTTTCGGCGCGGTTTTCCCAGGAGGCTGCTCCAACTTCATTCAACGTCTAAGATAGACACATTAGATACCCGTCTCCTGTCTTCCATGCAGATCAATCACGAAATTAGCCCAAAATCTTTCATCCTAATCCTCAACGTTGCTCAAGCTACGAGTCAAAGGGACTGATATACGATGGCTGATTAACAGACTGCGGCTCATTATGCAAAATAAAAATTGTTCGCATTAATTGCAAGACGTAAGAACCAATCGCTACACTGTTTCAAATTACACCCCACTCATTTTTGTTGGACATTCTTCATATGCTACAGCCTCATACATTTTGATTGTATACTATACAATATTTTTGCGCTGGTGTCGTCTTAGAATTGTGGAAGAAGTCTACCGAGCTCGTAGATCGTGTCGAGGCGATTTCCTTTAAATTCCACGTCTTTCCTTAAGTAATAAAGGGCTAGTTAACGGAATAGAGCCGGACGTTTTTCTCCGTGGTATCGCGATCACTTTCTTAGGCGGTGTTTTTACCGGGCGTCGTCGGTATTTTACGAGGGGAAGAAACTTTCGCTCGGTCCCTGATAATCGAGCGAACCAGTCGGGCAACGCTTCCTCCGATTAGCCGCAAGAAAACGCCGGCGGGGGCATAAAAATCTCGTAAAGCCTCGTTAATCCCCGGCAACCTGTAAGAAATGGGCAAGGATATTCTTCCTGGAATGCCGCGAGTCGAATAGGAAAGCTTTCGGAATTATTCATCCAGGATATTATTAGGCTGCCGCATATATTTCCTCCGTCCTTCTTCTTCTTCTTCTTTCTTGTTCCTATTAGCTTTCTCTCTCTCTCTTTCTTTCTCTTCATCATTTCGATCGTATAAAGAAGCGTATCGGAGTCGACTGAATCAAATGCGACCATCACTACTGACTTAATATCGCTAACAAGCCAACAGGAAGCAAGAACTGCGAATTAATGCATCACTGCGAACCAGTATTCATAAGGATAACATTCATGCCACCGCGGTTATAGTACCCTGGTTTTTGTTCAAATTCGATAGCATTTAATATTCCGCACGATGTCGGAACGTTATTATCATCGACACGTGGAACGAACTTCAATTCCAGTCTTCGTAAATTATGCCCAGGCATGACTATTTCCGCGTCCTTGCATTTTATAGGTCATCGCATTTAGCGCGCTCGGTATGCGTGCACACAAAAAGCTGTACTTCGATCTAGAAAACTTCAATGAAAAAGTTATTCCAGATTCCGGTAAATATCCCGAGTCGAGCCTCGGCGGATTTTCACTCTTTCCGATCGCCACGAAACAGTTGGCTCGTAAAAAAAAACTTCAATCATTTCGGGCTCGTAAAAAGTGTAGCGGGCTCTCTCTTTAATGATCATCAGGTTCATAGATTTTTACGGGACGCGTTTAACGCGGCTTTCGGATGGGAGACACGGGCCAGTGGCTCCGGAGAGTATTCCGAAAATTGAATGCCTTTTATGGAACAACAAAAACAGCTAAACGAATATTGAATTAATAATTACGAAACTGGTAATTTCTTACGACGCAGAATGCTTCCATTCTATACGACTTCTTTCGCTTTATGGATATAAAATGATTAAGGGTTGAAAGAGGGCTTTGAAGCAATGTTTCGCGCAGAATTACCGCCGATAAATTGTTAAACAAAGACCGGACCGCGCAAGGGAGGTGGTCGAAGACTTTCACGAATGACACGCAGTGTAGTGCTATCCTGGACTCATTGTCGATCATGCTGTCGCGGTGATGGGAGCTCGGTGGTCGCGTGAATCGTCGCGTAAACCGAATTACGCGGGGATCGTGCCGGTACAAAGGATCGAGCGTTGGGTCCTAGAGTATCGATCATAATATGGATCTCGTGGGTGGCCGAGCAGACCCGAATGGCGATCCTAATCTACTTAATTCGGCTCCGGGTCGACGCAGGACATGGGACGCATCCCCGTGGAAAGTAGTCGCGGCCCGGTACTTGTCGAGCACGGAGCTCTCGACCTCGGCTCGGCTCGGCTCTGTTCTCGAGCGGGGTCGAGCGGACGCGAGCGGATCCGATCACGGCCGAGCCGGAGAGCGCGCCGCGCCGCGCCGCTTCAAGAACCCACGCACCAGTTCGTCGACGAGCGCGGCACCGTCTGCCAGGGGATCTGTCTCTCCGTCGCTCGGTCTCACTTCTCGCTCGCTCTCTCGTTTCTCCGTCGTCGCGATCTCTTCTACTCGCACGAACTTCCTCGTGCGACAGCTGTTCCGCCGGCTCCGATGATCATCCGCGAGGCGATCCACGGGATCCGAGGCAACTGCGCTCTGCAATGGTTCACAGTAAGACTGCCCTAATTAGCCCCCAATCACAATCTTCACCCCACACGATTCCGCTTGGGAATCTTTCGTGTCGAGTCCGAGGGACGAGGCTCTTGGAAACGCGCTACTTTTCACGACCGAGTCTAATTTATATTAATTACATCGAGTTTATAGTAGTCGAGGTTATATCTCGAAGATCACGTTGACAGCTCGAGCGTAGAGATAAGGATGGAACTTGAAGTTCAAGTTGTTTCTCTATGTTTTCAAAGTCAGTTTTGATCTCGTCACATTATTGACGTTTTTATTACCGCCCGAGAATCCACCGATTGATTGACACGAATCTACTGCACGTTACACCACCCGCCATACCCGATGTGCCAATTTACACGACAATCCTTCTTCGAATAGACAGCTTGTTTTATACTCGTGTCGTTTTATTTAGTCCTGTATAGACAGTTGAAATATCATCGCACGTTCGAAGCCTTGATATTTCAGGTAGGCACTGTCCATGGCTGAACAGAAGACGTGCGGCCGACAAAAGCAGATTTTACCTGTTCACAATTTCATTCTTTGACATGGTCCCTCTTCGACCAATTGCACACTTCTTTACAACCACAGACAGTATTTTCACAATATATTATAGGGTTGAAGTACGGATGATGTATGTGTGTATGCGCGTGTATGACAGGCAGCTCTATATATGACTGAATTTGTAATAACAGAGAATCGTAAATAACAGTAGAGTTGTAGAATTAAGATCGCCAACGAATCGCAAGAAGAAGATCAGATCGAAACGAACGCCCGCGAGAAACAAGTCTTCTACGGCTTTTTACAAATAAACACGGCTTTTCCTTACAATATGTAGATCGTAATCGTAGAAGAGACTGTCGTACAGAAGTACCTCAACTTGCGCTAAACATTTGTACATCGAATACACGATAAAACAATGATAAAAATAATAAAATGATTTTTGCCACAATATTCGCGGCATTCGACCTAGTAAAACCGTCCCATTGAATATAAAGGTGAAAGAACAACCCGAATATAAAAATTCAGTAACTCTTAAAATTTTATAGGATTTCGATAAGTAGAAGCACAAGCTAAAAATTTAAAAACTGGCCGATCTGCTGATGCATGCGTGGCCCTCGCTTCGATGCGCAAAGCGTTAACGCGCGCGGACGTTGCGGAGTTTGCTTTTTCGAGTCGTTTCTGCGTTGTTTCGCGAACTTTCGGCTAGGGTCACCGGATGTGTTCGCGCAATCATTACCCTGGAGGCGCCGCGTCAGTTTCCCCGAAAGTTTCCAACGGAAACCACCCCTTTCGTGTTTAGACAGTCGCTCGGCTGCTCGCAAACACTTGTTACTCGGCGGTGGTCTCGCGAGCGGTTCGCGAGAGCCTCGAATTATAGAGACGGGAGAGAGCGTCACGATGTAATTGGACGACGTGAAAAGCGCCGGGAAAGCCTCCGCGAGGGGTGGATTTACGGTAAACAATTACGCGCGGCCCGGCCCGGCTCGCCCGGTTCGGTCATGGCCATTCGCCACCGCGAGAGAGCTTTCGCCTTCTGTTTTTTGCTCCGGCGAGCCACCGATGGGCTTTTTCCTCTACCCTCTCGGAAGAAAACTACTCGGGAAATTATTTGCGCATTGGACTCGGAAACACGACCGTGTTCCGATCGTAGCGCGAATAAAACGAAACGGTTGTCTCGGTACAAGTGAAATATTAATGTAAAAACGAGTCCTATTATTCACGGACGGAGTGCCGACCAATAATCTACTATTTTCACCGTCCATTGTTGCGTACGAAGCGCTGAGAATTATTGCAAATAATACATCGTCCTGTTGCATTCGCAACTGTACATTTATCGTTCGGTTAATATTTCTTTCATTCACAATCCTGTTTGGTTGTAGTTGAGACGGTACTTCAACAAGTTTTATTGTTCATTTTCTGATAGAAGTATGTAGTATTTCTTCTCACTCCGAATAATAAAAAGCATTATTAACAATCATAGACTGGCGTATTCTGCTTTGAAAAAATACTCACACAATTTCTCGGGTAGTATCCTTTACCCTTTATGACCGAAGATAAAGAACAATACTCAAAAAATGCAGCGACCAACCCAATGATCTCCAAATCCCTTTCAAAGTGGGCTGATGTTTCTCACCTTTGACATTTCTCGACGAAAATGAAGAGCGTCCGAATAATTTCTATTCGGCGCTCTCTTTCTCTCTCTCTCTCTCTCTCTCGGCGAGTGCTCGAAAAATTCCCGTATAATCGCGTTATGACGCTGAGGGGGTAGTTCTCGCGCTCGGATGACGGACCAGACAAAGAACGGGGTTAGCAACGGGGGCGACCGAGATTCCGCGACTAAATTCGCCGCGGCCCGTTCCGTCGGCGGCTGACATTTAATTCCAAGGTTTTTACGATTCCCAGGCGTTTCGGGATCGATCAGGAAAGCCTTTTAGCTCGCGCGATAATAAAGGCCGCCCCGCGATAGCGCGGCCGGGAGGAGACCTTTAATAGATGAACTACGAGCCTCGAATAGGAAGGTACAGTCTTCGGGGAATCAAGGTTAGGAGGGTGACCGGGGTGGCGACGTCGTGAGGGGTCCGGCCGTTATTTAGATTCCGACGTCTAACGGCGTGGAATCGTACCCGATTCCCACGTTCTTCTCCGCACCTACGTACACGATATTCCCGAGGAATTTTCCTAATCTTTCCCGGCTCTCTTGACAGATACGATCGCGTTTTATGGGCCCCCTTACACGGCCGGCTCCCAACCAAAAGTCCAACACCAGCCACCGAAAGTTACCCAAACCGCCGGCCATCAAAGCTGGATGCAGTGCCCTATCATTAGTTCGCGTATCTTTATGGAAAATGAAAATATTCTGCATTTACTGTGCGAAGCAGGAAGAAAATAAAAATTTATTTCATCCCTTGATGAGTTCGTTACATTCAAAGCAACGTTACAGTGTTCTTAAATTTTTCTAATCTGTTACTGTTTTATACTTCACCCAATCAATTTTTTCATAAATTTCATATTTCAATACTTTCATAATTTAGAAGGTTGATCACTGTGTACTTCTATGTAACAGAAAATCAGGCTTGGTATATTGATTACTATCGAAATAGAGTCGAAAAATTCAAGTGTCCATTAACGTACCAACCATGAACATTATGCAAATATAAATATACTTTGCGATATATGCGCCGTACTCGCGATTGACCCCGATGGTTTAGAGATCGCGAGCTGTCCAGACGATCTCTCCAAGCATTGTTCGCGGCTCTAGCCAAACATAGAAACGCGAGGCCGCTCTAGAAAGCGTCCCCGACGCGTTTACCGGCGGCTTTTCCGCAACCTTTTCTCTCCGGGTAACTCGGAACGGTTCCCATCTTCGCCGCGTCTCGTTGATTAGAATCTTCGCTGCTGCGTGGCGAACAGACAGCCATTTAGTAATTACTTCATATTCCCCAGGAGCATTTAGAGCACTCGAAAAATTCCCAGGACCCCGGATATGCCCGTCTACTGCGAGGCTTCAATCTCTTAAGACGTCCGTTACCCACTTTTTTCCCCCGGAGCGATTACCCAGATTTTCCACTTTTCTTCGAAATCGTGAAAATTCTGCATGAAACGCGGGGCCTGTTAATAGCATATGCCCTGAACTCTTATTACATTGCGCAGGCAATGTATTGTCTCGATTCCTCCGTTTCAAGCACGTGGAAAACTGTACTGTTTTATTATAAACTCGTTAGTATGCTCCATTGCAATCTTGGCCCTTTGCATTCCCAAGATTTCTCCTGGAGACGACGTTTCTTAAATTCTCAAGACCTTTGATATTGCGCGCCCTTTGTGCATTTTCTATGTTCCTTAGAAGTTGCGGTGGTCTTTATGCATTCCGATTTTCTACCCTTGGAATATGGCCCTTTATATTCCTGAGGATCTGAGTATCGTTAAACTTCGTTCGCCCTTCGCATTCCTAACAACCTTTCTTGGTTGTGTGGCCCTTTGTGTATTTCTGAGGAGTTTTGACATATACTTAAACTTGCGGTAGGCACCCTTTGTGCTTTATACATTCTCTAGAAATGCCCTCGGGAAATCGTGGATATTCCTACCAAAATTCTAGGAACAATACGTGAAGTACGACATTTATTACATCATTGTAGCCCTTTGCATTCCTAACAGCGGACATAAGCGGCTCAGGTTGCCCTCGCAAGATTAAACATTAAAATCATGATTAAACTGCGGATCTTTATACATTTATAGGAAAATTGAGAAGTTGAAATTGACAATTGTTGAAAATTTTTCAAAATTCAAGATGTCAATACCTGATATTTCCTCTATTAAAATCATTAATGGAAGAAATAATCATTCAATTTAGTTTCTATTTCTAGCAATCGATGCAGACAATTTTTACTTTGATCCGCAGTCTAATCATGATGATTGCCACGGGCGCGAGTAATCCGCGGACGGTTTTTCGATTGGCTCGCGCGAGAACTTTCACACCGGGGTTACTGTTCCGCGAGACTTACGATCTCGTCGAAAACACGTAATAAGTTTCCGAAGTTCCACCCCTTCGGTATATTGTATCGGGGAAGTTTAATGGAACGAGGGAATAGGGACGCCGGGGTATCGTTCTCGAATCTGGAATCGAACTGCCTCTCGTCGTTAAACGCGCGCGCCCCTTTTCCCTAACCAGTAAATCGCTTAAGGTTTTCCGTTCCTGGAACCGGTTCGAGCGGTCCCGTCGAGCAATTACGCTTCGATCCGAGCGAGAAGCGAGCCGCCGCCGCCGCTCCGTGTTTCATCCTGCCTCCGAAAGCGCATTGAGATTCGAGGCAACAAGTGCTCCGGCCAGCCACGAGAAGCGAGAAGGATTTCTTAGGAACCAACCCCTGCTGATTCAAACCGCCGCGAAACTGTTAAACGTCGACGGTTCTATTCGATTAACGTCTTCTATCTCCTCGCTCCCGGAAAAGTCAGAAAATACAGGATCGAGATCGTAAACCCTTTACTCGATCTTTTCCTCACAGATACAATCGGTAGAATTTGTTCCGGTTAATTTCCTAGTATAAACGAATATTTGTGATCATTGTATACCCTAAATGATTTTAATGGTGAAACATTAATGACAGGGAATATAGGATTCTATTCGAAAACGAACGAATAACATTAATATTATCATTTCTTTACTAGAGAGTTCTGTTGATTCTGTCCAGAATGTTCATCGCGAGAGCGACTCGATGTTACGTTGCACGGGGTTAAGAAAACACTGGTTAATTTTCTTTCCGATACTGTTTTCCTTCTGTTGGACCGTTTCTGCTCTTGTTTCTCGTTTCGTTGTATCGCCGATCTCTCGTTTCAATAATTGCCATATTACGAGTCTTGTGCAAACTGATAGAAACACCTGAGAAAGTTGTAGTTCTAAAAGTTTGATAAATGATACTAGAAGGTTGGAAACCGCTGCACTACGCGGACTACGAACCTAAATGGACCATAGTAGCGGCCATGCATTTCTTCTTATAATCGAACGAATAATTCCCCGCGACATTTGAACCGCCGAAAGGCAAATCAACACGCTCGCAAAATCAGCATTCCAAATTTTCTAAGACAGTCTAGGGCCACTGGAATTTGCATAAGGATCCCGGGCGACTACTTGTCGCGTCCGGAAACAGGATAACAATTATCCTCGCGACGAAGTATCCGGAATTGAATATCCTCGGCGAGTTAAGCCACCTCACCTGGCTCCTTATCGAATCTTCGGAGGCGGAGCACTCGTTTCCCTCGTGGATTCGACTTTCGGGCCAGCCGGTTTAACTCCTGGACGCTTTACAGGGATTAAGCCTCGGTTCGTGAGGAGACCAACTCTCTCTCTCTCTCTCCGTCTCTCACTCCATCTTACATACACACACACACACACACAGGTTCTTCCGGCTCTCGGTGAATTTCGTAACGCCTCGGAAGATCCTCGGAGGAGAGGTCCGTCTTTCTCCGGAGAACTATTCGGAACATCCGTCCCAAGCCGTCCGGAAAGTTGAACGTCGCCGACGGGAACCGCCCGACAATTGGCCCGACCGTTTAATGAATTCCCGATCTCCAGGGAACCGCTTGTTTCCAGCCCACGTTCTGTAAACGATCGAGAAGTCCTGGTTGCGCCATGAAAACCAGACAACCGCCGCTTTCCCCCGCTTCTCCCGGTGATCCGCGATTTCAATGGGGCGCAATTACCACCGAGATAATTAACCGGGTAATTACCAAGTCTTTCCAGCTAAGCTCCACCGATTTCCCGACCTCTTTCCGATCCGAAACTGCGATTCAGCCTCGCGCGACGTATATTTCGCGGCTTGATTGCCACGACTTCGAGAGGGCGGTGAAGGGAGGGGCTGGTTTCGACGCGCGGAAAACTATACCGTTCGAGGGACAGATGCAACCGAGTGAACCCGTGGAAATCGACCTGCCAGATGCACGCCGAAATTTCCCAGAAACACACGGGCACAATGTTGCGAGCCCTTATCGAAACACTTATTATTTGCGAGTTGTGGCGGTTCACCCGTTCTGCCACGAGAATGTTTAGAGAACATTACAATGAACATATAATATTGACATTCCTAACCTAGCTGGTCCAGCTGCTCAGCTCCCGATGTTTTTCAGTACATGTATAATTTTTATAAACATTAATACCGTTTAGCTACCCCTAGATATAACAAGATTGCATTTATTACGACACACGTCGAATAAAACAAATTCACTCGATTGCACGGTAAAAATCAATTGTCATTCGCATCACTGTTGATACGAGCTGGTCGCGTAAAAAATGTGCACTTCAGTTGAGAAAAGCGAAAATTTTAAGAAGATATTCGGTGGCGTTTCCGACCCAACGTATTCGTGTGACAACGACGCGAGTGTCGAGGAGTTGATCATTGTGTTCGTTGCATGGGGGTCTGAAGAAATCGCGAAGAACGGCGGTAGACGATCCCCGGGGAGAGTCTCGGGCCTGATTCGCGGAAAGTCGGTCGCGAAGGGCGGCGGTTGCGGCGTCGGTGGTTTATTCGAGGCTTTTCAGTCGCGAATTTAACGTCGCGACGCCCCGGCGACCAACAAACATTTCACCGTAGGGGATGGGATGGCCGCGATGGGCTGCCTTTAGTCGCGGCTTTATCTGCCTATTGTCCTGCTCGCTCGCTCGCAGATAACCGCGTTCGCGCACGCACACACTCGCGGAGCCTGTACAGAAACGCGTACATACAAGAACGCGACGAGAGACTGGCGCACGCATCTGCTCGCCGAGTAAATAGACGGGAACACGCGTGTCGAGGTAGTCGGGGGGGGGGGGCGGCACCAGCAACAATAACCGGCGGATTTATCGGCCTGTGAATTCATAAGCCGCGTTCAAGCCGTTGCGGATAAAAACCTGTTGAGTTCCATTGAATTCCGCGAGAAGATCCTCCCCCGACATTGTTCCCGGTGTGTTACGAACGCGGCCCGAATATCGCCATTGTGCGGCTCTCGCTTCCGACCACCCGGAAGTTGATGGAAATGCACCGCAGAACGCGAACGGAAGCTCCCTTTTTTTCGCCGTTTGAGTTTTCGGGCCAGCGTGGTCCATGCTAGCAACTCGCAACGGAGAAATATTGTTCGGCGAGTTTGGACTGAATGCTTGGCTAATGGATTACCTCCGGAAACGTTCGCGCGAGACAGAATTTCCCTTAGTGTTGCGGAAAAATCTCGTTAGCGATGGGCCTCGACGCTGAAAGTGTCTACGTTTCTGGGCGCAGGAACTACGCCTACTCGAGGTAGACCACGCCTATTCGGGAGAGGCCACGCCCACTCTTCTATTTGTTTAATCTTCTTGCGACTCCATTTTCCAAGTCGTCTAATTTGCGCAATATCTACTGCAAAGGCGTACAATCATAAAAAGGACAACAGTCTGCAACCGTACCCAGACTTTCGCAGCATGAGCGCCCTTTCCCAACGATATCATTCGCATTACGGAACGCAGACGGATACTAACAAGAACAATGACAACAACAAGCAACACCTAAGCGAGCCCCGTCAGAAGACGAGCACAGCGAGACGTACTTAGTCGCTGAAACGTAGAATGCAAATGAACCCGGCTTGCGCGACCGAGTGTTAATTACTCAAGGCATCCAGGCCCCAATTAACGCAGCGCGATCCGTTTCCAAAGTGGCGACGCAACTGGAGCGTCCTTTTACGCACAGCATTCACGCCTAACGACCATGTCCTCTTTTTTTTTTTTTTTTTTTTTTGTAGCCGACACCGATCGGAGCTTGCCATTTATTATTATGAAAGAAACGGTGGTTCTGGCGTCTCTGGGATCGTTTTCGGATCGAGCATGTTGCGTCTTCCAGTCCACGGAATTTCCTCCGCAGTTTTCGTGCTCGTTGGCTGCCGGCCCGGAAACAATGAATTCCGTTATGGTTCTAAAAGCCCGCGCAACGGTATTCCACCGCGTTGTTTCCATGGCCGCGCGCGAGCCGAACCGTGACGACGCGATTTTCGTATCACCTTTTTATCAGCCGCTTCCTCCAGCCTTTTTCTCATAATTGTGCGTCCTCGTAACCGCCCTCCCCTCTTCACCGCCCGCGCTATTGCTAATTAGCCAGCGACAACTTTCTTAACCGGCTCGCGCACCCATTAAGCGAAAATTCACCGAATTAATTCGGTCGCATCCTCCTGGCCCCGTCTCAACCCCCTCGTTTCATGCGATTTTCTTTCTCGGCCTTTTTTTTCCATCCAGAATCCCCGGTTGAACGTCTGGGAAACTTCGTTCGCGTGCAACAATAAAATCTAATTAGATGGAACGGAACACGACAAAAGCCAAGCAGCAAACGAACTCGAGATAAAACAGGAGCCCGACTCGGGGAAGTGGACCGGCTGAATGAACAGCACTCCTCCGAAAATTGCAATCATTTTGCGCCGCTTCCGGAGTTCGTCGCGTTCCATGCTACATAGACACGAGCCGCGCCGGGCTTCTCCCAACAGAAATTGGCTCACAGAGCCGTACAGCACCCGCCGGGCTTCCGTTTAGCCAGGGCTGAATAGTTTGGTGAATGGATGCGTTGTAGCCGGGACCGTCGACCGGTGTATTCAATTTGGCGTCGCGACACGACGTGACGGCCGCTCGTCATCGCGTCCCGTCAAAACTGGCCTCGGCGAGAGCGTCGACGAAGCGTCGACGAAGCGGGGGTGCACTCGCGTGTAGGATTCTCCGATTTCCATAAATCGCCGTGCTCGGCCTTCGGACATCCTCTGTCTCTCTCTTTCTCTGTGCCCATCTCTCTCTCTCTCTCTCCCCGGTGGCATAGGCACGCCGTCGGGAGAGCAATTTGCGTAACTGTCTCGAAAAGTTACGAGTCACCCTGTCACCCTGTCCAGCCGAGCGAGCGTCGCTCACGGCTCGTCCGCCTCCCTCGGCTCACCTCGTCTTGCCATACCATACCATATCCTGCCGTACCATGCCATGCCGCGTCCATTTGTCAACGAGCAACCCAGCAGAGCGCATCGACCCCCATATTGCCCGGCTAACTCTTCCCGCGAGATTTTTCTCACCGATCCGACGTGCACCCTGCCCTCCGACAATATTACATTCTCCTGCAACTTTGCGAGCATCCTCTATCTTCGATCTGAGGGGAATCGATCCCGACAGATGATGGAACAACGGGAATGCTTTCGGACACCACCGTGTGTGTCGATTCTTTTCTTCTAGATCCTCTTCATGTTCTTCCCTCGTGATTTCTTCCGACACCACCCCGGTCCGAGAGACACTTTCTTATGAATATATTAGTAGAGGGGTAAAGAGGATTGATCCCGTTGTGGGACTCTCTTTATGGTAGAAGCAAGCTCGGTACGTGTACTGGTTTTAACTTTTGAAACTGTTGATTATGGTACTCTGACTTAGGTCTTAATCGTTTGCGGCGCTCCTGAATGTCGTGAAAGACAAAAACAGGCGTGGTAGTGGGCCTCCAGGGACGAAGAACTAAGGAGCAATGCGAAAAGTGGAGGCCCTTAGTTCTTCATAAGCTCTCGGGCATCAACTGCTTAGTAGAGGGGCGGTCCATTGAACGTCCCGGGGGTGGGTGTTTACGGGGGTTCGCCCTCGGTTTTAGCCTCCCCCTTAACAAAAAAGAAAGGCGCTCCTGTGAATGTCAGTACCTAATCATTAGACTCCGGATTTTTATGCATCTATGGAAAAGTAGAAAGATCTAAAAATATTGTTACGTTGTGTTCACGAGTAAAAAGCTATTAGGGGATGAATTTGTATTTAACTTCTCCTACCCACACAATCGCTGCTGAACATTTTTATTTTGCATAAAGATTCGCAGTTTACTAATCGCCTTGTTTTAATTGAATCTCGCGTTATACTACTCCATGTGTTATACTAGTATAGGAATTTTGGTGGAACGGTACCCGTATCGCCTCAATTGTGAAACTTCAAAGTAAAATGATTGCTGGTCAGCGTTGGTTAGCTTGCGGGGTCGTTTTTTGCGAATTGCGACACGCGACCCGGTCGGGAAACCGACGAGGAAAATACAATGAAGCGTTTCAGCTGTGATCGAGCTAGACAAAGCGTGTTTCGTCCCGTGGAAGAATACCATCTCCGGATTTCTGTAACGGTATCCGCGTCTTCGCCGATGTAGGCCTGTAAATGGCTGCTCGTTAATCGGAGCTTCCGCGCGGGATCGGTTTACAACGGCGTCTCTCTTTCTCTCTTCTCCTCCCACGCGGAACATCGTCCTAGAACGGAATCTACGCAATCCCTACGAACTGTTTCACCGGTGTCAGACCGTGTTCAACTCCCGTCTGCGATTCAGGTCATTGCGAATGGCTGGTATCGTTACACGACACGGATTCCTGTTCAGGGAACCGTCACAAAACACGATCGCTCCTTCTACAAATTCAACATTCTTCTGTGCGGATGTCTACTTAACTCACACCACGGTCCAGTGACCGGTTTCGTTAATTTAGAATTAACCCCTAGCCCTACAATATCGTGTCAGGCTCGTGATGAAGATTATGAACATGAAATTCTATTTTGGTTTTGCTAATGAATAGTTACTGGAGAACATGTAGGCACACGAAGGAAATAAATTTTCTCCTGTTTTAGGAGATTACGAACTAATGAAATTATAAGGACAACGGACAGAGTTCCTAAAAAATTCGAGCATAGCGTGGCACAGTGTAGCAGACTGCAGCACGATGAAAATCGATGCAAAATCACGGGATACATCGGATGCCGACGATCCCTTTAATCAATTTAGTGATCGAAAGATGCGAATTTGTGCGCGTTCGCAACGGCTTTCCTTTCGTGGCCGATGCATTGTAGAACATTTTGAGAGGAAACGACGACGCGCGGCTGCCAATCAGAGTGAAATTCATGGTCCGCTTCCATGGCGACCTAAATTTTTGATGACCCGTGGTACTCGGAACGGCATTGGCGTCGCAGCGCGAATTCGCGTCAGTCACGAACAATCGGGCTCCACGGGACTTCGGATATATATATTTTCCGGCGCATATTTTACGCGATTGGGAGATTCCGCCGCAGATTTACCGCGCAAACGGCCCCGGCACGCTAACAACCGCGGATGAGATAATCCCTCTGATGGATCCATCGATTCGCAGTTTTTCCTTCGTTCGTAAAACTCCGTCGCCGCGCGTCGTAGCGTAACACTCGACACGTTTGCGGTGTTATACAATTCGATCAAGAAAGAGATTTTGCCAATTTTCTAATTACATCGCAGGAATTACGTATTTTCATTCGCAGAAGCGACCTGGCCAATCAGCCGTCGCGGTTGCTGCTTCATGCGCCTACCGTTTCCTCGCAGTATGTACATAGTTCGCCAAGGCTGAAAGTTTCGACGAGGCCGCCATTGATCTAACGTCGGGGAATGACGTCGGACAGGTTCGTTTCCTAAACGTCGTCGTTGGAAGTAGGAAGGAAGAAAGGCTCGGAAAGGACCGTCAACCGTGCTGAAACTCAATCTCGCTGGTCCCGGGGTTTGCGTGCTCGATGTCGGCCCCGTTTATTTACGGAGGCGCAGATCGACGCGACGTGTGTCCCGTCCCCGAACAATCGATCCCCGGTCTCGATTATTACCGGCGGAAAATACGCTAGGCGCTTTGTATCCGGTTCGACGGCGCGGCGCGTTCGCGAAACGGTTTCCCGCGGACGAATATCGATCGCGCGTCGCGCTTTCTAACGAGGTTCAACCATTTTACTGCGAAACAACCGTGCACATGCACGTCCCTGGGGAGAGAGTGCTCGTTCCGACGGGTTCCCGAAGAGCGTGGGTGCGCGGCCTGTCGATCAAAGGCACGCGATCGGCCGAGCCCGTGATTTTCGAGCCAAGATAATATTCCATAACGCGCAATAAAACTCGGCGAATCAATTGTTCGCTACGCTCGAGTATTCTTGCGCGAACCGCCGTTTACTATAAACGATACGGCGAAGAAAAAATTGGCGACGAGCCTGCGCGTCGCCAGGTATTCATAATAGAGTCCACAGAAAACATTCGGTGATAAACCAAACGGTATTTTCTTTCTCGGCTCTGATCTTGGAAACAGAGCAAAGATCGGCACATTTAACAGACAACGCCGCACGCGAGTTCCGTTGCATTCAATTGTTTCCCCGGTTGGGTTATTCCCAAGGGCTGAAAACCAGGATTTTCTCTATGGAAATTTATTCAAGACGAACAAGGTCGTATCGATTCGTTTTTGCAGGATTTTGAGGTTGTCGATAGAAGATTCGAATAGGGACAAGTATTTATAATCTCAAGGACCGTCAAGACCGAGTTTCAAACTATTATTCCTGTGTTATTGAGGTTCTATTAAATTATAAGCTGCAACGGTCCCTTCTCGGGGATCTTATTATATTTAACATTGTTCCTCGTCGAATAATGGAACCGACGCGACATTTTCCGAAGGCACGTCTTTGACGGAGGACGATCGCCTCGTTATTGGAATTCTGTTATACGCCTCAGTTTCAACTTCCCTTGGAAAACAATCGCCGACGTCTCGGAGCGCCGCGTTACCTTCCGGGACACGGTTCTTTTGTCGCCGGAGGGACAGGGCGGAAGATAAACGCCGGGAAAAGTGAGGGGGTACGGAATAAGGAGAGGCACGTGTCCCATCGAGGGTGAGGGAAAATAATTCGCACGGCTAAGGGACGAGGAGGGGGAAAAGCCCGGTAATTTTGCTCTGCCGTCTGTCAGACGCAGCGACATTTACGCGAATCGTTGGCGAACGTCACGGCCCGCGGAACGTAGAGTGGAACATACGGTCGATAGAGGGCGAGGATCGATAGTTGACTGTCGCCACCGGTCGAATTTCGTCGTCGGACTACCCCCTTGCCCTTTTGTGTCAGCCCATCAGCGATTATATGGTTTCCTGACACGCTGGTTTCTGCCAAAAAGTTTCGTAATACTTTTAAAAAATAATATTAATCTGTGTTGCTCTGGTTCAGCTTTTTAATTTTATTCAATTATCCGCCGTCTAATAATTAGCGATTATATAACATCGACTGCTTGGAAATGACTGAAAGCATGACCACCATAAATCGTCTAGATGCCAAAGAAACCTAGTTTTCCTTCTCGGATGTGGTTTCAGACGAGAAATGGTCCCGCTAAAGCCGAGAAAAGCTCCGGATAACGCAGCCGCCACGTCCCCTCGCGACGTCTAACGCGAATTGCGTCGCGAAAAGTGCATCCGCACGCGCGCGTCTTCCCACAAATGCGTGTCTTTTCCTCTTAGCCGACACGTACAGGCCTTATTTTACCCATGCTGGCAAGAAGATACGGTCTCGCCATGAAAAATGCGATTTCGAGGGGTAACCCGTTCGGGTAGAACGCGACTCGCGAAACTTCTCCCCTTATTTCCGGTGATAAAACGCAGAAGATACATCCCCAAGCGTTTCCTCCCTCTCGGACAATATGGAACCGCTATTACGGCTTAGCCGGGAAATACTTCGGATCTCTGGAACTTATCTGCGCACATACCATTTTCGGTGCTCTTTTCGAGAGACTTCAGGCTTTATGAATTAAATTTGTAATCTTTATGGCCGGCGCAAACGAAAGACGAGTCTCCAATACCTATCTCGAGGACGTCGGCACTGCGAGACGTAATTTTTCCGAGACGTTTCCTGGTGAGATGTGATGCAACAGCGAGACTCTTTTTATTTGCGATGCTCCTTCTGATAGACCTTATCTTCGCAAATCATATTTGCCTTCTTCAGAGCTTTTACTGGCTACAATACAGTCTCCATATCGATCTTGGAAACGTTAGCTACAAGAAATGATATTTTTTAAGTGGTTCAAGCGAAATGCTCTGTAAATTAAATCTGCCACCTCCATAATTTTTACAAACGAAGACAAGCCTTCAGCGTCGATCTGTCTTCAGCAACAACCTGAAAAGATATTCCTTGCGAGAGATCATTCACCAGCAAGATATTTTCAATTTCCGGTGCGCTGTTCCAAACGCCACTTCGTTACGAATTAAATTTGTAATCTCGGAAGCGAGAAATCATTTCTCCCGAATGTTTCGGGCGAAAGATATTTGAATAAAATCGTGTTGGACTTGATGACTGAAGGGGGCGATAAGCTGCCACTTAGGCCAGGCCCTCTCCAAGGGTTAAAACGCCCGAAATAATGGAAGCCCGTCAAACATTTTCTCTGTACCGGTGCTATCTCTATTTCTTGCTGACTCACGTCACGGCGATTCATCTCCGGTCTCTTTCTCCTGTTCCTCCCTCGGCTCTATTCTTTATCTCGGCTATACGGAGATAAGCTGCAAAGAGGAAATGCATTTTGATAGGATTCCTTTCGATCGTTGCGTTTCCTCGGCCATTGTTCGGCACTGATTCGGTGCTCGCAATGGGATTCTATGGCGTACCTGTTCGACTGCACAGAAGTGTACAAGATAAACAATGCTGATCCCGTGATCGTTCACCTGCCAGCCGCTTCATCCCCTAATCTGATCCCATCCTTCACGAATTTGTATAGCGCGTTGTCTACCGCGTCGTTCATTTTCCGATGAACAAAAATGCAAGAGTGATGGAAGACCCTTTTTCAATATCAAAAGATTATATATATTTATTACATTATTATATTAATACATTGTATTATACAATAAGCAGGGTGAAGCACCTCGAACAGGCCACCTGAATAACTCAGCTCCTATCGGTATTAGAAAAAAATGCATCCGGTGGAAGTTGCTTGGTTTCGATTGAATTGAAATAATTTTAAAACACCATTACTGTCGTACTAAGACGTTACTCCAGTAAATAAATGCTAATGTCGTCGTACGACAGTAATGGTGTTTTAGAATTATCTAAATTGAAATATCTCCTGAACTACTAACTTTTCGACACACATAGGTTAGTAACTTTTTATAACGAATGTCCAGCTGCATCGATTGATGTATTAGAAAATACCTCATTCCATTAAAAAAAATGAAGTTGACCTTCATATGTCCTTCACGCGTCCACCTACAAAAAAGCCATTAACACCAGATTAATGCCCCCTCGAAACCAAACAATTTCCGTCTGATACATTTTTTCCTAACACCAATGGCAGCCGAGTTATTCAGGTGGCCTTCGAGGTGCCTCAGCCTCTGCATACATATATCTTTTTTCAAAATCGATATTATAAATCTGAGCATCTCGCTTGTTGTTTTACGAAATAAAATCGGTTTCACCGAATTTTCGAGGTTGCCGCGTCGGTCCCAGTGGCAAACTGTATACCCACATCAGTTGTCTCTGGCATCGACTCGCGAAAGCACGATCGCTCTCCCATCTGCTTAGAGATGCAGCGAGGAACACCTTGAACCTGACGCGTCCCGTCGCCTGTTCCTGATTGCGTCGCCGTCGCGGAAGATAAAAAGGGGCGGAGCAGCGCGAAACCTCGATCGTTTTACACACAAAGGCAGCGTCGCCCCCGTGGCATTGTCCTGGAGGCACAGCTCGTCTCCACCTTCGAGCCTGCGTCCTCTATTTTTTCCTACGCCGCGTCTCCGCCACAATCGGTGACACTCTGAACTTCGCCTCTCCCCCTCTCTCTTTCTCTCCGCGCGCAACCCGATTTTTCCTCTTTTCAATACCCAGGCGAGCCGAACAATGGCCTCGGACTCTGCTGTCCCATTTTTCTGTATCACCGGTTCGGTTTGCGGTCACGAATACGTACAAACAATCGTCACCCGCGCAACAGTCTCCCTTGACACTTTGCTAAAACGCTGCCGGAAAAGAAAATCCTCCGTCTTCGACTATCATTAGCGTAACTCTGCCGGATAATTTGTGCATAAAGCTTGAACAATCTTTGGAAAATTCTATAGCTGCCTTGGTGTCCCTTGGAACAACGACGTCTCTTGGAATTATTTAAACCCAGGCTTCAGCAGAGCCAGCAGGTGAATATTTAACCACGTTTACGGTAAACGCGAGCGGGAGCGGGTTTCGATATAATTCACGGGCGGCTATAAATTGTCCACGGCTATAAATCGCCGTTTTACCCTTTATAGCGTCGCTGGAGAGTAACAGGTAGCGTAGTCCCAGCCAGCTTCCCATTTGCTCTGGCATACTCCATTCACCGTTGCCGGGGAGAGCACCGACTTCCGTTACGACTCTTAATCCCCGAGCCTCGAGACACACCGGCAACCGATTAATGAAACACGACGCCGCTCTCGGACATCCCGGATGAAACGGGAGACGAACGGACGAAAGCCAAGTCGCGACTTAACAGATTCCTGTCGTAGCGGATCAGCCAGCGATTTCTCCGTAATACAAGAGAAATCGATTAACCACGAAACGCTGGATGCACCGGTGAAAATTGAGGATGATGGACGTTCCGTTCCAAGTACGGATTTTTCTCCGTAGAATTTCTCGAGGGCTCGGCGAAGTCGACTCTCTCGACAAAAGAAGTTCTTGTACCTTCCGGCTGATGCTCCCAGAACAATGTCTTCGTTCCCGAAAGACCGAGCGGGCGCTGCTCTGTGTACTTTGCGTCTGTTCAACGTTTTGATGACTGCGTCTTTCAATGGTCGGATTTTATCCATTTATGGCGCTGCTGGTTCTTGAAACCAGAGTCGCCGCCAGATTCAGACTCGTCTCCCCACTCCACCTTTCCCTTCTTCTTCGTCACGTGACGAGTTTCGTCTCTGTCATGCATGTGTCACGATAGTGACTAATCTGATAGTGACAGAGAGGGGGCTATTTTTTCGCCTCGATTCGAGTCGATTCCCCTAATCTGACAACTCAGCCTGAGACGTAGTACATATTGGGAGATCTTGGAAAATGTCTAGTAAGATTTTGATCTTCTTTGGAACAGGATAAAATCTGTGTTCTAAATAGACTGCGAACCTTATGCAAAATAAAATTTTTATACATCAATTGCAATGTACTTACAAGAGTTAAGTAAAAATTTATTTTGTTCATTAATAATTTTGATATGGTCGAAATAGAATTTCGACACTCTGTTAAAGTCTTTTAATCCCTTCAATGTTTTGAATAACACCTACTAAGTTTTGTCGTAGACGCATAAAATCCCCAGTCTAGTTATAAAAGTCAAGCTTAAATGGAAACGTTTAGCATTGCGAGAGAAAATAAAATTCTTAAAAGAACAGATCTTAATGCAAGATGTCAATAGGAAGAAATACGGAGCAGATAGAAAGCGCTTTAATTTTTCAATAGTTTCAGTGAATTGAAAATAATATATTCTGCCTACTATTTTAAATTGCGCCTCGCTTCTGTCGTAAATGCGTGAAATCCGTAGTTTAATGGTGGTTGTCGGTGAGTCCGGGGTTTCTTTTGAAAAGCAGAGCATAGTTGAGAGAGAAGTGGAGATTGAAAGAGCCGACGCCTTCTCCAGCCGAGCTTGTTATGAATTTAAATTTAAATCGTCCAGACCAAAGACTCGTTCCAGGACCGACGGTTCATAGGATCGAGAAAAATCTTCGCATCATCGATCCCCGTCTGCGCGAGCATTCATCATCCGGCACTCGCCTAAACTGCGCTCGCTGAGAAAGCTTCAGGCAGTCTCTGCTCGAAATCTTTGATATCCTGGTCTGACTGCGGGACGTTGTTCGTTTAGGGGTTTTTTTTCTTGGAAACCTACCGGCGAGCCTTTTCCCAGTATGATACTCAGAAGAATAACATAAATTAGGATTTTATAGGCTAGAAAATCCATTAGAAGAGAGCGCTTTATAATTTTGCTATTGGTCAGCAAGAACATTAAACAAGTTTTAAAAGGTAAATTAATTCGAGAAATTATTGGAGTGCGTTTTACATCGTTGCGAGGTTCAACAAAGTGTAAATTTTCTATTTGTTGTTGTGACACGAGTAGTATATACGATTGCAATTGGATTTTGTAGCTAGAGTTTCCATTCGAATGATGAAACATCGAATGTTTCTCACCGATATACAACTAGTATGTACCTCGGATTTCCTTCGGAAGTGCTCCACGATCGATTATGCTCGCCTTTGAGACAAATTCTCGCGGGAGACGCACCTCGACTCGGGATTACTTATTTAAGCGGCGACCTCTTCCTTTAATGTCCGGCGTCAATCGACAAGCCGATTGATCTCTCTCAACATCCTCGGTATACCCCACGGTGTACGTGTGTATGTATTTTCTATTGCGAATTGGTTCCTTCCTCTCGTTAGCTGCGGGGCATACGTGTACGCTCAAGCCAGTAATTAGTAGACTATGATCTTTACTTGAATAGAAACGTCCAGGATCTATCAATCATTCTAATTAGCAATCTATGTATACATTGGCGGTAGAGAATTTTCGATTGCAAGTCCATTGGAAAATGTTATTTCAAACTTCAAATATTTTTTGAATTTCATATCCTTGTGTATAATACGTCAAACGCGTTTATACATTTCATGCAAACATAGTTCGAAGCAGCGTGAAATTATTGGGAAACTAATTCTCATTTACTCTGAGGAATGAGAAAATATTTGAAAAATTATGAAACACACGTGGAATTGAATAAACTGAACATTTCGTCACACTAGAAAAATCAGCTAGATCTGTGACCAGCACGAGTAACTAGTAGATACTGTACAAACCGCCGGTAATTGCAATTTCGACAGTTCGGAGCAAGTGCCCCGAGCCGTTCGAAACCGCCAAAAGGAACTTTGGGCGTATTTTCTCGGAAGGTTTGCGGATCTGCAGGCAAACTCTGTGCACGCGAACGAGGTGGACGGTGACAGAGAGCGCGACGAGCCGTGTAAATGGCGAATCATGTCGGCGACGGAATATTTGAGGACAAACAGGGTCGCGTTCGACGATTAACGCGTTGACATCGAGCGGAGCGGAGGCGGCTGCCGGTTTCCGCAACCTGATTTACATTTCACGGAGACCTCGTAATAATTCCAATACACCGCTCGGTAATTGCCATGCGGTATCCAAGAGATCCAGAGATGGAGGGAGGTCCTGGAAGCATTTTCGAGAGCGCTTCGTCGTGAACGGTCCAATTAGAGTCGTTTTCGTTGCGGTCGCGGGAAAACCGATTCAGGAGTGGATCCTAGGGAGCTAATACAATTGGTGTCTCGAGATGTCCGGATAAAACTGCGACTTCGAGAGATGCTTCGACCATCCTTGGACAGCGGTAACTCTGTTCCGAGGATCTATTTATCCGTGGACGCGATCTCTCGGCTCCGTTCGAGGTCGCTTCCGCTCGATTTTGCGCTCGCAAATCTTCGGGGCTCGTACCGTAAAACACGAACCCGAATATCATCTCTCTTTCTCTCCGTCCAGTCGTGTCGTCGAGTGCTTTCTACGCGGGGCCGGTCTTTTTTTCGTTATTTCGACGAATGGATTTTTTTTCCGCTCGTTTTCCCGCGAGCACGAATTTATGGTAGCGCGGCTGCATTACCCGAATTAATGGGGAGTCGCGAAGCCGCGGATAAGAGAGCCCTCCTGGATTAAAACACCGGTCATTTCTCGCAGAACGTTAATGCTCGTATTTCGCCGTGGACGTTTCCGTATCGCCACGTTCGGCACGCACTCGTTCGTTATGGGGCTTTGGTTTACCGGCCGCGTCACATGTTTCATTGTCCGGCCCGCGTGGACAATAATTCCGCGCAATATCATCGTCAAATTATCATCTGTATAGCGGCGAATTACGTGCGCGCCCGCTGAGAGCTCAGCAGAATATTAATTCCTCATAGCTCCTCCGACGATGAAACGATAGTGGGTCTCCGTGATTCGGAGATAGTCTTGTCTTGGTTTCATCGATCGACAAACAGCTCGAAGTGGATGTCGTGAAGCATCTTCTATCTTAGACACTGAAAAATTTTAAATGACGCAGTTTTGCGTTGCATCGAACCTGTGAAGATCAAATGCGATACAGAAGAAAGTATTCTATTATCTTTAACTCTTTTATAAATTGCTGATTAAATTCGTTGAATCGATAGAAATCATTTTTATCATGCTTACGAATTCGCGGTCTGGGTAGTGACCTATATATAAGTATAAATTTTAAATAAACAGTTCTATCAGCGCAAAAGTTCGTGCCCGAATCCTTACATGAATTATGAAGGAATGGTTCGTGGAATATTTATTGTGTCGTGTCGCGAAAACGCAGCAGCATTCGGAATAACGGTGGCAGCGAGATCCGTCGATGAATATTCAAGGGACGTCCCGGAAGGTACGTCTGTCATCTCCGGCGACAATGTGTACGGAGCTTAAGCTCGGTCGCTCATGTCAAACGGAATGGTACGCGCCGATGCGATGTAGACAGCGGAGGTGCTCGGGAACGAAACGGTGGGCTCAACGGTGCGTAAATTGACTTCGACGTGGTCGGGAAAGAGGCAGCTGGCTCTTCCAGGATCCGACGTGCACCGCGCGCTCCGTTTCATTCTTCGGAGCTTGTTTCGCGGAGATCCTCGTGGAAACAGTTACAAGTAGCGTTGCGATCCTCGAACGAACCAGCCAACGAACGGATCGAACCTGGCAGCGTGCTCCCCGATTTTTCTTCCGACGATTCTCGAGGGTTAGGGGTCCTGATCCCGCACCGTTTATCGCCGGTGCTGGCTTCGTCGAGGCTCAACCTCTCTTAGATTAGGTCCCTTACAAATGAATCCTTCTGCTGGTACTTCGCCGGTTGCTGCTACAGCAAATAGAACAACGGACGGCTCCTTCGGTGGTCCCGGTTTTCTTTAGACTTTGCTCTAGGAGTACGAACAATTTTTTAAGCGATTTCAATCGCTCTAGAGTAAACGTAGCACTTTATTGATTATGATTAGAGCGGTTCAAAATGAATCTGAATCACCGGTAATCAAGATTCGTAGAGGCTTAATGACAGACTCTGTAATTTAGTTCCTGTGCTAATTCTTTGGCGGTGTCTACGTTCCAGAGGAAGGAACTAGGTACCCACATTAGCGACAGTCTGTAATTTAGTTCTTCTGCGTGCACTTCGACAGTCTTCCCATTGGACAAACGAACTGCGGACTTCTTCTCCAGCCAATCACACTTTATCAATACCAGTCTCCCAGCGCTTCTCAAAGGATCTGAATGTTCCCACAAGAGACTCTGATAAGAAGTAGCAGGACCGGGCGATGAATCAGAGAAGTTTATGGGAAGAGCTCTATGCCACCTAGGTCGACCCATTCAAGAGGTGCTCATTGAATAGCGGTAGCTATTTATTCAGTTACGCGTGCTGTCTAATATACCGCGAATGATAGCGCCCGTCAAAAGCTCTGGGAACAAAAATTATTCCAGACCTATAGCTGCTAGCTTAATCCTTCACGATCCTATAGTCTGCTTGGACAAATGTTTTACTTCGGCAAATCTTTTTAATGATTATGTACATACATAATGCTCAGCAGAGCTGTACAGGGTGTATTAAAAGTAATGGTCATCCGTCCTAGGGGTGAATCTACACTTCTGGATCGGTGGACATATTTGTAAGAGAAACTTGCCGCAAAATTGTTTATAACAAAAGTTTCTTTTTTTACATCAACGCCTTCTACTTATCGAGAAGAGAAAAAGTACGAAAATATTTATTGAGATATAAGCTGTCAAAGTTTTTCAAAATTTGATTGTGTGGAATTATACGTATAGACAATAGCCTACTACTACAGTCCACACGTCCGTGTCGATGAGACAGAACATGATCGTGTGCGTGCCTTCAGGCAAACACGAAACCAGCGACGAATGTCCCTTTAAATTTTGTTTGCCTGAAGGCACGCACACGATCATGTTCTGTCTCATCGACACGGACGTGTGGACTGTAGTAGTAGGCTTTTGTCTATACGTATAATTCCACACAATCAAATTTTTAAAAACTATAACAGCTTATATCTCAATAAATATTCGTTTGCGACGTATGGCTCCTTCCATACTTTTTCTCTTCTCGATAAGTAGAAGGCGTTGATGTAAAAAAAAGAAACTTTAACAACAATTTTCTTTGTTATAAACAATTTTGCGGCAAGTTTCTCTTACAAATGTCCACCGATCCAGAAGTGTATATTCACCCCTAGGACGGGTGACCATTAATCTTTATACACCCTGTACGAACAGTTGTTTAACCTCGACTAAACGCGTTCTTTGATCAGGATCCTGCGATTCAAAGAGACGAAGATGATGGTCCTCGCGGAAATCCGACGACGACGCGATCAAACTAATGAGATCAACGAAAATTGCGCATTTTTGCCTGCCGTCGCGGGTTATGCCCTTTGACACCGCGACTGCCTCGAAACTGCTCATCTCCCTCAAATCCCTGTTCCTCGCAATTATGCGCGGTTTCATTGAATCGACGCACAGCTTCCAGATGAAGCTCTGCGTGTTTATTTTGAACGGGGAGGTGAACTTTCGTTCCGCCGGGACAGAGAGAATGGTTCCGATGAAAAATGTACGGGCGCATACTCGTCGACGGAGAAACATTTATTCGGCAACGTCCTCCCACTCGACGACGACGATAGTCAAACCCTCTCGCAGCTTCCCGGCATCAGCTCTTCATAATTCTATCTCGAATGCTACCTGCGTTCACTCTCCGCTCGACGAGGATCGTCTGCGACGTCGAAATTATCGCTAACGATCCAGACTTCTCGCATTGGTGTTGGCAATTCGGAATTTTCACCTCAACCCTTGAACATTTCCTAAAAAAATTAAAGAAAATTAATCGTAGGCCAGAGAGATTGTCCCCTATGAGATACACCACTAAAAATTGCTGTACCATTATTTAAAATATTCTTTACATTATTAAATATATCGGTATCTAACCAATTACTCAACATTTAGGTATTGCATACAAATTATACCAATTTCATATCCATGAAATTTCAGAAATCATACGGAATGGAAATACCCTAGATGGGAACAAATGTATAATTTTCCAGTTAGAATAGCTCCGAGTGCAAAGGGTTAAAAGTTGATTGTTTCAATCCTGAAACGTCGATTCGCGTAAGTGGGTTCGAACAGCTTGATCTACCGCTGCTTTTAATAGATTCGATTTAAGATCTCCGTTCGAGACCCTCCCGGATATAACAAGACTAGGGGTTAATGGGGTAGTTAGTATCGTTTTCGATGTCGCAGCGATTTCCTAGCGGATTTGAAATTCAGATCGTGGAGGGAGACGCAAGTACCGTTGCCGGTCGACTTTTAATGGGAGAGTCTTAGCGGCACGTAAGCATCGTTTATTAAACGAGTGTATCCGAAATCGATAGAGGGGCGGGGCGTGGACGTCCTCTTCACCCACGGAAACAACCGGGGATCAGGACGCCGATTAAGCGAACAGGATCCGCGAACGCCTATCAGTTCCGTCGTGCTCTCCACTAAAAATAAGCATCGCGTCGGCGGACTGCTCGAGGACAGAGAGCAGAGTCTTAAGCCCCTAACCACGCGACCCAGAAACGCAAGGGTGCTTCACGAACCGAGAACCGCGAGCAGAACCGACTCCGAGTCCCCTTTACCATGAACCTCCGAGAATTCTCCGCGGAAAGTGCGTGCAGACACCTAACTTGCTCGATGATTCGTTAGGTAAACTTGGTCTGTGTTTAGGCCAGGCCTCATATTAGATAATTTCGGCTCGTATTCAGTATGGTTTCAATTTTTTAAAAAGTGGCCCGCTATGAAAACACGGCATTTGTTTAACTCTCACCCGTCCCTCATTTCACGAACTGAATCTGTCTCTGGTTGTTCAAATTGACACAGTGATAAAAAAAAATCGATAGAATAACAAGTCAAACAGTTACTTTTCGATGTTTTTTTCATTGGAATTGATGAGTTAACATTTACAACTTAGGTGTTTGCAGTTATACGTGTTTCGCATTAAAAAAAAAAAAAATAAAATTCACAAAGTTTCGAACAAATTTACCTACAAATAACAGAACAGTGCAACGTATTTAAGGAAAAATGTGTCAAATTGACACGAGGGACGGATGAGAGTTAAAACAATTGCAAAATAAATGGCGAAAAAACATTTTTAGTAGATCCTCTTATGGTTTCACTAGAATTTCCCAAAACATTCATTTTCATCGGTTTGATAGTTCTAGACTTTCTATGATACAATGAAAAAAGGGTGACACAACAAAAAGACTGCAACATATTGAAGTTCGAAGAAAATCCGAAATTTTAGTCGAAAATAGTGTCTGTTTTCGATTTTGTCACGAATTGGTTATCACTGTCTTCTCACCTAGGATCCATCGCCCAACAAGCCTTATCAAAATCTAGTTGGCCAGCTTGTCGCACCTGTCGACGAATACGTTCTGATACGCTGTCGGGATATCATTCAACCCCCGATAAATGTACTTAAGCTGTCAGCATGTAAATAATCCTTCGTGAAAAAGACAAACCCTTAAACCACGACGCTGAGAATCGTACGATGACGGATCGTAGTGAATCAATCTCTGTCGCGTGGACCTCGGCCAGCATGCTACGCTGACAATAGGTAGAGCAGTCCTTTGAATCGATTACCAACTGGCATCCTTCCTCTTTGCTCGACCATCAACCGATCTGAACATCGTTAACAAAAGTCGCATTACCTGTTCCGGTCGTATACCTTGTACCTTCGGTGTTCGCTCTGGGAACCTTCCGAATTCAATTTGTCCGCGGTCGATTTTTCCTTTTCTGCTTCCGGAATCCACGGAACAGTTGCCCTCGAAGTTAAATATTTTTATACAGTCAGAACATTCGTTATTTCAAAAGTGCGAGTAGCTACGTTAAGCCTTTAATATAAATCCTTTTTTATGGTACTGTAAGTGTTAATTAGCTGTGTTGATAAAACTTTGTTGATAAAACACATTTACAGTTTAGCCAACGATATTCGACACAGATTGTCATTGCAGAATCTTTCTAAATTCTTCGTCTAAGTCTTCGTTAATCCTCCACTTTCAAGGGTACTTACCCCTAAACCTTGGCTTTCCTCTGATAAAGTAATGCCCGCATTATCATACCATATATTTTCAGAGGAAATTCAGGTTTAAAGGATAAAAGTACCTTTAAAAGTAGAGTATTCCCAAACCCCAACCCGGAATCGTAATAACTCGAAAACTAGCACAGCTACATTTAAGAAGTTATTAAAATAAAAATCACTTGGATTTGTAGAGGTTCGGCACTGGTGTTGTTTGAGTGACTGCTTGATCAGTGAATATAAAATGTACATTGTATGTGTTGCAACTGAATGGAGAGCTAGAATAAACCGATTTTTACGGTAGCAGCAGCATTACTTTGCAGCTTAACTCGAACTAGCGCGAACACGTTTTCACGATTCCAGACTTGTCGTTGCAGACTGCTGGACGGGGCAGGGGAGTAGTGGGGGTGTCGTGAGCAAGATAAAGAGAGCGAAGGCAGTCCGGTCTCGTTTTAATTGGCATCCGTAATGGAATATAACGCGTCGGTCGGATTCTCGGGCGGCGTTCGGCGTGGTTGGTCGCTCGGCATTATTGCACGCGCGACTCGAATCGTTAATTATCACTGGGTCCGATTCGATTGGCCATGCTCCCTCGACTCCCAGAGACTCACCTAACCCAGACTCTGATCTGAACAAATCGAGTTTCTCACGAGAGCCTCTCCCTCTGACCGCGAAAACCGTTTTCGTGCCTAATTTCAGAGAAGCGGCCTGAAAACGCTGAATAGACGACGACGACGACGATGTCCAAACTCTGAATAGACGACGATGTCTACACTGTGAATAGAAGAGGACGCCCCCTAACCAGAGGAAGAACCGCCAGAAAGAGAGAGAGAGAGAGAGAGAGGGTGGTAGCAGCCGAAAAACCGCGAAAACGCGAGAGCAGCAATTAGCGAATTCGGGTCCGCAGAAGAGGAAAAAAAGAGGAGCAACAGGGAAAAGTGAGAGCCGGTTTCGCGGGTTCTTAATTAATCCGACGGGATTAACGAGCTCGTCGATGGAACCGCGGCGGAACGGCCGCGAATCTCCGGTACGAGAAACGGCCGCGTAGTGTTCGAGTGCGACACGGCTGATTCGCGGAGGGACACGCGAACAACGTGTTCGAGTCGCGAGAACGAGAGCACGATGCTGGCCTGCGTCTATCCCGCGGAGAGCTTCAACAAGTCGAAGACCGTGACGGTGAAACTCCGACACGGCCGGTCCAGGAAGAAGCCGAAGCTGCTCTCGGTGAAGGAGAAGCAGGCCGCCAAGATACCCGAATGCAACCCTAAGCTACCCAACGAGGTAAGACCCTTTGTTTTTCGCAGGCCCGTCACCTTGCAATCTTCGCAGGACGAGGGAAACGACAGGGCACGTCCTATCCTGAATTTACGCTCAGGAGGCGACCAGACGTCTTCGCTCATTATGCTAGCGGAAGGATAACCTCGTTCAGGATTATCCTTGAAATTACTGCGTTAGGTTGCTGACACACACTGTCTTCTTTATTAAGTATTTAAAAATGGATGAATGTTCAACTTGCTCGCAGAACTTAGATTTAGCAGAAAGTCCTGCGGTCTAATGGTTGCCATTCAAGTATTTACGTATCCAGAACGGTATTGGGCAGATTTGTCACGATCAGATTCGAAGGTAAAGCTGTCGGATTCGGTTTCCAGGTACCTACACCGAGGTTCGGATCGCGCCGATTATTTCAGCAAACGGTCTCGCAAACGCACTGCGTTTCATCGCGAAGCGTAATCGCTCGTGGACTCTGGTTTTTCTATTTTCCGTTTTGAAAACGACGCCAGTTTTTCACGGCTCGCCTGCTCGCGGTTTGATAAATGCTACGCGGACGTACAAAGCTTCGCATAGGTCGGGGTCGGTTCTTTAGCACGCCCACTACTGGACCACTAAACTGAAAAATCCGTCGGAGATCAAAGTGATCCCCGGTTAATGAGACCGGAACCACAGGGTTGAAATTATTTCATGCTTCTCGAACTCTTTTTCTCTTCTTTTTCGCCGATGATTGAATTTATTTTCGTTACGATCGTCGACGATCCCACAATAAACAGACTAATATGATGTTGTTGCAAGTTGTCTGAAATCATTTGCGACAACCGTGTTTGATCGAAGCAGCGTTACACCTCAACTCCGAAGATTTTAAACGTCGGAATGGCCCTCGAAGATTTTGTATACCGACGGAACGATTCTTTGCGAAGATACTACTTTAATTTAACTGGTGTTTGCACTATGTGACCAGAAGGGTTTGCACAGGATCTGTGACGGGATTCCGGAGCTCCCGTTGATGGGCGATCACAGGATCCGCCTGTGACCCGACCCGAAATCGGAAAGATCAATATGCTGTCCATCATCTCCGGCGAACTTGGCTATTAATAGCCAGTCGACGTGCCGGAGAACTCGAAGGACTTGTTATACTAAATAGAAGTATAGTTCAATGCGTACGTGCCACAGGTTTCGATACTATTATACCTCTCTAGCGTTCGACAAAACCCACAAATGGGTCATTTCATTGAAATATTACATTGTTTGAAAAAATTTATTCGTACAACAAATAACTTAAGTGCTATTTGAAATTACAAGACTCACCCTGTACATCGATACGTGATGCGTACTGGCGACTCCGATACATTTCGGAGCTGCAGCCACGCACAAAAGCTGTCACAATCGACTACGTTAGTATCCAGACAGTGCGCGCAGCACACCTGTAAAATTTTGAATTTTTTCCCCATCGGTGGACGGGTGTCCGACATTTTTGATCGGTTTACTCGAAAAATGAATGGCGGTGTCCGCGCGGGATAAAAACAAAAGCAGGGGGCCGCGTCGCTCGATAACGAGCGAGGACTTGTAACGAACAGCCCCTGGAGCTCCTACAATATGGATTATCCGTCTGAATAGGACCGTTCACGACTGTAATCCTATTCCCAGTCCCCGAGCGAATAGATCCTGCGACTATAATCCTATTTTAAATCGTCTTAGCGCGACGAACGCCCTCCACTCGCGTTCGGAACGTCATTCGTCGGTACATCCACTTCGCTGATTGAATAACTAGCCGGTGATCGCCTGCTGGCGCATTATTTATCATCTATTAACGGTTCTGTTAGCATTAATATTTCCGGAATGAGCCGCGCGCGGTTTCTTCGTTGCGAGCCTCGTTGCGAGCAGATATGCCTGGAGACGCGCGGAACTTTGTATGTACCGTTTCTTGGCACGCGAACACCGACGGATATATTAGCCGTGCAAATGACTTCGATGCCTCTCGAACGAGATTCAAATATTATTCATGCATCGCGAGTATTATTTACGGGCTGATATGAATTATTCCGAAAGCCCTTTTTCCGTCGCGCTCGAACACGCTCGCTGAAACGACCTCGGAGACGAGATCCGCCTCGTTACGCTGATAGTTCGCTATTTTTTACCAAAGTTTTAGCGAAGTTTGTCAATCTCTCTAATGTCGAATAGGTAAAATAGGAAACAGGGGATCTCCCCACTCTAAATACAGTCAAACCTGTTTTTGTGCGATTTTTTTTTTATGCGGTGTATGAATATCAGATCAGATCAGCAGGATATCTCGGAAGACGTTGTCGTTATCAAAAAAGTGTTCCTACAAAAGTTGTTTGGTATGACGTTGGTACATTACTTAGTATTAATTGTTTTCTTTTGGGTGGAGTCGTGGGGGATGTTTCAAGGTAACCTTGATTTTTTAAAATGCAATATCCTATTTTTTATACCATAAATCGATAGAGTATCAAATTCTGAGTATAAAACTGTTGACCTTTATATTTCCTAAATCTAACAGTCATCGAGATATTCTCGAAACAATTTTCTTTCTTCTTTGGATAATATCTCATTAACTATTAGGTTCAGGACGTATGAAGATCAACATTTTTATACTCAGAATGTGACGCGCTATCGATCTATGGTTTAAAAAATAGGATGTTCCATTTAAAAAAATCAAGGTTACCTTGAAATGTCCCCCACCATTCCACCCACAGGAAAACAATTAATACTACGTAATGTAGACCGTCATACCAAACAACTTTTGTAGGAACACTTTTTTGATAACGATAACGTTTTCCTGCTGATCGCATTTCAGCAGGACACTCTGTATATGTATTGAATTATGCACATTTTGAAAATTTCTCCATGTTTAAAATGAGAAATTAAATTTTTTTTAAATGTTTCCATGTGTAATTTAATTATTTATTTTGTTTGAAAAGCACTTTCTCGCTATTTCGTAAAGCTTTGACACATTTTCTAAGTAAGACTTTTTTTATGCGTTCATATTGTGGAAAAATTATTTGTTATAGCTATTTATGAAGTTTATGAATATTCTTTCTTGTGCGGTTTTTTTCTGCGGTCCCTATCTACCGCACAAAAACAGGTTTGACTGTACTAACGCAGTAGCAATGTAGAGTTCTGGAGAGACATACACACCTTGATGACAGTGAACAGGAAGACAGCGCGTACGTGAACGCTAATCACACAAATGGATACAGCTGGAAGAAAGCAAAACCGAAAGAAAAGAATAACAATTTGCTGCTCGTCTGAAAATGAATTTAATGTCTCTGAGTAGTACCCTAACTAGAGGACTCGAACAAGATAATGATAATAATGGCACGATGATTGATGCGCTCGCGGTATCTACTGACAACCAGAATGGCTCGAGCATATTACGTTGCAACAAGCCTCTATATTCGAGAACTCGGCTGTTTTTCGGAATAGTTAACAGTACTGGTGGGTTTGCGGCCAATTTGTATAATAAATACTCTAATCTTCGAACCGGAAACGCACTGGTCGTCCTGTAATTATGGCAGTTCGCCGCAGCAAAGTTTCCCTCGCCCCGAGCGGACAGATATTGCCGGACGCAGGACGACCGAGTGTCCGAGACTTGTTTCGAATTTTCTGCATAAAATTTGCCAACGTGTTCGGACATGGTTCGCGGATTACATTCGGCATAGATTTCGCCAGGCTGATGGGCACGCGATGTTTAGCCAGCGAGCCTCTCGAGCCTGCACGAAGTATGTACATAGAACCACTTCGAACATATATATATATATATATATATATATATATATCGATCCGATTCGAGGCTCGATCGTTAAACTCGACGTGCACAGTAAATAGTGTCGCTTTTAATTACCGTGTCAGTTTTTTATCCAGCCATAACTTCGCTCGCATTCGCGAATTTATGCGCTACTTCCTGCACTGTCGACTGTCTTCCTGACAAATATTTTGTTTCGTTATTGCAACGCGGATTTTGTGCACTCGGGGAAAAACTGAACAGGTGGAAAACGTTATTGTGGAGGACCGCGGTGTTGCAGAAAATTCGCACGTGGGATTAAACAAGAACAATGAAATAAAAAATTGCACACGAAGAAATACGCGCAGAATGAAATCTGTTGATAATGTACAGACGGCGAATTTATATGCAAAACACGTAACAAGATGTCACAATCTTTTACGACTTGTCGAAGTTATTAGAAGAGAAAATATCTGTGCTTTTCTTTCATTTCTGTTTCTTCTGAAATGATGACAGTCGAACTTCGTACTTTCGACTTCACGGTATACTATAATTTTGCTAATGCGGTGGTGATTTTTGCCAAGTAATCTAGACGAGAGATGCATTAAGCATTAAGCATAGTTCCATTAAGCAGTTGCCAACAAAATTGCATTGCGGCTTGCGATCCATTTGCTCGAACATTCATACATAATACATTGAAAATGTGGTAGCTAGATTCACTTACCCCAGCAGGGTCTTGTAATAATCCTTAAAACATTGAAACGTCGATATTCCAATAATAAAGACGATTACTGCTGCCTCGAGACTGAACCTGGAAACGCAGCCAGTTTTAGAGCAGCATTCTAGAATAAATATTTTTAATGCTCGCGATAAAATTAAAAGTACAAACGACGTCGTTTCTAGAACACAGCTCCCAAATAAATATTTTTAATCCTGACATGAAAACTAAACCTGCAAACATTTTTGGAGCAGAGCTTTCAAATAAATCTTTTCGATGCTCGAGTGAGAATGGTACTAAAGCAATCTCAGTTTTCAGAGCACAGTTTTAAAGAGAATGTTTTCAATCATCTGAATGAACGAATCCAGCAGCAGGAAATGAATTGTTCTACTTGTTATTACATCTTCGTGCTAATCTAAATCAACTGAATAAGATAAGTGCATCAACAAACAGAAATCGTCAAAATTGACGTTCCTGACAGCCCAAGTTGACGATTTCGAAGCGACGACAAGGATTCGCGAGGAATGCTCTGCAGGAACGTCGCGTCGACGAAATTCGGCTGGGACTCGCGAGTTATGCCGATTATGGAATGATCTGCGAATCGAAATTCGAGGAGTTTTCCCGATGCGCAGACTACCTCGGTTTCTGCGAAGGTTTTCCACTGCAGGTTAAATATCGGCTTGCGTCGCGACGCGTCGAGAGCAGACCACAAGTTTACGTGGTCCGTGAAGGGTCTGCGACTAATTTTCGAAGCGACTGGTTCCGAATGTGTTTCCCTTGTCCTCTGCGCCGCAATCTCGCCGCCTCCAATCTGCCGAGAAGCCTGAAACAGCGAGAGAAACTCAGCTCGGAAGGATCCTGGTGGCGTATAAAAATACGATATTTCCTCAACGGAGGAATTATTCGCCGTGAAGCGTAACGAGCTCGAAGAGATTTAGAGCGAGCGCTAAAAAAAAAGCCCGGAGATAACGTCGGGGGCGATGTCGAACGTAAACACAAAAGCGCTTTTGTCCCGCGTAAGCGCGCGATTTTTCCCTCGCGAGCCCTCGCCCTCGCCGCGGGGACGGAATCTGTTCCTGAAAGGATTTAATATAAGTCCACGGACGCGACAACAACGGTTCACACCGAGCGCGTATTTTCTTCTTAACGCATTCAGAATCAAACGCGGATTCCCTCCGAGGGGTTCGGCCATTGAAATTCATTCTTGAAAGAAGTAATTGAGACCGGGGCAGGTTGATTTAATGCAATGATCTGGACACTGTGTATACCAGGTGTATTCATTTATTCATAATTTTTTTTTGGTGTGTTAGTACTGAAAAGTGTCTGTACATCGGTTGTACAGTTGCTCAAGGTGATTCAAGGTCTCAGACTGAGGAAACGTACGAGATTTAAAATATGAGAGCAGAATAAAGTATAAACTAGTGTAAAGAGGAAAGTTCGAAATGCATCGAAGAGAAACGAGAAAGAACGAGAAACTGAAAACGTATCAACTTGCCCCGTTCTCCCTTTATTATTTCAGAGGACCGACGATCCGTCAAGGATGTATTCAAAAGTCCTTCGGCCGCGAGCGGAAGTTCCAAGATCCCACGGCTTATAAATCCTTGCCTCGCGACGGCGGAAGGTTGCGTTAATAAAGATAACGAAGTACGGAATGTCACTCCCCTGATCTCTCTCCTTTTACGGCGGCCGTAAAACCAGAATCGCCTCGATGATCCCGTGAATATTGATTCCGAGGCCGCCACCAAGTTCATGAACGGCGCTCCATCGCGAACAACCCCATAAATAGAACCGATCCCAAGGCGAGCCGTGCGGACATTCCCGGATCGTCCGCTGATAGATCTTCACCGGATACCGAATATTACATTAATGCTGGTAATGCATCGAACGGTATAATATCAGCTCTTCTGACTTTGTTAACTTTTTACCGCGTGTTAAAGACGGTGTCACGGCGGACACGTCTTCCAGCGATCGTTTGGGAAAGCACAAAACGTGAGGAGCTTTCGCAAAATAATTCACGCAGAAGAACAAAAGAACTTTAAACAATTGCACAGTTCCCCTACGGGGCTAGCGCTATGGGTTCTTTGGTGACTGTTGAAAACCGAGTCAATTAATATCGCCACGTCGACGGAAAGCGTTGAGCCGCATACAAACCTCTCGGTCGGAACCCGTTCTCAGGAAATCCGACTGCGAGTCGTGCCCCCAAATGCGATAAAACCGAGCGTTCCTTGAGAATTGTAAATTCCGGGGCTCGCGTAGCACGGCACTCGAAACTGCTGCCTTGGGGAAGCCCCAGGATTAATTTCCGGCGACCAGTGGAACGATAAGCTCGGCCCTGCGAGCGTGTTTCGACCGGAACGACCGGAATGAAGCGAGAGCATGGGCACAGATTGCTCTGTGAGACATTGCTCTGGCTCCATTGAACTCGGGGGCCATGAATCCACGCCCTCCAGGATTAGCCACGCCCATCGAGACGGGCCACTCTCCTGAAAATTGATCACACCTATCGTACACAGTACATAGACGCATAGGCAGACAAGTTATATGTAGCACGTTTCCTCTGCTAAAAATGAAGAGCAACGAAATCACGCCCCTCTAAACAGGCCACGCCTACTGTAAACACAGTGAACGAGGCCGAATGCTCTATGAATTGAATGCGGAGCTTTCTGCACGGGGGAGGCTAGAAAATGGTGTACCGCCAAATTTCGTGATTTAGTTTCGAACCGCTGCCCTTGGTGGAAATCTAGAGCGCTCCATCGCCTCAGCCCGGAACAGAGGAACTATTCCGGATTCCCTTTCTAGATCAAGCGAGCGTCCGCGGCCGATCTATCCGACAGGAATTTTATTTGCCGGGGACGCGAGAGCGGCTCGTTAAGAAGTACGCGTAGGAGAGATTGAAATTTTAATGGAGTCCGGTGTGCGCCGAATCCAATTCCTCCGATCGGTGGTCGTTTGTCCGGGGAACGTTTAATTACGAAATTGTATCCTGCTCGCGGGGAGACCGAGCGGTCGGGGAACGGTCACAGTAAAACTTTAATCGATCCCAATGAAACTTTGATACCGCCGCGATCCTTTCGTTTGCGAGGACTCTATCTTTCTCTCTCTCTCTCTCTCTCTCTCTCTCTCTCTCTCTCCCCATCTCCAGTTCTTTCATCGAAGCAAAACAACCCGCGAATAGAGGAGAAGAGAGGTTAGCATTACGCGGCAAGTATCTCCAAGATTGATTATCCCTGGAGTATCCTCGGCCACTCGGTGGACCGAGCGGATGCGCAGCCAGGTATACCAATTACAGAAAAACCCGACCGGCCGCGCCACCCTGAAATCGTTTATGATCGCTTCCGTAGGCTGGGTTAGGTCGCTGATTAGATTATGACTAGATTAAGATTAGACCGCTTACGAATTCCAAGAATTGCGACGCACAACTTTTATTCGTATTTTTTCTTCTTCTGTATGGAGCATGATTCTTGTGATTAGCTAAACCGGCCCCATCCTTCGCGAGGATCGTCGAGGTGCTAAGGAGCGGAATGCTACCCGAGTCCAGCTCACAAGAGTCCCTCCATTCTTGAGAGTCTTTAGAATTTCTTCTTCTTACTATTTTTCCCTAGTGACTCTCTATAATCTCCGGAGATTAATCGTCCCTATTCCCGAATCGCCGCGACCATATCTAACCGGCTTATTTAAATATAAGAGTTCCCCCATTGTTGAACCTGCTCGCTTGGCTTTTTCTGAATCTGCCGTCGAGATTTTAATTAATTTCATCGAATATACAAGAACCGAAGGACGCAGGGACCTTCGGTGTTCGCTCGCGCACAAAGAGAAAATTTTTCCCAGATGGGCATAGAGAGGGAAGAGAGAGAGAAAGATAGAGGAGAGAATCGGCGAGGAGATTCGCGAGCATTCGTCGCGGAGCGGGTTTTGGTTGACGTACGAAGGTTACCGGGAGTCCTTGTCGCTGTGGAATTCGAAGGGCCAGGTCGGCCTTGGGACTCTACTTGGTATCGGCGGCCGGTCCTCTCCAGATGGTGCACGAGGTCAAACAAAAAGAACTCCGAGCGCCCAGAGAGAAACAGAGGAAGAGGGAAAAAGAAAGAGAGAGAGTCTGTACTTACCACTGTCCGCCTCGCTGTTTCTTTTCTGCGGCATTACGCCTCCGCCGCTCTCTGCCCATTCCGTTTTTCCATTTATTCCTACCGGCGAGAGTCGCGAAATCGCGTAATCCTTGTCTCTCTCTGTCTCTACTCTCTCAACACTATATTCTCTCTGGCCCCTCTCCCTCTCTCTCTCTTTCTCCTATCTCTCTGCGCTTCGCCTAACAGTTCTGCTCTGTTCCCCTCCGGCGCTCGTTGCGAAATGGCAGGCTGACATTTCGAACGCGCTCGCGACATCGAACAAACCGCGCGCCGCTTCATTGTGTAACCCCGATTATCCGTCGGACATCATTGCCGAGGAGGAATCCGCGCGTGGGACGAGTTCGCGGTTCCCCGCGACATTTCGTACGTCCGAAGAAACGGCACAAGCTTTCGGAACCGAGATTCTATTGGCTCTCTCTCTCTCTCTCCTCTGTGTCTCCGTGCGACAAGAAAGCGCGCGTGTCCCGTTTACAACGAGCTTTTGCCACTGGAAACACGACTCTCCCGAAACAACCCAAGAAACTTTTACCGAAAGCTCTTTCCCGAGAAGGAAAGCTCCTTCCCAGGGAGAAACGTTTACAAACTTGGCGAACGGTCGACCGCGAAACCTTCTTCGCTTCTCGACGCGCGTTCTTGTTTCGGGAGGCTCTCGGTCCTATTAGGAACTGCGAACAATCCGATACAGAACAGCAGAGGGAAAGGGAAAAAGTACTAAAGCCCTCTCGTTAATCCTCCGAGAACGCCTCGGGCGAGAACTCGACTGTTTTCTGTTTGTAGACGCTGTGAAACTGTCTTCATTTGATTAAGAGATCCTCGGTGTGACTATTCTTTTATTGAATCTGACTGCACACGTTATTTTGCGTTGTAATATGTGCATTTGCTGTGAGAAATATGGAAGACTGATTCGAGTTGCGTTATTTTCTAGCACTGTTAAAGACTGGGGCCGAAATGCCACGCCTCCATGAGCAGGCCCCGCCTCCTCTACATAAGAAAAGCGAAATAAGATGACCTTCATGTACTTCATATCGCTTTCTCTATTACTCTACAGCAAACCTGGGCGACGCTGGCTCGAAAAACACATGTTGCTGTTCCTCACCTTCTCTTGTTCGGTAAAACAGTCCCAAAGTAGTAGCAACATGTGTTTTTTGAGCTAGCGTCGTCCAGGTCTGCTCTAAAGTATTAATAGGCTCAGAAGCTACGAGGCCACGCCTCCAGGAGCAATTCGGTGCTCCCAGAGGAAATTGAGAAGCTATCCTAAGAGGTCCAGCGTTCTAGATCCTGTTCGTAGCTCTTTAGTGTCGAAATACAGAACGTTGTACATCGTAATAACCATTGTCGGCGAGAGTACAACGGTTGAATAGAAGCTCTCGCCTCTCTCTCTCTCTAACGATAGGGCTCTCGTCTAGAGCAGCAGTTATAGTGGTAGACATTCGCCCCTCGTTTACCTGATGAACTCTTGATTCTGTTTCAGTTACCAGTGGGCGGGGGTGGTGCTGTGCTGGTGCTCAGCGAGCTTGAAAGCATGGCGGCCAGGCAACAGCGGGAAATTGCCCAGCAGAGACGGCTCCTGGAGCAGAGAGAGGCCCGTCTAGCCGTGCTTCGAGGCGCACAGGTGAGAGATGAGACCCCCTTTTCCTTTCCGAGTGCCGAGCAGCCGAACGCGGAAATCGTTCTGGAAATTGCTCGACAAAGCCCGCGGTAATGTCTCTCGCTCTTGTTCCCGATGCGTTCCGTTTCCGTCTGCCGGCGAAGTCGACTTCCGTTGCGATTCCGTCGCGGTTTTTCCGTCCGAATTCCTCGCTCGCGCTATCCCCGGGCCGGGCCGATTTATTCGCCGAGTTTCTCTCGCGTCCCGGACGTCCTGCAGCACCGTGTTAAATGGATACACACGGTAACGAACAACCGAAGGGCTGTAAAGGGACGCCGCGTCGGAAAACTCGCGTCGGATACCTAGTACAATAGTAACTCTATGGTCCGAGGTGACTTCTCTAGAGGACAATGGTTCGAACAGCTAGGATCGTCCATGCGACAATGGAGCGTGAAAACGACCCAACGGTACTGATACGCTGACGGATACTATTGTTGTTCATTCCCCGAAGTGCTCGGGAAACTTCCGACGCGCTGCGATGCAGCCTTTTATCTTCGAAATTAGCCGGCGTTATCTTTTCGGTTTTTCTAATATAAATAAATAAATAAAATATAAATAGACTATTTATATTTACGTCAACTGCACACGCGTTAATTTAACGTGGATCGAATGAAGTTTGCAGTTGACAATTTTTCAAGAAATTAAAAATACTTGTGCTCTCAAAGGTAATTAAAGTGGCGAGTTAGTATTCCTCGAATGAACCGATAGCGTCGGTCTCCACGGCTCCGAGAACCCCGAGAAACTGTCCTGATTAGAACAACGTGTAATTAACAGAGATATGAATTGATCGAGGTTTTTACGACTGCGGCCGCGACCGCGCGTCGTAAAGCTCTCGAGCAATCTGAAGTTCGAGGAACCTAATTCGACCGGCGAACAGAAGTTAACAACGCGTCAAACACGTCAAACAATGTATAATTGACTTTAATGGAATTTACAATGTATAATTACAATTGAATTACATTGTATCAGAATTATATAGTAATTCAGCTGCGGCGTAACTGAATTACATTATTCAAACCTACCAATTAATTCAATTACTAAGTATTTTAATCAGACGTGTAATTGAGATACAATATCATTAAAATACAGCTCTCCAAATTATAGCCCAGAACTTTGAAGAAGTGCGATATATTTTCATGTTTTTCTTTCATATACTTGTTTGCTGTCCTCTTATAATTGTACTCCACTGCAATTACGTTAATTGAATGAAGATATGAATTATATATTACGATATGACTGAATTACGATGTAATTCAATTACCTTGTAATTATAATTCCTGGAGTAATTCAATTGTAATTCTGCACAACTCCGCCTCGGATCAAGGTTTTATGGCCGATAAAAATTACGGTACCCTTCGAAGATAGCGAATTGGACCGTAAAGACATTGGCGGGCCGAACGTAAAGCTTGCGAAGGATCCCCGGATTTCCATCGGGCATATTGTTCGGCTAGCCCTTCGGAGGACTTCCGGCCGAGGGGAATCAGGAAGACCGCGCGCGGTGGCATGAATAATTCAATATAATGATAGACTCGCGGACAGTTTATGCTTATTATTGGCGGGATCACTATCGGATCGTTCCGCGGACGGTCTCGGTTCGCGATCGTAATGGCCACCCACCGGCTCCGGGCTCTCCGCGGGCCAATTTTCGAGCGGAGAGAGCGCCAAGAGACAGAGAGAGAGAGAGAGAGAGAGAGAGAGAGAGAGAGAGAGAGAGAGAGAGACTAAGAAACAGCAAAAGATCTCTCGTGACCGGCTCCGCGAGCTGGCAAAAGCCCCGAGCGGAATTTATCGCGGAGCGTAGTAAAGCGTAATCGTAGCCCCGAGTTTCGTGGCCGGTGAATATTTCGCGTTTAGCTCCTCTAATCTTGAATTACGAGCTTAAGCTCGCATCCGAGTCTCCCGCGAACCTGCTGACTGCAAAATCTCCTCGGAAAATGATTTATCATCCCGAATCGCGTCCAGCCAGTGCTTCTCGATTTTTTTGCGTCGGACAACTTCATTGCTCCGCTCGCGTACGCAAGATTAGCGTCCCGTTCCGCGCGAAAACTGAAGCTGCCTGCTGCGGGAATGGAAAAAAACAGGACGAACGATCAGCCTGGCTGATTACCGTTAGGTTGACCTTGCGAATGGTGGCCTTGACATTAAACGGAGAACCAGTCGAGCCATCTTCCACGCAGGAAACGCGATAGATCGATAGAGCACGGCGATTACGTCGCGAAACGACGCAACGCGACGCGGCGTTACGCGGAATGGTTACCCGGTTCGAACGTTGCCGAGTTCGTTCCCAGCGAGACCTAGTTTCATACGGAATGCTCTTTCAAGATCCTGCACCCATTTAAACCGGTTTCACCGCGCGAAAATCTTGAAAGTTTAGTCCTGAAGGATCGAGTCCTATAGATCCAGTCACTTTACTCGCCTAAGTATCATTGAACCCGGCTAGATGAGGACTGCTCGAAGATTTGATCGGGCTACGATACGATTCAAAGCGATCAACATAAACGCACGGATAGGCTTCCACATTTTCAATTTCTATATACATATGTTGTTGTTGACAAATAGCACAATTATTGATTATCAATCGATTTACCTTTCAAGAATAGCTCAATAGAACGATTAATTACCAGGTCTGTAAATATGAAACCGGAATTTGCCCATAGGTGGCTCTAGCTGTCAATGTAGTTACCGTCAAACGCGTCATTAACGCCATTTTCTTGTTTTGACATCTGGTAAAGATTTTCAACTCACAACCATACAAGTTTCATACAACAGCATAGTTTTTACATTTACGCAACAACACCTCGCGGATCAATTAAATGTGACACGAGAAGCCGTCTCCATACGTTTCAAAGCCACGGGAAAGATTCAGAAGATGGGAAAATGGGTTCCACATGAACTGAATGAAGGACAGCAGGAAAACCGAAAAACCACTTGTGAAATGCTGCTCGCCAGGTACAAAAGAAAGTCATTTCTCCATCGAATTGTGAGTGGCGATGAGAAGTGGATATATTTCGAGAATCCTAAGCGTAAGAGATCATGGGTAACTCCAGGCAAACCATCAACATCGACTGCAAGGCCAAATCGCTATGAACGGAAGACAATGCTCTGTGTTTGGTGGGATCAGAAGGGTGTGATCTATTATGAGCTGCTAAAACCTGGCGAAACTGTTAATACTGAATGCTACCGACAACAAATGATCGATTTGAATGAAGCTTTGCGTGAAAAACGACCGGAATATGAAAAAAGGCAGCACAAAGTGATTTTGCTTGATGATAATGCACCATCACACACAGCAAAACCGGTAAAGGAAACGATTGAGGTGTTTAATTGGGAAATACTTTCGCATGCAGCTTAATCACCAGACTTGGCTCCATTCGATTATTACTTATTTGCATCGATGGGACACGCACTTGCTGAGCAGCCCTTCACATCTTACGAAAATGTACGAAAAGAGGAACAGTTTTTTTGGCGTGGCATCCACAAATTGTCAGAGAGATGGGAAAAATGTGTAGCAATACTTCGAATAAAATATTTTGTATCATTGTCATACAATAAACGTGTGTATTTTCTAGAGTTTCATATTTACATACCTGGTATGTTTAAATATTAATAACCACACTAATTTAAATGAAAACGAAATGAAATCTGTGCGAAAGTTCTCTGTACACCTACTTGAACAGCTTCTGCGATGCAAGAATTTACAGAATTTCCTTAAAACCGTTTTGAACGTGCAATAAAATCTCTTGACTTTCGGTGAAGTATACTACTTCACGGGTGTACAAATAAAAAATAACAATATCTAAGGTTATTCTTCAGACCTTTAACTACGTCGGACAGCAAAAAATTCCGAAATTTTCGGCGAAATACCCCACTGTGCGCTGATCGCGTTAGCCGCGATCATTTAACGCATCACCGAGCCTAGGATAGAGAGGGTCGGGAGACGCGAGAACACTACCGATGCGATTCCAACGAAGTCCTGAAGGAACTTGTTACACCCGATTCCGGGCGTCGATCGAACGGCGACTAATTAATCGACTGGCTTTCCCGCGCTGTCCGGACTGTTTTAAGGCTCGTTAGCGAACGTCTGCTCCGATGGAAACGCGCGGAGAGCGGCAATCAGCCGATGAAAGCTCTCCCGGACTCCTTCCAACCGCTTTTTGCTTCTCCAAGTTTCCGTGTCATGAGCCGTCGAATCGTTTATGGCCCATTTCGGATCGATCGCTCTTCGACATTGATGGCACGGAGCATAGCGGTGTAGTTAAATGTCGCGCGATGCTGTGCATGCAGAATCAGGTGCCGTTTATGTCACCGTTTTCCTGTTTTTCCGTTTAGGAAATGCGGATATTTTTTGCTAATTTATTCGGGGACGATAAATCAAATCATCGTTTCAATTAATTGCAAATTAGGAATAGTTTAAGCTTAAATCATCATCTCGCTGGTCTCGAGATCTCGTTCGCAAACTACAGATCTCTGAATGTTACAAAATCTACTAAAGCCGTTGCCTTCCGCGTCGCCATCAAAGAGTGATCTATTTCGCGTCGAACGATCCCACCGCAATTCGAGGACCGTATTGCTCGATCAAATGGCTACTTGATTGATTCTTCCGACTGCTCGCACCTGGCGGAAACGGTTAAACTCGCCTGGATGTGGCCGGAAAGCAGAGTTTGCGCCGAGCTGGAAGCTTTTTCATTTCCCGGGGGCGAGACCGCGAACGATTCGATGTAATAGGGGATCCCACGACAGGACTCGGCCGGGATTTTCCGAGGACCTGAAAGCCCTAATCCGCCGCGGCTCAATCCTTGGCCGTGCAAGCTCAATACCACCGAAGATGGGGAAGTTTCCATTCGGATCTCTCGGCTGATCTTCCATCCGCTTCGTTCCGGTTACGAACGCCGGGGCCGGCTTTCGCCTAAGCTCGAGGACTTTTTAACTGCCGACAATGTACACCGTGAAAACGAAAGGAGATCTTATTCCCCGTAGTGAAAAGGCTCTCTCTCTCTCTCTCGCTCTGTAATTTCGACGGTTCAATTCCGAAAAGCTGTCTCTCGGAACTGCTAAAGGGGAAACTAATCGACCGAGGAGACGTCTTTCCGGACGCGAAAGAGTGTATTCACGGCCATTAGCGAATGAACCACTCGATTGTTTTCCGTTTCTCTTTTCCCGGTGTCGCGCCACTTTCATCTCGTCTCTGCCTACGCCCGCTTCGTATCATTGCCTCGCGATATTCATATTCATGGAGTCAGAAGATCCTCGCGCAGTTTCGTAGAAAGTTTCCGGGAAGCGTACGAAATCGAATTGTACACAGTTTCATTCATTTTTAAGAACGATTCCGCTCGAATTTTATTTTCGACTTGTTCGAGCATAACAATTAATCTTTCCGGCAAGATATATCGTACTAAATTGTTTATGTTTTACGAAATGTTCAAGATGATCGGCTAGGGTTCAATGAATGGCTTTCGTTTCTGTGGGACTTCCCCATCGGAAACTTGTCTCGCGCGATAGCTTTTCAAAGGCCTCTTAATATATGCTAATACACAAAACTGGCTGACGAATAGCAAATTAACTTTCTCATCGTGGGCGTCCCTTTACGGACACTGTAAAACTTGTAGTAATTTTTTAAGAAAACAGTTCCTGAAGGACTGACGGGACAACTCTCGAATGATTCCGAGTAGTCGTAACACTTTTTCACGCCTCGAATAAATTCTACAAATTTATCGGTTGTGCGTAGACTGTGGCTCTTGACTCGTACCAGTATCTTGAACATTTTTATGCTCCATAAAGATTCTCAGTCTAATGATAATAAACTTGAATTGACTTGAAACTTATTCAGGTAGAATTTTTCCGCAGATTCATAGTCTACTCGTAAGATTCGCTTATGCCGCGATATTTCCCATGATATTAGAGTAGGATGTCCCGAGACTCGGACCCCTAGCGAAATATCCGATCCCGATCCCATCGGCGACCCAGCTCGTTAGAGTGTATTCACTTTGACACTCTACAGCGTATTCACCGATGCCTGTTCACTGTTTCAGGAGCCAGCACAGCAGGACAAGCTCGCCAGATTGAGGCACAGGCTGGACCAACAACAGAGCAAGCTGAATCGGCTGCGATTGCTCAGATCGCAGACCGACCAGTCGCGTGCTAACAACGCCACGCTGAGTAAGTCGATTAATAAGTCTCTTTCTACGCGCACTCTTAACCATTCAAACGCCGCGCCGGCGTTTAAAAGCGACGATCTATATCGTTTCATTGGATCGAATTGAATCCGCTTTTGGATTTGACCAGTGTGTTCCTGTTACTGTCTACAGAAGTTGAGCTAAACTGGTACTGTCATCGGTAGGCTGCGGATCTTTATGCAAAATAAAAAATGTTCTGCATTGATTGTGGCCAGCAGGAATAAATTAAAAATCGATTTCATCTCTTAACCCTTGTGTAGCCAACCGGGTACCATTTACGGCGTTTCTTTTAAAATTTCGCTGAATGTCTTAAAATGAAAATTTGTGGAAATATGTTAAATACAAAAGGTTTGTCGATCAGAGAAGAACTGGCTCGCTCTCTCCCCGTGCAACTTTTTCGATGTGGAACGAAAGAAACGCGTGCTCCGCAGTATTCGAATCGGATTTTTCCAAAGGTCCACGTCGCAGGAGCGATTAAGGTCGCCGGCTATCTAGCAGCACTCGCGTCAGACCAGCATCAATATATTCACATTACTTCCATGTATTTTAATAGAAGTGTCAGTCCACTCGACAGCGACAACGTCGACGGTCTTCCTTTTTCTTTCTCCTTCCGGTAGCACGTCAACGCTGATCTCCATTGTCGTTGAAGTGTTGTGCTGGTTAGATGGACGACGACCTTTTATTCCAGCTACCAGATACCTTTTACCCATCCAAGCAATTCCACGAAACCAGATTAGAGACAGAGAGAGAGAGAGAGAGAGAGAAAGAGAGAGAAAAGGCTAGTCAATTTGACAGATTTCGAAAGTCTGCGAATTTGTTTGCGGCGCTCGGTAGCGAACTAATCGCGGCGGGATCGATCGCAATTCCGGTTGTCCCATACGGCGGATCCATTCCGCTAGGATAGCCTATAAAACGAGCGATGATAAACCTCGTTAATCCAATTCACCGGCAGCCCGGCAGCATATTGCGTTCGAAAGTGAAAGTTCGATCCCGGCGCGGCCGGAACGAAACACGGCGCCGAGGAAACAGAGAGAGAGAGAGTGAGGAAAAGGGAGAAGAGAGAGAGAGAGAGAGGACGGGGAACGCGAAGAGGAATTCTCGGCCCGAGTCCTTTTGGTTATATGGCCACGGTGAATATCGATATCGCCGGAGAACCAGCCCTTGGTATCTCGACGACGCACAGTGGCTCGACTCCGCGATTCTAGACAGGCAAAATTATTTTCACTGCCGCTTTTTCACGTAATTTCTCACTTGCTTCCGCGTGACAGCGAGCTATTTGCGAGTTGAATGCATGAAAATCGTTCGACTTGTTCGTTGCGGTACGACTTTTCAAATCATCATAATCCCCTTCTTTCATACAGAAATGAAAGTTATTGCTCCGAACTTACCCCTGCAGAAGTTACAGGTTCTTGCATAAAAGAAGCTTGATGGACAGGGGTTTATTTGCAGGGTCGCGAGCCACACCCCTGTCTGAGGCCTCGAATGGTTCCAGGGGGTTGTTCGAGGGTGGCCGCTGGCTCGTCGAAACGTTTGTCAAGCAATCTCGCAATCAAGCCGTAGCTATGACCCGCAGATAGGTCAGAACTCAATTACCCCGCGCTGTTGGTAAGAGGCGGAGACGTGCCGCGGAGGGTGAGACGGATCAATCCGTTCGATTTATTTTCTTCGGGCCACCTGGTCTCTCCGTCTCCGTTATAATTATGCGAATCACGAAAGCACGACAATGGGGAAATAAAAGGATGGGTGGGTTTGGGGGACGCGCGCGATGGATCGAAGAAGGTGGAAACTTGACGTCGAAGAAGCCGAAGAGGTGAGAGAGGGTTGGAGGGGGTGCTATTGACGAAGAGGAGCGAGTTCCGCGCTCTATAGGAAATAGATTACGCGAATTTCTGGGCGTAACGCGATCAAAGACTCCTGTTCGGCCCTCCATTCTCGGCGTTTCGCTCGATTGCGCATCTCGCCATCCCCCGGTAACCCTTGCGGAACTCGCGAGGGAGAAACTCTGCTCGAAAGACGCGTTCGAATAGGAAAACTTGCGAACATAATGGACAGAAGGCCAGGAACCGAGTTTGAACGGATCCTGGAAATCCCGCAGACATCGAAACGCTTGCCGAACACTCCGAGAGGGTTGCAGAGATGGGTTCAAGTAGCCGGCAATGGTAACGAGTCGAAATTTCTGCTAATGCGATCGCGTTAGTGCTCCACCCTCGAAGTTCCAACCAAGGGAACTGTTATCACTGGAGATTCGGACTCCGAGGTTACCGAGTGTGCGGACGATATTCACCCAGGGAACAACTTAGGGTCGCGCCTTTTCAACCTGACTGATCCTAACGTCTTTTGATAGACCGATCAGGTGGCCTCTGAATCCTCCTACAGTCAGAATACACGTCGTTTTAGGGCAAGGTGTAACATCCGGGTTACGTTCGACGTTTATGGTCCCCGTGCTTCGAAATCTTAATCGGATAAAAAAAAGCAACAGGTGCATCTTCAAGAGAAAAATTCTAGCTATCCTTCGCACTTCGCCTGAACGCTGTACGGTGTACAGCGATTCTACTGCTGTACCCGAAGCAATTGAAGTCAAACGGACCATTTTCGCTTTGACGTTGGATTAGTTGGCCAGAAGAAATTCTACAACAACGGGGGAACGGTGATTTTATACGGGTGAATAGTCGCTCTCGACTGGTGTGAATATGAATCGTATGAAAAATTTCTCGTCTGGTCCATGTAACATTGCGAAGTGTAACGAATTTGTAGAAATTGTTCAAAGCGCTGTTTGCGCTGCCGTAACGTTCGCGAAAAGCGTTTACATACTTCTGAGGAATTCTTTGAAAATACATAAAACTGCGGGTCTCTATGTAAAATTGAAATTACCCAAGTCAATTGTATATTCTGTTAACTTGTCAGCTTTAAATTACACCTATTCGATCGAATAGCGTCAAAATAAAAATGATTTCAAACAATGTAGACACCCAAATACAATTCTACTTGTCAATGGTTCGGCACTAAGGTAATCGTGGATCAAATGATTACTGTTCGAATTCAATCTGATCGAATTGTGTAGTTAACTTGCGAGGATCGCGAAGTTAATTTTGTCGATTCGTGATCTGGATTTTCTTTCCATCTTGCGAAGTATCCCGGCTCAGTTTATCGGGGAGGGGAGCACGTGTCTCGCATTCGTTCGACTTTGATACGCGAGTAATCAGTGGCGGAAGACCAGGAGCGGGGAGAGTCGGAACTCTCGTCTCGGAAGTTAGTGCTATTAGGAGCTAGGAAAATACTGCGAGGCGAAGCAGCAGAAACGTAAACTGTATTTGTTACGGGACCAAGACAGTCGAGTGAGTTCCGTCGTCTCGAGCTGCGCCCGGCGAACCCCCCAAACTTTATATTATTCTGACCCAATATTCCACGGGAACGGTCGACGTTTCTACGTGCAAGTACGTATTCATATTCGCGAGCCCCCCCGCCGTGCCCGGGAAAGTTTACGGGCCACCCAGCTGCAACCATGTCGACTTCCGATTCTCCTCGGACGGAATCTGCGAGTCCCTCGACGCCCAGGGGATGAATAGGCCTGGAATTTTTTCTACGGTGGCGTCCAAGTGTCTTCTTTCCTTTCCAATCGATTTTACAGTGGGACGTTCCAGAAAGTTGAAGCAATGTCGGTGAGGCTAGTATTTTATCAATTAAACTTCAATATAAAATTTCAAGTATAAAATCTCATTTATCCCCCGTATCGATACCCATAACATTATTCGAGCCAGAATTTTTTAAAGAAGAAGTTCCCTCCGGGATTTTCATCCCTCGTAACTGAGGTAGTTGAACCAGTATCGAGGAATTAAGAATTAGGTATTTTGATAATTAGAAGCTCGTGCAATTTCATTAAAATTCCTGATCTCGTGCGACTAGAACGTGATCCCATGATTTCATTCGGAGGTTCATCCACGATTTAATTCAACGTCTCCACCCTCAGACGAACTCTGGGCCGAAATAAGAGTGGTACTCTCCGATCCCCTGATCCCGAGGCTTCACGCGCGACTCGGTTTATTCGAAAAAATAGGAATCCCTTGAATTGAACAGCCAGGTCAATGGCGGTCGCTGGTTTTAATTAAAAGAACCCCCGGGCGGGACCCAGCCGTATTAATGCACGGCTTGAATCAATCCCACCGTGTAAATGGCTGTACGCATGATTTTTTCAACCAATAGCAGAGAACCGTGCTTCTCGTCCTTTAGCTCTCTTCCATATCGTATATACATATTCCACGCCGCCATTTCGAATCGCCTCCTGGATATTAGGCTACCTTCGCGGAATGAATTTTCACGGATGGAAAAAAGCACGGAATGAACGCCGAATATTAAATCGGACACGTTTAATATTCCATCGGAGCGGATCTTAATAGGGTCGTGCCGAGGAAATTTATCAGATCTTTCGAGGCAACCGGATTTTCCGTTCGAAACTGGCCTGGCGTGGACCCACAATCCTCGGATAAAGGATCTCTATTTTCACAAATATTTCGAATCTCGCCGGTTTGTATCTGCATCGGTGGAGACATGTGATAGGAACGCGCGTTGAATCGAAATATACGTAGAATCGGCCGAACCACAGCTGCGTCAACAGTCCCTGACAAAAGTCACGATTCTACTTTCGGATTTTCGGTTCAACTTCTCTGAACTCCGGGGCAATATTTGTCGAAAGGCGATCGATACTCTAACAGTCGCACACGCTCCGTCTTGCCGTTCCTTTTGCTTGTGCAGCCAAGCTGCCGACTAGAATAGTAGTTTTTTTTTTCTGAGAAGAGACATTCAAGCTGTTAGATTTATTATTTGCGTCGACGTCTTGCGAATTTATTCCGTTGACCGAAGGATTTCGAAACGGTTAGGCAGATTTTCCCGGAGGTTTTCCACGGGGAATATCCTAGCCAGAATTGATTATTTCCGCAGATTCGTTTCGAGATTTCGGATCTGGGTTACAGGTTCGGTCTTAATAACGAGTCGAGGGTGGCACGGGCTGCGTGGTTTGCGAGCGAACGGTCACGCGGGGCTGTGGGCGGTAAAAATTACAGAGAAAATCGAGTCGGCTGGTAATTGAAATTCGAGCGGGTCAAAGGAAGCCGGCGAGCAAACAGTTAGACGAGGAAAAAGAAGAAACGGGGGAGGGGTTACTTTGGAGCGAGGTACTTTGCCGGGACGATAACGAGCGATAATTTCGCGCAGCATTCGCGAGCTAATTTCCCTTCTCGCGCGGGCTGAAGCCGAGGGGGTCACGGTGCTTCATCTTTTCGTAGGACACCTGCAGGCAAAAGGAGACACACAAGAGAGAACAAGAGAGGAAACTCCTGCGACCGAATGCAGGGTTGAGAAACCTCCTGGAAATGATTTAAGATTCCAGCCACTTAAAGAGTCTTCGATAAATCTTTCTCCCGCCGTGGATTCGATTAATATAAGAGATAACGGGGGTCCTGCTTGTGATTCATGGGGTGTCCCGAAAGCCCTCCTTCGCCGGAATCAACCCACCCCCTCGAGCGTTAAAGGGGTGGCTCGCCGAAAGCCGCCACCCGAGAGGACCGTAAATTGGATCGACGCGCGGCACCGGTACTAATTAACTTTTTCTCGGATTCCTCTGGACGAAATAAACTCGACACCGATCTCCAGGGACCTTCACAGCCTTTCCGGACTTCTCTGCCAAACTTCTGTGATACCTGTCCCCCGCGGAACTGCAAACACTTCCGCCTCGAAGATCCAACTTTGCTGAATTTTTCACGGGGCTAGGGAAGAACAACTTTTTGCCGGAGCTGCGGAACAAATTTCCGCTGAGGTTTTTCGGCGGAATTTGTCGTGCGCAACATCCTTTCCTGAAGGAAGCTTGCGAACAGGACACGTCTGATTTGAATATCTAACTTACAACCCTCTGAATTTTGAATGCAGCCGCGGACCACGAAGAACAATTCTTTGCGAAGTTATAGGGCTTATTTCCACTAGATTTTATAACCCGATTCATCGTGTACGACGTACGAGTTCAAGATTCCTCCGTGATTCGATCTTTCAGCGGTGCACCGGATAAACCATTTTCTGCAGTCTCAAAGACCCGAGGTGCTCTTATAAAATTTTCTACGAAATATTACTTTTAGAAAAATCGTATCATGTACCATTATTCCTCAAGACGGAATCCGAGACATTTTCCGAAGACGGTATGTACATGGCAGAGGGGAATGTACATCAGAAAAATCCGAGACGAAAAACGGGTCATCCCGGTTCGTTCTGCAGGAACAAACACAAAGCATTCCGGTAACGATGATGAAAACCGTGAAGCGACCGTACCGTTCGGAACCCGTGGTCACGGCCTCGCGATGCACCACCATGGGGATGGCCTCGGGAAAAATCCGAAATTGCGTACAGTTTCAGAAAATACGGCGAAACCGTGATGGCCGTGCACGGTTTTACGAGACACCGTAAAGCAAACCTGCTACGACATTCGATAGCCGCCCCGAGGACCGATAAATTGCTCGTCCTCCTCTTTGAAATGCCTGACACGTTGGTTGGCGTGTGGCATCTCGGTGAAAAACCCCTCGCGGAAATCTGAAATCTTGTTTTTAACCGTCCGATTCATATCTGGAGCGTGATCATCCTCGAGATCAGCGTTTTGTACGCTCCGGTGATGTAAGTCGCTCCGGTATTTAAATCCGGCTTGAAATTATTTTAAGTTATTCGTGCTCGAACTACCGCTTTACATTTTAGAATCGTTATTACCGTTTTAGAATTGGCGGTGTCCCTTTATTGCTAATACCTTCATCTGTATGCACGCTATACGAAACCCCTTTTAATTTATAATAACTCGTACAACCTCCAAGTGGGTAGTTCTATTAAAACAGCGAAAACAATGGTGAATTGGAACGATCAAATAGTTCATTGCTGCCTAATGCCTAAAGCGGCGCGCAAATTTGATTTACTTGGAAAGTTAGGCAGCGCAGCAACAGCAAATTGAATAATTTCCCTGTTTGTCCACGGGTGAAAATTGGCTTAATTTTCCGTCTGTATGCAGTTGGAAATCGATACAGGATAAGCGTCGCGAGAGGGGAGGGCAAAGGAATTAGCGCGGCAGGAAACGCCGCTCGCGATTAGCGGCCTCTTAATTATCGCACGGAACGGATTATCGGCCGGGGATTTCGTTATTACGGCATCACACGAAATTATCCGGGGACACGTGCGTCAAACGGCGCCACGCTGACTATAATTCAGGATCGGCCGATGCCGATAATCCGCTTGATCCACGGGACACGGGACACGGGACGTATGCGCGCGTTTTCACGACGAAACACGCGCGATCCTTTCGCACAGTATCACCAGCAAACAGCGTAAAGTATCCTCGCGCGACGTGTGCGATAAATATTTTCCGGGTTTCGTAATCGAACGCCGCACAGTGGGACGAATGTATCGGAATGCTGGACGTCGCGTTCAGCACACATTTCAGTTTTTTATCGCCTTGAGATTTTGAATAACCCTGTTTTCAGTAGTACACAATACGAATATGATGTCAAAAAAACGTTTAACCACCCAACAATTTTCTTTTCCGAATGTTGGAAAAAAGGAAAAAATGACTTTTAACAGTCAAAACAGTTTTTAAAAAAAGTACTTTCAATATCCTATAATTTTTCCGACTTGTACTGTTGACAATTCATACTATAGAACCTCGGAAAATAATTTTTAAGTTATGACATCATGAGATATCACTGATACATTACATTTATAGAATTTAATTTTTGTCAGATAGGTTGGTTTTAAAAAAATCGTGATTTTTCTATAAGTACTTGGTTTTTTGAATGTATTAATAACTCTATGAAAATAATAATAATAATATATAACCTGATAATATTAAGTACCTATCAATGAGCACCCATTCCAAACCCGATCGGAGTCAGTTATGCCAGTACTAAAATCCTTTTTCCTTGTTCGTTCAATCTAACATACTCTTCGTGGCTGATAGCTTTGATAGTTCTTCAGTTGTTGTAGGGAATGTTGACTTTTGTTGTTGGCTACTTTAAGACCTGAGAAAATGGAGAATTTTTATGATTGCACAGGATGTATAAGAAGTCATCCATCCTAGAGGTGAATCTACGCGTCTGTATCGGTGG
>CM052315.1:19550083-19644429 GCA_028455605.1 Lasioglossum malachurum | reverse complement strand
ATCCGCAGTCTAGTTATACCATACATTATCTTCAACCACAATTAAACTAAGAAAGTAAATTTCTACCTAGCTCCATTTTTTTGCAATCCAGGTACGAAAGATTAGGTAAAAAACTTCAGGTAAAGATCCGCTGTCGAATTATAAAGTATTAGAAATTGTTAGTTCTTCGAAAATGTTTATTTTACACAAAGACCCGCAGTCTAATGATGAGTATTCTGGTGATTGATCGAGCTGTTCATTTTTCAAAATGAAAAAGAATTTCTCCGGCTAATAAACTCGAGATGAAGGCGTTCGAAGGAATTCTCTTTCTTCGCGACGTTCTAAAAAGGAAAAATTTGGCGTTCGGAGCCGTTTCTCTTTCGTTACCGTTCCTGTGCCTGCCCCGTTCGAAAAGGGAATAACTCGAGGGAAAATTAGGCTTGTTCCCTCCTTTGCGGCATTTGTTCGCGCTTGTCGCGAAGAAACGGCCTTGCTCCTCGACTCGGTCTAATTGGCCCTCGCCTCCAATTACGGGTGGGCCGTTTATTCCGGAAAGGCAGCCGGCAGCTGCGCCCCGTTCCCAGCCACAATTTAATATGTATGCCACGTTCTCGCGAAATCGATAATCACCAGCGCACGGTGACCACAATGACACCGTAAATCAACCACCGAACCGATTAATAGAGCCAGCCGGCCCCACACACGCAGCTACTTACACACAACTGAACACACAAAGTTGCCGGAAGAAGGCGAGCGTTAATTATTCAGGGAAACCGGCGACGCCTTTGCGCGCAGTTATATCAAACAGAATCGGCGCTGTTTTTATTCCTTTCTTTTATTCCTTCCTCGAAGACGGTCCAATGAAGATGGAGAGATTCGATGAGACAGTATATTTCATTACATAGGAAAACACTTGACCAAGTTTTCCACGCGTTTCGACTTTCGACCGTCAGAAAAAAACCACGCACGGCAGAAGTGAAACTTCTTGCAGTGTAGTAACGTTTAGAAGTAAATTAAGATTGGAAATGGCAAGTAATCTTAATGAAGCGACGCTCTCCTTCTTTGCGTCGCAAATTTTGATCGTTCATTATTTTTGAAATGAAAATTTTTCTATGATTTTTTTTGTATTAGTAGTTCCTGATCTTGTCGCTTCATTAAGATTACGTACCACTTCCAATCTTATTTTACTTCTAAACATTACTACACTGCAAGAAGTTTCACTTCTGCAGCCCGTGGTTTTCCCACGCGTATAGTTTTTTATACACAAGAATATTAATCCTGGGTTATAAAATACTAGTGTCAAGTATATAGGTACTTACAAATTTTTCGGAATCTCTTGTACCTCCGTCGGATCAACAGGACACTGCCATTTGCGCGAATAAGTTTGAAGCACAACACAACACATTATCCAAAATTGTGACAACGAACGGGAACAAGTTACTCCGACCACGGTCAAAATAGTACTGCGGTTGTCACCTCGGTTTTTCGTGAATGGTTACGGGTGGAAAAGTGGGGAAATGGTCAAAGAAATTCCTTGTGGCATTGTCTACGGTCATCAATGACGTCATTTATAAGGGTAGTCCGCTCGTCGATTCGATGGGTCCGTCGCACGTGTTGTCGAACGTTTTCAATTTTTTTTTTTCTTAAAAAATCAACTGCTGCGACCCAAACATAGAGATTAGTTCTCTGCTCGCCGCGAGATGGGATAGCTGCCAGCGATATTTCCCCACCTTTTTTCCCTTTGACCGTTCGCTTTTTCATGTCGCGAATTCCGTGACGCGATTAGGCTTACGCCCTGCCAAAAGAAGTTTCACTTCAAAAAATGGTTAACACTAACCGCGTACCACGACCGGGGTGAAATGATCAGTGTCACATTTTTTACTTTATAATTATCGAAGTTGCAAGGATGATTCCGTTAGAAGTGATTAAATGAATTTCTTTGTTCAAGCACGAACTGTTACAAACATTGTAAGAAATTTCAATAAATCCAGTGTTGTCATTTTTACAAAAGTGCATATAGCAGTTGCATTTTGACGACTCCATTTTGGTTAACACTAAACTGACTCCGGAGTACCATAATACACGCGCGAATGCACAACAATCCATAAAGAAACTCCAGAGAAATGACGACCGACCTTGATACACAATCGAGAAATATGTAGCATTGAACCAGATAATATATCTCCACCGTATCGAATCGCTCCCCATCAATGGTGGTCAACATTATGCGAGTACAGGTTGACGAACCGATAGAATAATTGATCGACTGCCTCTGCGCCGGATTTAATTAATATCGATGACGATTAAAGGGTTGGGGGAGGATCATTAACAGTGACAATGAAAATATCGTCGACCAGGAGAGAGTAGAGCTCGATAAATTATCTATCCGGGTTCTCTGTTTAATTGTACGCGCCAATTAAAATGGCGTCGTTTAATTAAACGGGTGAGTTTCCCTTTGGCCGCGGCGCGTCGCTTTTCCGTTTCGTTTTCTTTCACGAAAACTATCCGACTCGCACCTCGGAGGAACGCGATCGACACAACGTGGCGTAACACGGCCTTTCGTGCCGTGAACATCGGCTAACGTTTCCAATTACTCGTTAATTAATTGCTCCACAGTGGCGGACGGCGGACGGCCGATTGACTTCCGTCGCGATTCGATTCGCCGCTCGCAGCGACACGGAAACTTAATTTTCCGCCTGGAAAACCGGGTAGCGACTCTTGTGAAGCGCGGCGAGTCGCGTCGTGGACCTGGAAAATAAATTTCGCGCGTTCCTGGACGCTCTTGCGCGCGCGACGATATGAAAATGATATGAAAATGATGTCAAACGATATGAAAGTCCACCGGGCAATATGCCGGGGAAAAAGGGGACCGAAGAATGCAAGGATAGGGTCTAATAAGGCGTGGTCTCGTCGATCGTTCCTTCGAAAGGGGGACGGGGACAATCGGCTCCCTCTATCGCATTCTTTTACGCTTTTCCGGTGTCGTCCCCTTGCCTCTTCATATTTTCGTGTTTCCCGACGAGATACCACCGGAAATGACTTTAACGTTGCCGGAAAATCAAACCGGTACTTGATCCTTGATCCCTACGATCCTGCCTAAAATTAAGTACAAACGCCGATTAAGAACTCTAATAGATCGAAACCTGGCTCAACATTCACCAGAAACACCCCGTGATCATACGTGCAATCATACCCCCCGCATGTTTTCAGTGCAACGTGTAAAGTAATCATTATTAATTATTATAATTATTAATTTTCGTGGGGTATGAAAAAATTAAGAAATTTAATTGAACATCCAAAAATTCTCTATAAACACGAATAATACATTGAATAATTTCAATTTATTTGTGAAGTATGTTCCATTCGGCAACTTTTTATACAAGTTGATTTGACATTGATTTTGGCAGTGAAAGCAATCGCCGCTGTTTCCTAGAAGCATGAATAATATAGACCGTCTGCCAGACCAATTCCAATATTCATTCATTCCTCTTTCACTTCTGACAGCGGTAGCCTACCATAAAACATAATTTATCTAATACATCCGCCAGTCGAATCGCACTTGTTTGTTATCGATATATATAAAACGTCTCTATGTATTACTCGCGCGTAGAACCGAGCACAGAGATAAAAGAGAGCAATACTCACGTGTTCGCAAACCATAAGTAAAAATGAGAACGCGATATCGTAAACGGGCGGGGTCCGGCGTACCAGATCAGACAATTCGAAAACTTGTTGCGAGCAGACCGAGCGCAAACAGTTTCGCCACGAGCGATAAAATTTGTCGCAATCGACCGTGGTTATAACCGCGTGCCTAACCAGCAACAAAAATGATTGCCTCGCAACCGATCCGTGGAAAAGAGGCAGTTCTGCGTCATCGTCTTCGAGCTCGGAAATTCCTCTCGGACAAAACGAAAACACCATGAACCAAGGTCGAGCAAGCTTAACTGGAAGAAAAAGACCGAGGTGCCGATCGATCTGCTGAATCTCAATCCACGTTCGATCACGAGTCCATAATTCTCGGAGAAATAGATTTCTCGAACGAGGGGCTACCAGAGATAAGAAGTACAGTCGGGGACAATATTGAGTGGGCACTCTTAAAAATCGCATAACTTTTTTAACCCTTGCGAGGTAAGGTCTGATAACATATAAACAGTAAGGTGGGGTCTCTTAGACCCCGACAAATGAATTCTTAATAGATTTGGGATGAAGAACAACACAGGCTAAAAAGTAAAAAAAAACAGATGTAATTTCATTCATATAAAAGTTCTTTTGAAAAATCTGAAGCTGGTGTCTCCGAGACCCCACATTACCTTGCGAAGGTTGAAGTGGTCCAGAGGACTTGAATGTGTTTAACCCTTTGCACTCGAAGCTATTTTAACTAAAAAGTTAAACATTTCTTTCGATTTAGAATATTTCCATTCCCTATGATTTTTTAAATTTTATGTATATAAAATTGTATACTAAATGTTCAGTAATTGATTACATATCGATATATTTAATATACATAATCTAAACAATATTTTGAATAATGGTACAGCAATTTTTAGTGGCGCCTCAGAGTCGCCATTCGAGTGCTAAGGGTTAAGATGTTAGACCGATTAGTTTGCTAGAGATTGAGTAAGTGAGATTTTCAGTTGTGCGATTTTTAAGAGTCCCCGACTGTAAATATATCCGAGGAAATGAGAGGCAGAAGATAAGCAAACGAAACGGGACCAGTCGAATCGCGTAGCTTCCACGTCCTTTTCTCTCGGTAAATAAATCGGCAGTAGATGGTGCAACAAACCCCTTTTCCTTTTACCCCTTGCCACCCCGTGTGGACCAGGCAGGTAACGCGGTGTTTGCTGGTTCCCGAGACCATTCTTCTCCTGGCGATATCGAAATCGAGACAGTTGATCGCGGTCGAGTGGCCACGTTCGCGACGTTTTCCGACTCGATTCGCTGGAAAACACGTCCCGGCATCGTCCGACCATAGAGAATCGTTCCGACGATCGATTAAACCCCAACCTCCCGTTCCAGCTGAGCGTGGAGATCCTCGATCCGACAGGATCTTAGCCGAGGACCGCCTTGTAACTCTCTTTCTCCTCGCTTCATTTGTTTCGCCGGCGGAAATGCGATCCCTTTCTTACGTAAATAACAATAGCAGACAGGAAAATCGAGGAAAAAAGCAGCCGGAATCTGTGCCGTGGGAGAAAACGATCGAAACGATTAGACCGGGCAAACGCGTTTCTCTGATCAAGTCCCGTGAAAATCGCGTGGCATCGTCTAGCTTCGCGGATCGCCCAAACGCGGACCTCTTCGCATGAAAAATCGGTAATTCATGTATCAAACTGTTGCATCGAAACTCATTTCGAAAGCTCCGTACACGGAGAATCGAAAGCAATTTCCTTTCAACCTCGAGGAGCTCCGTACAAACGAGAAAACGAACGTGTCTCTTATCTCCTCTAGAATATTCCATTAACACGGCGCATTGCCCATTTGAAAATCAAATAAAGAGATACCGATGTTCGCGAAGCGATGCGGTGTGTATTATAAATTTGCTGCGCCTCGATTTCTGAGACAAACAGAGAAAGCACAACGCGTCTTTGGGCGCGATACATCCCCGTGAAAGTGCATCTTACCGCGGGACTTTCTTCGAAATGCATCTTCCCGATCTGCAATTGTAAAGCGAGAGATCCGGAGCGTCTGGAAGGAAATTCTATTACTAAAATCCACGATTTGTCAACGTCCCGAAGCTGTTTAATGCAGTGTAGCTGCACGGAGTCCCACAGTCCGGATGATTATACTCCTACGGAGATAAAATGGGAGGCAAAGATGCATAAAGTTGCGAATTTAGCGTAGCCCGGATGGAACTCTTCAATTACCTCTAAGTGGACGATTCATGGTCTACTAGAGGGGATTTCCGAGATAATGGGACCGTTCGTGAGCGATTAATTATTCCGTGAATTATTTCCCCGAGCTCCCTCGAGTAAGAGTATAAGCTACTTACGATTACCGATGGATCGCCGGCTCTGAAAAGTTCGATCGGCGAGTTTGTCACCTCTTTTCTCATTCGAGACGAAACAATTGTTGTATCGGATGAGGAAAGAGCCGTTTCTTCGAGTCGATCGCCTCTTTTGTCTATAATAATTCCTTTGTTCTGAAGATCGTGGCCGGTCAGGATCGAGCGGATGCTCGATCGATCGGTAATTTTGTTTCCTCTTCTCCGAGACGGAACAATTGTTTCGGACGCGTGCAGCGTCTGGAAAGATTCGATTCCTCGTCCCGGTTCCATCGCCCCTTGTTTCTAACAATTTTACTTTGAAGATCGCGAGCCGAAAAGGATCGAGATAACGCCGAGCGAATTTCAAACGAGGAGAAAGCTCGCGAACAGGGCCGAGGAGGGGGCCGGCCGTCAAAGGCCGAGGGAAATAATTAAAAGAAAGTCTCAGTCGCGCGAACCTATCGCTTTGACCGGCCAGAAGATCGTTAGGTTTCACCGGAGGAGGCTCCCTGTCGCCTTTGTCGAGGCTACAGCATCGGTTTCCGGTTCTCGAGACGCGACTTGACCGACATCAGACGCCGGAGATTACGCGAGAATCCTATCGGATCCGCCTTTGCGGAAATTAAAGCCGTTGCGCCGAGTAAATTAAATCGTTTTCACGCGACACACAAAGCACCCTTTGCACGAAGATGGCGATTATCGCCCGCGAACGCTCTCGTTTCGTAAACGAACGGGTTAACCCACCGCCTTAACTCCTACGACCTCTTTCACGGTTCAACCCTTTCTAATCCGTAATGCCAGAGTTTGCTAGTCAGTTTCGCCGACTTACATTATTAGACTGCGGATCTTTGTGCATTTATGAAGAAATTTATTGGATGAAATATAAATCAGTAAAAAATTTTTAAAATTCAAGAATCTTCTAATGCTGCGTTTAATGTAACAAAGTCGTTAAGGGATGATATAAATTTTTATTTTATTCCTGCTGCCCAGAATCGAAACGAAGAACATTTTTATTTTGCATAAATTGCGGTTTTTTATGGCAAATAAAAATTGTCTGCATCAATTGTGAGAAACAAGAACAACTTCTGGACTAAAAGAGAGGATATGCGGGTCGATTGAAGTGGATTTCTGCAGAGAAAATATCATCGATTTGATTGTTCTTCATTTAATTGTTGCAGCCTCGGACCTGGACTGCATCCGGGCGCTGTTCAACGAGAAGGAGAAGGAGCTGTCGTTGGCGGTAGCGAAGGTCGAGGAACTGACAAGACAACTGGAGGAGCTGCGGGGCCGACAGAACGCTGCTGGTACCGGGACCGGAAGTGGTGGCCCAGGAGGAGTGGGCGGCGGCGGCGTCGGTGGTCCCGGCAGCGGACACCTGTCGACACCCGCCAGCGCCGAGCTCGAAAAGCTCAGGAGAGAGCTTATGGTGAGTGCGTCCCTTCCCCCCATTCCCGAAAATTCTCCGAGAAAACCGTTCGATCCAGAAAACGTTAACCGAAGGTCCTCGTAGTGCCGGCATTATCACTGCTGCACCGATCTTCCATTTGCAGTAAATTCTGCATGACCACTCGCGACTGGACAGTTCGATTTCGATAATGCGAAAGGTCCTACACAGATGACCTTTTCTGATCGAAAGATCCCGTCATTTTAGCTGAACGAGAGGTTCGAAAGTGTACAAACTTTAAACCTCTTTCCATTTACAGTTTCATTTCTTTGATAGCGGTACGATCGTATAACGAAGCTGGACGTATCGATATCTTTCGATATCTTAACCAATATTCGTAACGATATGTCAAAATAGAGAGACTTCGATACGTATTCCAGAATTTTTCAAAATTTTCATCGAAGTCGGTAACACAGTAGTAAAGTTAGTCGTGAACATAAACTGTTGGAAATAAACTTGATCCAGGGACGATAACACTTTGATATAATCTTTATTCTGTAAACGAAGTTTAAAATAAGAAACACACCCTTTCTGTGCATCTACTTTATTATAAATGAGAATGCTACTTATTCAACGACACGGTGTATCCGCGTGATTCAATGCCTAAACAGTAAATGTACAGCGCGCTATAACTTTAATGTGGGACTAGGCTTTATCGCGATCCGCTCGGGCTAGCCGCTGTAACAGGACTGACTACGGTTTCGACTTTACGCCCCCGGCTGGGTCCCACTGTCCCTTATATCTAGACGTTACGAGATCGTTGAATTCCAACATAAACGACCCAGAATGCAGACGGCATCGATAAGAATAAAGTTGCGAGCGGGAGGTTAATATACCTACGTAATAAGTAGACTGCGGATCATTATGCATCTATTTATTTAGTAGAATTTTTATTTATTCCAGATCTGCAAAGGCTACCCCACCACTGGAAATAAGATTCTATTTTATTGCACTTTCTTCAAATTCGTCTAGAAATATCGAAAATTGCATGAACATCCGCAGTCTGATAATAAGTAATAACCAGTATGTTAAGGATGTCTCCCTGAGTATACCCTAGATTCATCAGATAGTGTAAAATCGCTATGTCTTTCGGCCAACAGTACCGCAACAAGATGAACGAGCAGCAGAACCAAGTGGTGTCCCAGCAGCGATTGGCCCTGGCGCAGCGGCAAGCGGAAATGGCGTCGATCGACGCTAGGATAGCGCAGCTTCAGGGTCGTCTTCAGCGTAAGAGAGCCTTGAACCAGCGGCTGAGCCAACAGCTAGGCTCCGGGAACCGTGGGAACGCCAACACCGGGTTCACGGAGTCGAAGCTTGACTTCAACAGCGGCGGGAAGTCGAGGCCAGCCGGCAACATAGCTGCGATCGAACCCTACTCCCATATACCGAACGACAACGACTTCAACCTGAACAAGAACGACCCGAAGTACCAGACGTTGCCGTACAACACTAAGTTCACGGTGAACTTCAAGGCTGCCGAAGACGACGTCAACAAGAACAAGATCCAGCACTCGGCCAGCGCGTCCCAGCTGGGGCAGAGGGTCACCTTCCAACAGTTTGGCCATCAGATCGCGCACAGCCAGTCACAGTCGCATATCCAAGGTTCGTAGACCCTGAAGAACCCTCCACGAAACTTTTTACAGTCTCTAGATATAGGGGAAATTGGCCACGAACATTTTATAACGATATTACTCGAAGCTCGGAGCGTCCTAAACGATGTTCCAACAGAGAGGACAAGAAATTACTAATGTGTACATGTTATTCGATTAATTTCGGCAGGTCAATCGCAACTCCTAGGCTCCAATCAGCAGCAGCACAATCAAAACATCGGCGGCCAGCCTGTGAACCTGCAGCAGACCTGCAACAACAACAACAACAACAATAACAACAATAATAACAATAACAACAACAACGCGAACAGTACGAACAACAATCTGATCGGTTCAGGTCACAACTTCAGCCCGGATGGTCTGTCTCAGAATCTTCGGGTGCACCATCAGCAGGCTCAAACGCAACAGCAACAGCATGGGAATCTCCAGCAGAAGCAGCACAACATCGGATCCTCGGCGTCCAGTTTGGGGACAACCGTGTCCATCACGCAGACCCAGAACCATCGGAACCTGCAGACCCACCAGAAGCCGGTGTCGAGCGTTGCGCCGAGTTTCTCGGTGAAGTCGCAGATTTATCAAACCTCCTCGACGAAAATCCACCCGGTGATGCCGCAGACGTTGAGTCTGATAGGCCGTGGACACGCGAACGCTCAGAACTTCGTCGGTCTGAGCACGCAGAACGCGAACCAGCAGCAGCAGTCGTCGAACCAGTCGGCGACCAGCAATCAGGCTTCCAATCAAGAGCAAACGTACAGCTCGAGGCACAACTATCCGGGCGTCCAGCACTCTAGCCAAGCCAACAGCCACGTGTCCTCTTCGTCGTATCAGGCTCAGAACTCCCCCAGCTTGCCAGCTAGTGTTCACACTTCGTCGAGCGGGATGAACTTTGGCAATCAGGTTCAAAGGTACAACCAGACTCAAGGATTGACCAGTCCCGCGTCGGGTAGCATCGACCAAACCGAGAAGAAGTTCGACAACAAGGGCCAGGAGAAGTTCGAGCACAAGCAGGAGCAAAGGTACGAGCCTAATCCCGCGTTCAAGTACGATCCCCATCAGATCAAGTACGACCAGCACTCGAAGTACGAGCACGGCAAGTACGAGCAAAGTAAACACGAGCAACCTGGCAGTCAGACGAGCAAGTATGATAACGCGAAGCTAGAGGGCAAGTACGAGGCTTCTCAGACGAAGCACGAGCAACACCATGTGCTCAAGTATGATCCCAATCAGAATACTCAGCAGTACGGCAAGCACGATCAGCACGAAGTCAGACCGTCGGTCAAGTACGAAATGAACACGGCGTTCAAACACGATCCTCCGGGCAAGTACGAGTCCGGAGGACAACAGTTCAAACAAGAACCGGTCAAGTTCGAAAATAATCCGAGTAAATACGAGCAGAGTTCAGCGGCGAAGCACGAGCACAACGGGAAGTTCGAGATCCCGGCGAAGATGGCCGACAAGCCGCTCGAGTTCGACAGGCTGAAGACTGAGAACGAGAGAAAGAGCCTGGTGGAGATCCGGGGAGAGGATAAAACCAAGCCGGCTTTGCCCCCGAAGCCCAGCAAGCCGAACCCACCGCCCAGATTGACCCATCACGAGAAGGTCGACACCGCCGGCGACGATTGCAAGAACACCATGGGAATCAGCCCGAGGTTCGTATACCTAACAATGACCATTGGAAATCCTTGAGCCCTCTTCGGATTCAGAAAGATAGGAGCTCTTGAGTCTTCTTCAGAGTTAGGGAAATACAAATCTTTTCGAAAGTTTCAGTCCTTGGAAGGGACTCGTTGAGTCTTCTTCGCAGTTGGAGAAGATCGGGTACCTTTCAAAGTTAAAGGAACTCGAGTTTATTGAAAGTTCTGGTTCTCGAATCTCCCTATGATTCGGTAAAGTTCAAGTCCTCGCGTCTTCATCGAAGTTGGGGGGACTCCAGGTTGAAAGGTTCGAGCTCTCCTCGAGTCTTCCTGAAAGTTGGAAGAATTGAAGACTTATTAAAAGTAGTAGTCTCCCAAGGTTGGAGTTCCTCGAGTCTTCGTGAAAGTTGGAAGAGTTGAAGACTTATTAAAAGTATTAGCCACGCGAGTCTCCTTCGAAGCTGGAGGAGTTTAATTCGCGTGGGTTCGCAGAGTGGCAGGGAAGAAGGGTAGATTGTTAAGGGTTGTCAGCGGGTCCTGCAGAAGTAGGATGATCGAGGGGGTGGTACGATCGAAAGCGCGTGAAAGCGGACGGCAAAGATTTCGGGCACAGGATGACAAAACGATTACCGGGTTAATTATAAATGTAAATTAGTCCGTGATCGATTTGGCCGGTGAATCGAAGCCTGTCTCGAATAAAAGACACCGAAATAGAACGACTGCTGTGTGCCGTGGAGACAACAGCTTTTAGTAGTTGCGAGCTCTTCGATCGATCGAGGCCTTGTTTTCTGATCGGCTTGTCTGCGAGGCGCGCGCGCGCGCACTCTCGCGCCCTTCCGTTCGAGTTCGTCCTTTTCTCGATTATAAACGGAACCCGCGTCTTAATTTCCACGATATCCTGTTGAAACGAGTTCGCTCGATATCTTCCGTGGATCTCGCGCGTTTCATCGCGACCGAAACATTCGCGCGTCGGTCGAGATGATCTTGTATCTATGCTAATGCGTGCATTGACATTCGAACAGTCACCCAGTTAGCGGGTCGGAACCGGTTCAAGGATAAAAAGAGTCCGAGAGACGGGGAACTGAAATTTATCCGCTTCCCGCGCCTCGGGACGATTAACGCATTTCTGTCGATCCGCGGAAGGATCGAGCAGCGAATTGATTCCTGTTAACGATCTCGCCCGAATTCTGTCCAGGACGGAGAAGGAGGAGGACGCGCCTCCGATCCCGACATCGGAGCCGCCGGAATCGCCGACGGAGACGCCGTTCTGTAACCACCAGATCATCAAGGCTCGGCCTCTGACCCTGAAGAAAGCACCGATCTCCGAACAGCCGAAGCTCCGCTACGCCAAGTCGAATGTCCACGTGTCGATAAACCGGCGGATCGAGATGCCACCGGCGTTCCTCTTCCCGGAGACCGAGATCCCGGCGGATCTGATGCAAACCGAGCAACAACAACAACAACAACAGCAGCAGCAGCAACAGCCTCAACAGCAGCCACAGATCATCGACACGACGGACAACTGTAAGAAGAGTATCGAGGACGTGATCAGCAATGAGAAGCTGGAGGAATCGGACATCATCGACGCGTTGAACGTGATCAACATCGAGGACAAGGCGAAAGCGCAGAAGGATCCGGACAGAAGAACGGATTTGGATGCGGACAAGGGCAACGAGGTCATGAGGAGGAAGAAGGGCAATCTGAAGTCCAGCACGGGGAAGGCGAACCTCTCGAGAAGGGTGTCCTTCGATCCTCTGGCTCTTCTGTTGGACGCCAGCCTCGAGGGCGAACTCGAGCTGGTGAAGAAGACCGCGAAGGAGGTCGCTAATCCGAGCTCGGCTAACGACGAAGGCATCACCGCACTTCACAACGCCATTTGCGCCGGTCATCTGGAAATAGTCAAGTTCCTCGTCGAGTTTGGCTGCGACGTCAACGCACAGGACAGCGACGGATGGTAAGAACTTGATCGGTTGAGATCTTGATGAACTTGATAGCGGGGATGGGTTTGATTGTGATTTTATCCCACAGGACGCCGCTCCACTGCGCCGCCAGCTGCAATAACTTGTCGATGGTCAGGTTCTTGGTCGAGCACGGAGCCTGCATCTTCGCCACCACCCTCTCCGACCATGAAACTGCCGCGGAAAAGTGCGAGGAAGACGAGGAGGGCTTCGACGGCTGCTCGGAATACTTGTACAGTCAGTATACGAACAAATTATATTCAACAGCAGTTTCTTCGGGTGACGGATTGTTAAAGGGATTTGATTGACAAGAACTGTTAAAACATCGCAGGTGTTCAAGAGAAGCTGGGCATCATGAACAACGGTCAGGTGTACGCAGTGTTCGACTACGAAGCGCAGCACACCGACGAGCTGACCCTGAAGAACGGCGACTCTCTGGTCGTGCTTCGGAAGGGCGACGACAACGAGAGAGAATGGTGGTGGAGCAAGCTGGGCCACAAGGAAGGCTACGTGCCCAGGAATTTGCTCGGCGTAAGTTGCAGTCCTCGTAAAAATATAAACAAACATGTTGTTTTAAGATATCGTGAAGAAGATACGATTGCACAGATCATTTGCTTAACGACAACCGCTGACATCAATTATAGCAGCGGACGCGTTACGTGAATTGAAGTACATCATAAAATGATTTAAGGAGGATATAATTTCTATTTCGCATAAGAGTCCGCAGTAATCGACGTGCTGATCGATGATTTATTAGACTGCGGATCTTTATGCGAAATAGAATATGTCTGCGTCGATTCTAAGACACAGAGGTTAAATAACAATGTCTTTCATGTTTTAATTATTTGATTAAACTGAGGCTGATGCGTTAATGTTCTTAAAATCTTTAAATATCTCCACTGCTTTAAATTGCACGTACAAATTTTTGTTATGAATGCATCAAATCCGCTGCCTAATGATTATAAATCGATCGTGTTTCAGTTGTATCCCCGAGTGCAGCCGGCGAAGGTGGACTGAGCCCTGTCACCACTTGATAATCCGATGATTGATCATTACCACAGTATTTGATTCGCAGCTTTATCTCGTTAAGTATCATAGTTGCATCCTCGTGTCGCATTACCAACGTTCTATCTTATTTAATCGCGCCCCATTGTCATCCGGAACGGGCCGAGCGAGGAACAGAGAGACAGAGAAGACGGTCTCTCCTCTCGACGCGTTTGTAGGTTTCATTTCTTTTTTATGTTTTGTAAGTGAAAACCGGTTAACTGCTAATGAGAGCCCGGAGCATGGGGTTATCGTAAGTTATTCTCGTTGAAGCGACGTCATGTCAGAGCGTCGACCAATAAAAGTAGTCGCGGTTCACAGCGACGAGGAACAAGATCGAAGAAACAAATTAATAATTAAACAAGACTATTAGGACACACATACACACACACACATACACACACATATATATATAGACGGAGAACATAGTCTTCGTACGCGATCGAGCGGAACACAACGACGCACAGTTCTAGTTAAAAGTACTCTGATGAATTCGTTGCGTCTCGAAGAGGATCAAGCGTAATTAACACTAAAGCTACTAAAATCGCCTAACATGTGCTGCCCTATTAAAACGTCGAGAATTTATTTAGATTTTGCGCTTATTCGATAGCTTCCCGCGAGAACGTGTTTCCGATTGAAATCATTGTAACGGTGTCGGTCATGTTCGACCGACGTCGGTAGTTTTACTCGTTTCTCGATAATGCAAACACGGAGTTTCTCAGTAGTCAAAAGCGCTAGATAAAAGATCAATCTAGACCGCAATCGCTCCCAAAAGCCTTATTTTTACGTATACTATAATTAATTTGCATTACTCGGAAGCATAAAGCTGCGCCATGTAGCTATTTTCATAAAGCTGCGACAGCTGCATGCTGCCGAATAATGCGTTTTACGCCTCGTAAACGTAAAAATAGGACTTTTATCTAGCGCTTTTGACTACTGAAAAACCCCATCGCGTGCATCATCGAAAAACGAGTCTCGCGAGAATCGTTCGTCCTCGTACCCCGCGCGTTAGTCAGTTCCTTCAACGAAACAGTACAAAAGAAGAGATCAATTTCGAACCCCGAAAATCGCCCCCACCTCTCGGCCATTCCGCTTTTAGGTCGACGACTCCCGTAGCTGACAGTCGAAGCGTTTACTTTAAATACGGATCACTTAAGCGTGTCGAGCTCCCGAGCGATGATGATCACTTGGAAAGTTCCTCCACGCCACAGAGCACGAGAAACGATTCGAACGTACGGGGCCCGCCGTTGAATTAATTCTATACAGGGTGTCCCAAAGTTCCTTCAACAGTCGGAAATGGGAGGTTCCTGAGATCATTTGAAGAAACATTTTCCTTTGCAAAAATGTTATCCGCGGCTTTGTTTAGGAGTTATTAACGAAAAACACAGTCGGCCAATAGACAGGTGGCGCCCCGGGCCGTCGCGTCTAGGTCGCGCTCTGATTGGTCCGTGTTTTTCATTAATAACTCCTAAACAAAGCCGCGGATAACATTTTTGCAAAGTAAAATGTTGCTTCAAATGATCTCAGGAACCTCCCATTTCCGGCTATTGAAGAAATTTTGGGACACCCTGTGTATAAGAGACGGGCGAACAGCAACGTTTTTATTTCTAATCCCTACGCTTCGTCGCGCACAAGCTTCTAGTTTCCGGTTATTGTGCGTCGATCTTTCTCGTTCACGGAAGAACTTTTCGAATGATCCTGGCGCTCCTGCGAGAGACTCATCCACCCCTTTCCCCTCCTCCCTCCTTCATTTCACGCGTACTTAACACTGTTTGATTTGTTTCAACTAAACGGCTGCGTTTAGATGAAGTCAGATTATTGTTGCGGATTATTTGTTACGTTTTCGTTCGTCACCAGCGAAATTTTCCAAATCCGACCGAGCCGACTTCGGATTTTGAAAATGTTCCTAACGATGTAGAATGTAATCTTGCCGGTCAGGCGCTTCGGACCCCGAGAGTGAACCAAGAGAGGATGATGCGCGAAATACGGATAACCCCTGGGACCGCTCGGGGGCCCCATGACGAATCGAACGCGCGACTAGAATTGTATAATTGATGATCACACTGTCTCACAGATGTTCGCCGTTTCTTGCGTTCCGATGACTAATTGAGCACTCTTGCAAATCCATTTCTCCGCCACCCTCGGTTTTCAAGAAATTCGATCTTGAAGATGTGTATCTGATTTCCAACTTTGAGAATTATTTGTGCTTCAACCGTAGAAGCTATACGCGTGTTTCTTGTATTAAACGGTTCTACAACCTCCCACGAATACAGAGGTACATCTTTTTGTAATATCATTAGACGTTTAAATATATCTGTATTTAAGCAATATCTGAAGCAAAAGATGCATCATTATACCACCAACATTCTCAAATAGGCCTACAGGTTTGTTTTTAATAAAAGAAGATAGAATAGTGTTATAAAAATATATAATTGTTGCACTTGAGAGAGTTTATAGAATCGTTCTGTGTAGTCATTTGTGTCTATTTTCTTTTTTACGTGGAAGCCCCAAATAATTCTTAAAGTTGAAAGTTTGTGTTTTTTCGTCGAAGCAGAATTTCTTAAAAAATTTGAAGCTAGTGGATAAAATGATTTCAGGATCTGTGAAAATGATCTGTTGGTTGGCGGAAGAGGAAACGGGCGTGGGACAGTGTCCTCAGCCAGGCCAGGTTCGAATGACTCACTGTCAGACGGGTTCTGAGCGCATCTTGTTGTACTGTTTAAGAATGTACAGATGAATGAATGCACCCGCGCTCAGAGCATTTCTGACGCTTACTCGTAAATAAAGAATGTGCCTTTCGAAAGTAATAATGGATATATTATGTAAGAATGCATGATATATTATGACGAATAAATTGTTTTTAATAGAAGAAATCATTACAAAACACAGTTTATTGTTGTGAAAGAGTACAGGTGAGCGCAGCCCATAATTCGGGGTAAGTAAGCTGTCCCGGTTACTTCTTAGCAAGAATACTATCGAGGTAAATGTTAAATAAACGCTAAAATCTCATTATAAATATCATTAAAAATATTAAGATAGAGAGGGAGACGATAACAAAACAAAGATAAGGCACTTACAATACACGTGTCCGTCATAAATTAGAATTTACTGGGATTACAGTAGTATGCCTTCCAAGCGAGGCATCTTTGTCCGATAATGTTAGTTTGAACCGTACACAAGATTATAAAACAAACGGCTAAGCATAAAAGTGAAAAATACTCTTACGTCTACGTTAATACCATTTCAAGCAAATATCATTTAGTGTATTTGATAAAGCGGTTGTAAAAAAATATTCGGTAAAAAAAATATATAATCTAACAGTGGAGACTGTTAAAATCAAGGGTCATCGCATGCAGTGTATCAAAATTAAAATATGTATATATTAAAAATATATATGTATATAATATATATGTTAAGACTTGTAATACGTATGGCCTCTTGTGTCCTTAATAGTAACGATATAAAAAGAATACTCAAGTGTCATCTGTTTTTTCTTTTTTTTTTTAGTAGAAAATACTTAAGTTTCATTGTTCTTCGCCTCGCTTATTAGTTGCAGACAAATCTTTATATCCTCACAATCGGCGAGCATCGTGTCAAGTCTGAAAAATAGTTTATTTAGACCTCGTTCCCTGACCACAATTATCGCTTTCTAATATTACCTATCGGCAAACATATCCAATGCGGGTTCAGTGAAGGTTCCTCTTTTCAAAGCTTGGTGACAGAAGTGTGTCAAATATTTAAAACATTTATGAGACAAATCGCAAACGTTTCGATTGTCGCATTTCGATATTTGCTTCGTGATGTTCCATGCTGCGTACACGTACTGAATCACGGATGTCCAGTGCTGAGACTCCACCAATCGTTTCCCCTGATCTATAATAGCTTTCTGTACGAAATCATCACACGATTAATAACACATTCAAACAATACAGCTTGAACCATCAAGCAACATTAAAAAAAAAAAAAACACTGCATACAAAGCACCTGAAAAACATCTAAATGAATATGTGCATAATTATTCGAAGAATCATCCAGCTTGGATGGCAACAAGCTCAAATGAATATTTTGCTTCAAATTATTTAGAGTATCTATGAGCGGTTGCACATCCGCTACTGGCATTTTCTTTAGAAGAATATTATGCAGCTTTTCCCCTTCTGGTAGCCCACTTTCTTCCTGTTCAGCAACTACGTCCATTATTATATCTACCAGCTGCTCGCGACTGAGACCTCTCAAACCACTCGCCAAGCTACCACTGAATTGTGACTGAGAATTACTCGAGGTTGTCAACAGCTGTGACTTTGTCTTTTTCTCCGGCGTTGTGAACTCTGACTCGTTCGGATTGCCCAGCAAGAGCCTCTTCCTTGGTGTGCTTCTCAATATCATGGTTGTTTTTGTTGGACTCTTCACAGGAGTATGGTCCCTGGAACTTAAACTGAAAAAATCAAGCATCGATCGAATGGTTTCGTAACAAAATAAAAACACAAATCATTCGAGCCCACTGAGCTACTGCACACCCTGGTCTACAGATGGCTTGCGTATCGACACAGACTAGATGTAAGGATAGACCTATCATTCAATGTATTTTTGAGGCCCTCCTTTTTGGAGGCTACGTAACCCCATTACCATTTTCATTTCACGCGATTTTGAACGAGTTTATGCGAGAATCTTCGTGCCACAAATAAATAAATAAGTCTCTTTCTGCTCTGAATCGTTGTTTCGCGTGCTGGATCACTTCATTTGCATGCAAATAGGCAAAATGAAAATTGGATGATAGGTCTATCCTTATACCTGATCGGTGATATTCCTATTCTTTGAACTTCATAAAATACAATTACAGCAATATCTCCCTCTCTTTGACTTCTTGATAAAATTGAATTTTAATAAAAGATGAATTTGACATTTAATGCATTCTGCACATTAGAGTGAGCCGTAAAAATATACTTAATTAAACTTATATCTCGCCAGTTGTATCGATCTTATGTCTTGATACTCACTTGAAGAGACTGTTTCGTTTGCACGTATCGAGGTCAGGCGACCAGACTATGGTCTTACGACGTCTTCCTCGCTTCTGTATCACCAGTTCATCAGGGCTAGGTGCAGGGCTCCAGGAGTCGGAGCCATGCCGGCTGTTTAAAAAGTTGTCCATTGCGTTGACTTCAGTAGAAACAGTTTCTCCTGAAACATGATAGAAAATTGAGAGAGGAACAAATAAGTGGGTCTACAAACGGTCGGTAACTCACCAGGTGACGACGAATTATTGACAGGGATCACTGCCAAAGCTTGTCTGGCGGATCTTCGACGTGTTGCATCGGGCCTTCGGAGAAAGTCCCTTCTTGTTGGCGTATTCATTCTTTCTCACAATAAACGAAAAACACTTCGAAATAGACGTTTCCCTCTCGCGAAACGTATGCTGCGATGACGCGATAAAATGTCAACGCCACTTTTCAACACGATATCGGTTTTCAACGGTTACGCATGTTTCGCGAACTAGGCGAGTGCAATTACTACTTAAAAATCCATTGAAACAACACAGGTTGTGTCATAGGAAATCGGCAATAGCAAAGGAAAAAACGATCACAACATCGCGTCAACACTTGCGTCGAGAATGGAATTAGAAATGGCGGGAAGAAAGCTGATTGGCCCCTCCCACTAAAGACGCACGCCGCCTAACTAACCTGTTGCGCACTATGGAAAGGCTCGGCGTCGAAACTTTATACGTACTGTTTGTATTTTTCATACACTTCTCAAGACACGAGTAACTATAAGCAACGTCTTTGAAATATTTTGGACGGCTATCGATACTTTGTAATTGATACACTTGTCGACAGCCTGTTATGCACTGTTATGCTTATTCCACTACTGAAGCACGGAGTGGCACGGACTACGGACACTGACGGACACTTGTTACATTCGATCAATGGCGTCGATGCGATGAACCCTATACTTATTGTAAAGGATAAGTGCATTATTATGACAGAAATCGTATGGTTAAACGCAAGAAAAATAATTTCAAGTTTATGGAGATTTAAGGTAATATCGTGCGACATAAGTTTGTTTATCAATAACATAAATATTTACAATTATATAAGTATCAACTGATTCTTACCGACTATTGGATAAGGTACCGTGCAAATCCCGGCAAGAATCATTTGCTCCGTATAATAATGAAAGAAAGTGCCGTTACATGTAGCGGCAAAATGCTGTAACTGGTAGCAAATGTTACCGACAGATTTCACAAATATCAGTAGTACCATCTAGCGTTGATTTAAGGGTACTAAATGTTATAGAATTTCTATGACTCCGTCATAGATGGTGCCACAGACATGTTCTCAAGAAAAACTGCTCCCCGGCTGATGAACATGTTTGTTTTTTGGTAAAAAATATAGGATATTAACAGAGACGCGAAATGAAACTGCTTATGCCCGGGTTTTGAAATGATTGATTAATTAATTAATTAATTAATTTTCCACACATTTAATAACAGTGAAGTGGGTTCTGTTTCCTGATAAAGATGATATAGGTTCTGTTCCTTGCCAAAGATTATGTAGGAGCTGTTCCAGGCTAAACATGATGCGCAGACAAAAGCGACACGGCCAATCCGCGGGCGTGAGCACTCTCATATATGTATGTACTCTCTGATACTACGCCTGTGCTATTCAGCGATATAGGCAAAAAGGCAATAATCAATTGAGCACAGGTGGGCCCGTGGATAACGTGGAACTTACAGTGATCTGAAACACCACATCTCTAAAAGTTCCACCACCGACGAGAATAGTATCAAAATAGTGCCAAAACATCGTCTGAAATATAGCGGAGAATGTAACATTTAATAATAATCGATATGGTTTCGTGATGATTCGCCTGCTCATTGACGCGTCGCGACGAGAATCTCTTCAGTGGTCTTCTGCACCGACGAAATGCCGTCGGTGGCCTTCTGTTTCTCACTCCAGCCAGAATATAACCTAGGAGGCGTAAGCTAACATTTCTATAGAGCTGTTGGCCTACCTACATTACCAATCTTACCGATCTCAACTTTATGGATAATTCGTCTATAGTTTGAAAAATCTTTAGAACCCCTAGGCTATTCCAGAATCAATCCCAGCGTTACAAATGTCCGTAGTATTTTCATGAATTTCGGAATAAGATGAGATCATTGCCTTCATATATTGTTACAGTTACTTTTCTGTTATCAGCTACTTCTTTTTTCCAGGGGTGGACCAGTAACGACGGATGCTGGTGGGAAACACTGGGCGCTGTGGTGGGGACGGTCTTGTGCCAATTCAGACAAAAATGCCCACCCCCGATCTATACGAAAGTTACCGAGAAAGCTGGAATGCTTGAGGAAGGATGACACCATAAATGAATGCTGTTTCGTTCACATTTTTTTTCAAAATTGTTTTCTTTATTTTGTAGAAAACTGCGTGATAAGTACACCAATAATCTTGCAATGTCGTAATGTTGCCGATTCATACCGGGGGGCACGAAGGGGACTGTCCGGAGCAAGTTCTATCGATTGAATTACGCTCGTTTTATTGGTCAGCAGTCTTTTTTTGCGATTTTCACGCCTCTCCTGGTCCGAACAGCCTCCGAGAGGCCCGAGTTATTGTTACTTTGCTGTTTCTAGCAAGCCAGAGCAGTGAACAACGAACATCATATTTTTTTTTTTTCATTTCCTATGTGGTACAATTGGTACAATTCTACTGTATAAAAAACCGTTTACTTTCCCGCGTGTCCTTCGCACGCTCGAGGAGGGCTCGAGATCCTCCACGACAAAGAAACGAACGAAAAAGAGAAAGAAAAAGGAAAAAGAAAAAGGAGCGACGAGTTTGAAGAAATTCGTGACTTCTCTTCGTCTTGCTTTTTTGTTTTTCATTTCTTATTTTTCTTGAAATCTCGCGCCGCCTCGAGCGCGGCCACGCAGCTGGCGCGACTTTCGAATCACGTAGAAACTGTTCCCAAAACTTGTCCCGAGATGACTTTCCTTTTTGGTAGAAGCGACCTACTACTTTAAATGACACTGGTTCCTACAACATCGATCGATTACTTTGAAAAAAGGTTTTTTTCCCGAATTTCTCGTATTTTTTATTTATTTCTCATTTTCTTTCACTCTCCCGCCCGTATATCACGACGACAATGTAAACGATGATTATTCGATTCGAATGACACGTTGGCTAGTGTTTCTCTCTCTCTCTCTCACACGCACGCACGCACACACAAGCATACACACCTCACCTCTCCACTCACGCACACACTCACCCATCATCCTCCGCGTCATTTTGGTACTCGACCCATCGATAGTCGAGCCCGCGAGCAACCTGATAATTAGACTGCGGATCTCTATGCATTTATAGGAGAATTTAGTATATGAAATTGAAAATTGTTGAAAAATTTGCAAAATTTAAGATGTCAATATATAATTTCTCCTTTATTAAAATCATTACGCGAAGAAATAACATTGAATTAAGTGTGTTCTTTTGCATAAAGATCCGCAATCTACTGATATAATCGTTCTCGCGGACAATTCGATCACCGAGGGGTACCAAACGACGCTAATAAGACACTGCGTCTCCGAGAAACCACGAGACGTCCTAAAATTTTGATTCTCAGATTAGCATCCGTATCAGTCTGCGGGTCTGTGCATTGATCCGATTTGCATCCCACCTCATATATACCATATTTTCGGTTTACCTAATAACGTAAATTACAAAAAAAAAAAAAACAAGATTTACACACTCCAGGACGAAGAGGATCTTACGAGGTTCAGAGAATTATCTACCAGTTGCATCTGGATTGGCTAAAGTCGATGAGAAAATCATTTTACCGTTCTACCCATCTGTTTTCGAAGCAACAGGAAGCTAACCTGACTCGGATATCTCTTCGTCATGGTGGACTAGACACACCAATCTTATCGACATTACGATTAGAATAATTACCGCTTCCGGGGAAGCCTTCGCGTAGCCGAATTTCGTTTCGTTGGCAATGAACGGCCAAATCCGCAATTTTGGAACACCTCGTGAAATCACAATCACGTCTAATAGGATCCGCCGATGGATCAGACCGACCGATTCAAAACGACTTGATATATAAATCCTCCGACGGGACGCACGGCTCAGCATGACTAGATGGACCGGAAGCGGCCGAGGTTGATCGACGAGTCCAATCACCAGATATTTTCTTTATACCGTTTCAGTTCGTCGACGAAGAGTGATCAACCTGGACACAACGCTTCCGAGAATACGTACGAACGATGAGGACAAGACAAACGGGCTTTCGTTCGCTCTGACGCTCGATAGAACTTCTCTTTTCGAAAAGAAATTTCGAAGGAGCACTCTCCCCTTTCGACACAGAGTTCCCGCAGGATCTTCGCTAAATAATATAATACAAAGGTATTTTATAAATTCGTCTAATGTCTTTAATGTTTTAAATTACACCTACTCATTTTTCTCAGAAATGCATAAAGTCAAAATGAAAAAAATAATATAGAATAGGATTATTCTAGGTCGGAAGAAATGTTTAATCGTCCCAGTTAAACAGTGAGGTATCGAGGCAATGTAAAGATCGAACATTGATCATCTCGAATACGTCACTAGTCTCTCTTCGAGCGTCAGCGTTTCGAGTACCGATCCAACGAGCTAAGCCGTTCGTTTGAGTCGAAATACGCTTTAAAAAAGTCGCAAACACGGGGGAACATGTCTACTAGTTCCCAACCCGATCGCTACCGATTTCTCACCGAAAGGCCACAAATGATCAAATCTCCTCGCTCGTACCAGACCTGCCAGAAGCTCTAGACTTAACGAATCCTCGAGTATAGTACTGCCTCGTCTCATATCCATTCCGTTCAGATTTTACACTGCTCTTCTTCTTTCCTCTTGATCGAACAAACCAAGACGCTCTTCAACCTTTCGATACGACTAGACTGCGAATGTTTATGCAATTTCGAATTTTTCTAGACAAATTTTAAGAAACCAGGAGATCAAATTGCACAAATACGAAATTAATACAAATTTTCGTACGCCGTAAGTGCATAAAGATCCGCAGTTTAGATATGACACTTCAGATCGGAAGCGCACGTAATGATATTTGCAAGAATACATTTCTTTTACGCATCTTCGTTTAACAAAACCGACGAGTCTATCAATAAAAATACATGAGTCTTCTACTTGAAACCAATTGCAATGATTGTGCTAGTACTTTAGCGTCTCGGTTTCCTTGAAAGCTGAAGTCCGAGTAGTATTGACCCGAACGGGACCGTCGGGGTACAAGTAACGAGGTCGAGTCGACAGTTACACCTGGACCGAAATCTGAAACAACGCTGTTCGACGCTTGGAGTCTACGGAAATTTCTAACACGTAATTCTTCTAACAGTGTCTCGATTAATTTCTCCGCTTCCCCGCAAACTCCACGTTATAAGTCTACTAATAAAATTTTCATTGTTGATCGCGGAACGTTGTACCAGATTGTTGATCCGCTAACGTACAGTTGGACATGCAACGAGGCAGTACCGCGTTATCTTCAATGATAATATACAATGACGAAGCTCGGTGTCGTATCTTCCCGAGTTCCCAGAGCTTCCGGGACCGTTTAAAATTTAATCTAAGTCGATAACAGTTTTAATTTAACCGAGGCTTGCACAAGACCCATTGGATTTAGCGTTATCTGTTTTACTCTCGCGCTCTCAGTCACACACGCAGTCGCTCTATCTCGCATTCTTCTCATCGATTACCCTCTCGTTCGATCGCGAGGGACCGTTGATTTTTATTTTTCATCTCTTTCGTTAATCCGCTATTGTTCGTTCTTCCCGTCTCTCGTTTCGTTTCGTTTCTCCCTTCGATTTCATTCCCCTCACCCTCCCTTTTGTTGCTTCTTTTCATTAGATAGAGAATTACGATTAAATTTCTTCATCACCTAATATTGCATGCGCGTGAACACATTTTCAACGATGGAACAAATTGGTATCGATTCCTCGGCACTCTCAGCTGTGCGCCGCTGAGAGAAACGGTCAAAGTTGTCGTGTTTTCTGTGCGTGTCTTCGTACGTACGTATGTATGTATGTATGTTTTTACGTATATCTGTGTGTGCAAGTGTGTAGAACTGCCCGGACATTTGTTGAAAAAATCGGATTTTTCCTCTGCACGTATACATACACGTGAATATACGCGCGTGCATACTCATCTTATGCATATACATGTGTCTGTTTCCCTGTCTTGTCGGCATTGGTTTCGTTTTGTTACGCATATTCGACGCCAAATGTTGGTTCATCGCTGATCTCCGTGTACCTGGTGTCTCGGGTGTGCACAGACGCGTCTTAGATGCGTACAGATCTTCAAAGTATCGAAAGACGAAGCAAGGTTTCGTGGATGTTTCTCTAATTTTTTCTAGTTCCGAGATGCTGTTCTTCGATCGAAGCTACGGATGTACACACCTGGACCACGGTCACGGGGCTAACCTGTCGGTAATTTATCTGGAAATTTACCCCTTCGTTCTTACAGATTTAAGGATTACAATAATTGGTGACTTCTCATGAGATACTTCAGTAGTTTCGTTCTGTACCGAGCTCGAGAACCGAGGTCGACGCGATCGATTGCTCGATTATCTCCCGATGTTCCATTCGATCGTGACACAGTGAACTCTTAACAAATCGTGTGTGTATACGCGTGTGTGTGTGTATGTGTGTCGCGAATCTGTTGCAGGCTGGGTCCTTTAAATTGCACTAATGAAACTCCTCCCTTACGACAAACAAATTCATACCGATAGGTATTGATTTTATGCACCAGAGAAATGTAAAACAAGAGTACATTGGCTTCATTGAAAAGAGAAAATTCGAAATCGATAACATTTTGCCTAGCGGAAACACCGTGAATTTCGAGGGGTGTTCGTAGAAAAATTGACACTACCGGTGCATTCACAAATCCGTGGCGAACACAGCAACCCAAACAGGAACGTGTTCAATCGATTCGAAAAAACGAAGAAAAGAGCGCAAACGGAGCAGCTCGTCGACACTCGGTTCGTCATCAAGGCAGATCTCGTCCTATTTCGTCAAAAACTGAAGCCTTATCTATCTGAATAATAATAAAGTAGCGTTATATCAGACATCGTGCGAGCCAACGGAAACGTGACGGGGCGCGCAGCTCCTCGGGAGTTTCGGTTACCAATGGGAATCATCGATCTCCTGTGCATCTTCGCCGGCAGACTAATCTCTTCTCGACCGATACCAATCACTAAAACGTGAATACCAATATATCTCGTCCATTTCCCATTCTGCGCCGATAGCCAGACCAAGATCTCTTTTCTCAGCAAAAGAAAAAATCAATCGAGAAACATCCACCGTCGTTGTTCCGTCAGCCTTTCTGAGTCCACCACAAGTTCTCGCCTAAATTTCACTCGTTTCCCGCTGTACACGTCGATTTTTGCGCGCGGCTGACAGAACAAACGAAGGCGTCGATTGGCCGATTTACAAACGATTTCTATAATTTGATGTTTCGAGCGAAGTTCCCTTCGAGGAGCATCGGTTCTTCCAGGTTCGTGTCCCTCCGATCGCCGCGCGTCCCGAAGCGGTTCGCGGCGCGTCAACTCGTGTTTATGCGTGGTGTAAGGTATTACTTTTAATCAGTATATAGCATATCATTTTTAGTCGTAATAATTATATTGATATTGAACTACCTAACCTAATATGTACAGAGTTTCTTTTTTTACGCTCTTGGCACTACTTTTCCTCTGATTCTCTCTCGTCCGCTCGCTCGCAGGCACACGATCGTTTAGCCATACACACGCGAACCAGACCCGTGTCTACATATACCACATCCTCTCTCGACCGCACGCGCGCGCGCACGTCAACTCCCATACTCTTGTTTTCTCGTACTATTTCCTCTTTCTCTCTCTCTCTCTCTCTCGTTCGAACTCGCGACCGGTTTCGATCCGATCCGATCCGATCGCGGGGGTGGGGGGCTTCGTCTGTCATTCATACCAGAGACACGCACACATCGCATTCGTCATTTACCCGAGAGACGACCCGAGGCATCCGATCGCGACCCCAGGGGCCTCCATTTTTCGTTCTCTTTCCTCCCGCCTGCTCGCTCGCCGCGTCGATAGAGCGCAGGTCTCGCGCGCGAATTATCGCCAATAAATAATTTACTAAGTCTTTTGTCGCAGAGAACAAACTTCCACTCGATGATAGATCGTCCGTAGGTCGCGTTTGCTTGCCGCACGATGCTTCTACTTCTTCTTTTTCCACTACTTCCTCCCGCCTTGTGGTCTATCTATTCTTGCCCGGAGAGAACGGCGAAGCTTGCCGCGTAAAAAAGGGGATCCTTTCGGGCGTGGGTCCTCGATCCACGTTTCGTGTAGGCCTTGTCTTCTCGTCCCTCGTGCAAGACACTCGTCCCATCTCTCTGTCCCCCCACCCTCCGTCGTTCGCCGCGTGTGTCGCTGACTAACCCGACATGCTTCGTTTCAGTGCTTTGGAATTGTCTGAGATCTAGGCTCCGAGACTGGCCTCTCTTCGGGATCGCTGTCAGGCGACGAGCATCGAGGAAGCTATCGTAGGACCGACCCACGACACCCGAAAGCAGCCCAGTTCTCTTTTTCTCTCTCTCTCTTTCTCTATCCTCCTTTCCCTGTTTCCTCTTCCTTTCACTCATTCATTCACTCTCTCTCTCTCTTTCTCTCTCTCTCCCGCTTTCTTTCTTTCCACTTCACCGTGAGGACGTTGTTCCCCGTACCCGAAACACGTTGGAGTACCATTCACTGCCGGTCGTGTAGGAGGATCATCATCCGAATTCACTTTGTCCTCTCTGGTTTTCTTTTCCGTCTCCCCCGAGTGAGCGATGGTAGCCGCGCGCACTCGCACGGCCGATCCGCTTCACCTACGGGACGAGGAGGCAGGCAGCATCGGCTGGCCGAAGTTTCTCCTGCGAGTCAGTCTTGAGGGATCCTCGACGCCTCGAGGATTCTCGAGGGCAGAACGACGACGACGATTCCAGTGTCCTTCTTCACCTCGTCTTCTTCAACGTCATCATCTTCTTCTTCTTCGTATTCTTCCTCTTCTTCTTCTTCTTCTTCTTGTTTTTCTTCGTATAGCGCGTGCGCCCCATCTTCGTCAGCTCGTTCCTTGTTTCCGTCCGCTTGGTCCACACCGCCGCCTCCGGCTCCGTCACCGGCTCGTCGCCGTTTCCACGAGATCCTTGTTCGGCGTCCATCGACCTCGAGGAGGAACTCTCTCCTCGGTGTCATCGTGGCCTCGAGTGTTCTCCTTCTTCTCGGCCGCGCCTCGGATCAGACGTGCTGCTGATGGTGGTGGTGGTGCTGTTGCTGCTGGCTCTCGTCCGTCTCGCAAGGCACCACCGTCAAACTGGACAGGTTGCTCAGGTTGCTGCTCGACTCGGAATAACTGGACAAGGTCGGCCTTCTCGGTGGTACTACCACCGCCGGCGTCGAGCTGCCGGGACTCGGGAACTTTCGGAACACCCTCAGCAACGAACTTCCCGCGCTGTGGCAACGCACTATCCGGTCCGGCGCGTCCAACAACGCCGATTGACTCCTGTAAGGCGGCGGGCTCTCGCTGTCAAACACCGTCCGGTTTGGCGGCGGTCGCACGCACTTCTGGTATATCTCGCTCTCCTGAAAACAACACAACGGTGTCAGTATCGTTGGAAACTCGAGGACTCCGCGCCACCCCCGACTAATATCACTGCCTCGAGACTCTACACTAGGGTGGATCTTATTTACTCTCTTGTCAAAATTTTTCAAGCGAATCGATATAGAATAATAATAATACACAGGCTGCCCCAGCTAACTTGACCACCTTGAATATCTCTGTTGTGTTTAAAGATACGTCAAATGTCACAAGGACAAAGTTGAACGGTAAAATGGGGCTCATACGATACCAAAAATAAGTTTGTTCTTATGTAATTTTTTTTTAGAGATATGACGGTCACCTTCATTTTTTTAATGGAATGAGGTATTTTTCGTTATAAAAAAGTACTAACCTATGTATGTCGAAAAGTTAGTAGTTCAAGAGATATTTCAATTTAAATAATTCTAAAACACCATCACTGTCGTACTAAGGCATTAGCGTTTATTTACTAGTGTAACGTCTTAGTACGACAGTAATGGTGTTTTAGAAATATTTAAATTGAAATATCTCCTGAACTATGTACTATCTTTTCAACATACATAGGTTTGTACTTTTTTATAAAGAATGCCCAGCTGTATCGATTGATGTATTAAAAAATACCTCATTCCATTAAAAAAAAATGAAGGTGACCTTCATATCTCTATAAAAAATTACATAAGAACAAATATTTTTTTGGTATCGTATGAGCCCCATTTTACCGTTCAACTTTGTCCTTCAGACATTTGACGTAGCTGTAAAAACAACAAAGATATTCAAGGTGGTCAAGTTAGCGGGGACACCCTGTATATACAGAGAGGGTGTTCACACTATTAGCGTTTTTCTCGTAAATAGTAAATATTAGAAAAAAATGGAAGAGGAAAAAGTGGTGTAAGGTTCTTTTATACGCAACAGAATGGCGTTATGTAATTTTTTGTGTTAATACTATTTTGTTAGATATGAAGGTGACATTTTGATATCACATTAAAGCATGTATCTACACGAATTGATCGGTATACTGCATAGTGACCTTCAAGGTCAGAAATGGAAGAAACATTTTGAAGAAACACTCTGATATTGAATGACAACGTCATCCGATTCGTATGAACGAGGAATACTTGTAAACATATTGGTATGAAATATTCAAAATGTTTCTATTCAACATATTTCAACGTTTCGCCAGCATTTTTCCCCATGATCGAGTTTAAAGACATACTGATACTGGACATCGGATTCGATTCTGCAAGAACATGATCCTGGTCAGATTGAACATTAGTCCGCAGTATGAGGAAGTGGTAGAAATTATGTTCACGGTTGTTCAGCCCCAGCGCCATCAACACAGATGGGGCTACCGTCTGAACCACATCTGTGGCGCTCCTCTCCGGTTTTTAATTGATCAGCTGGCCAATTAAACCGATTGGCTGATCAACGTCCCGGTACAATGAACACAGAGTATGCGAGGAGGAGAGTTTACTGACACGGATCAGTGTCAAAGCATCTTCTATGGCGGCAAAATACAGGCAAAGCTCCTTTCGGTTAATATGGTTTACAACCGGAAGTCCCGAACGGTCATGTCAATCGAAGCTTGAACGTTAGTCTCCTAGCAGCAGAGTTCGGTTCCCGTGGTTCTTTCTACGGATAGAGTTTCTTTAACACGTTCGCTGCCGACTGCCGACACAATTCAGTAGTCCTTTGCGGCTCCGCACGCAACTCGAGTGATTGGCGCCTCATGACGCGGTGCTGCGTCATTGGCGCCTCGTATCTACGGATTGAAAATTTCAAGGGTTTTTAGATTCTTATTTAGACAATGGAGACATGTGATAACACGAGAAGAAACTGCCATGATAAAGGAGGCCCAGTTTATTTAATGAACGTAATAAGACGTAGTTGGCAGCGAATGTGTACGATGAATTTTGGTGTGTAAATGACTTTCGTAAATTCTTTTATGCAGCTTTTATGCATTTACAGCATAAAACGAAGTGTGCGAACGATTGACAGAAATCTTGAATACTACAGTAGGCTTTTGTACCGCTGCTCTTCTTCAGAAATTCGATACAAATATCCAAATCAAGGATCCGCGTGAACAACCACGGTCTAGGACAGGGGTCGGCAAACTTCTTTTGGAAAGGGCCAGAACGTAAAATTTTTAGGCTAGGGTGCCGGGTAGCAAGCTCGAAGATATTTACATGAGTAGGTAATTCTACTCGTAGAGCAACGAAAAACAAACAGGTTCAAAATTTCTTTACTAGGAAGTGATATTTTTACATAATGTTTTTTATGTTACGTAACTTGATTTACTTTTTTCGTGATCTTTAATCTCGCGGGCCTCATTAAAAACAGGCGACGGGCCGTAGTTTGCCGACCCCTGGTCTAGGACGTTCGTTAGACCGGACCGAGAAAACATTCTTTTCGAAATCGAAAATGCCCCGCACGGGAAAAGTCCCCGAGGTACATAAACTGGCTATATGCATAAAATATGTTTAATCATACTTTTTGGTTGCCCTTGCGCTTCGATCTTCATATTTTCCCGAAATTTTCAAACTTCGGTTTGGTAAACTTAGGTAAACTTAGTTTATTAATAGAACTCCTCAACTACAACACCGATCGCAAAGTTAGAGAAGCGCGTTACAAGGTATGATTCGTCGGAAGTCAGACATTTGAATGTGGGTCTTAGCTGAGCTGGCGTTTCTACAAATCAGCTCGGGTTCAGTCTTTTGCGCGAACTTAAATAGCAGTCCCTTAAAGGGAGAGGTAGATGACTACAATGATGTGTCATAGTGCTGATTTTTGTGTGACTACGGGTAGTGACCGGTCGAGGTTCACTGTCGAGAACATCTTAGTAATTGGTCATCCAACAGTCCATTGAAGAATAATATTCCTACAAGCTCTACCGAACAAATGAACAACAGGAAAAATCGAAATCTGCAACGATCGGAGCTGAATCAGAAGATCTAGGAAACTTTTACAACTGGCATCAACGTTCGGGGAAGACCGGTGAACAGATCAGAAATCTCCAACGACCGAAGCAGAACCGTAACGAATCGGCGTATATCAAGAAAATCGAAAATCGGTGACAGACGTCGATTTAACGCGTTCCAAGTCAATCAAGCGGAATACCACCCGTGACCCCGGCGATCGTTTAATATTCGCGAACGCTCGTCGATGACGAAGCGCAATAGGAATCGGTGTAGCAAACGGGAATCCGCCGCGAATAAATAAATATTTTTTCGGGCCGTTCGCCGGGGACAGTTCGCATATAATGCGAGAGGCGTGTTTTCTTGAACGGCGAACGGGTAGCGACTCGCAAACCGGCAGGGGCGTAGAATTACTGAAATTCTAACCGGTGATCCTCGAGAGCCGTCCAGAGGACGCGCTTCAGCTCGATGCTGGCTGGCATCCTGAAGCCTCGAAAGGGTAGAACCCGATCCCACCTTCGCTTCCTTGTTGCGAGAACGTTCTCGGAAATGCGGTTCATTGAGGACACCGCCGCAAATGGCCCACTCGGCCATTGTTGCAGATTTTCGGGGGTGAGTCTACACCGTAGACCCTGCAATCTTTGAGTCCCGAGTGGACCCTTCAAGGAAATCTCCCGAGTACGTAAGCATGCACTGCAAATTTTGTCTAACCTGTGTGCACGGCTTTGAAATATTGTTTTAGAGACAGAATGTAAATAGTAATTTCTTTTACGCAGATTCTTATTGATTTTTCATTGATAATGTCTAAGAGGGTTCTCTCCTTTCCAGCGATCTAAAACATTCATTTTATTTAATTCTCTTCGAGTGCAAGTGTTCCCCAGCCAGGAGCAAAATTGAACCAGTGAAAATACTTAATATTGGAAGGGTGTGTACTCTGTTCACACCCACACACCGCTAGATTCTTAGCTGCTGTTTAAATATTTTCTTATCTCTAGTTACGAGATCGCACAGTGCGTTGGGACAAAAATCATAACAGTATCATTCAGTATTCTTCAACGTCATCAACAAGATTAAAAACAGTTCGAATGAAAGTAAAGCCCTTAGTTTTCTTTCTTCGTGGTTGCTTGAAAACCATATCTCGAAGATATATTTATAAGTAATAGATCGCTCAGAATATGAAACAAATTTTTTTTTTAATTGTCGGGCAGCTAATTTTTGTGTATAATAACGCGGAAGTTTATTTTTTGATTTTTGTCCCATGACAACGCACTGTGGATCGTGACGAGATCGTACATTTGAAGAATCAGGGGTGAAAACGAAGACCATAGGTGTCTCGAAGCAAAATCCCGTGCTAGGTGCGAACAAGTGGATCGCGGCGACGTTTCAGGATATCGAGGGAGTATTAGCCGCGGCTGATCTCCCCCGGGAAATCAAGCCCGTCGAAGAAACCCGATTAACCGCCTCGAAAAAGCACTCGGCTCCGTCGGGAATATTGTAAGAGGGCGCGGGCGTGTAACGCGGACCTGCTCGGCGGCGCGTTGATTGAGCCTTGGAATATTCCGGGCCAATTAGCGCGTTCGGGTCGATATTAATTACGGGGATCTAGACTCTAGAAAAATTCGCGAAACGCTTTCTGCGACCGATTCTGAATTTCCACGATTCCCTTCGCGTCCCTTCAGACGTTCGACGGGCGCGGATAGCCCAAGCCGCGGATAATTCCCGGGAACATTGCTATCAACGGGGCTAATTACCAGCGCGCCGGTTAATGGACACCCGGGAAAACTGCGATATTAACGGACGATACGAGAGCGCGGCTGGCTCCCCGATAAAACGCGGGTCCGCGCGTTCAACACCTACGAGACGCGCGCGAGCCTAACGCCTGAATGCGAGCTGGTTTCCACAGCACGGTGGTATGCGGACCGTGGACAATTTATCCGTTTTTACACGCGTTATTACCCGGCGGCGCGGTGCGCGCCTCTTCGAAAACGCGCGCTTATTACCGGCCGCTAATCAACGGCCGTTTAATAAATGGAAACGCGACCGGGTAACTGCGGGGCCTCTGTCGCGGCTCTCGAATGCTGTGTTCACGCGGCCGACTCAAAGACGGCTTCAAACGGCTCGCTCAAAGGACTTTGATCTCTGTGCGAACGCAATTTCGTCCTTGCGATGCCGCGCCGACTCTAAAAAGGCTCGGGCTTAACGGCCGTGCCGAGCCGCGCCGCGCCGCGAGCGAGGGACTTCTCGAAACACCGTGCTCGACGCGACAATGCTCTTTAAACATTCAAAAACCTGTCGTAACTCGAAACTGCGATACGCTGTAGATAGAATCCGTAAGGAAATACTTCAGACAGTTTTTTTTTTTCTGTATTTTTTAGTGTAAAGAGTCTTTTAGTTGGAGGAGTAATGCCTTGCTTAATGGAGATTCGAAGTAAAACTCTGCGCAGGGGGAAGTCTCTTTGATGCACTTTCGGAGGAGATTAAACTGATATTTGTTGTATTCGAGATTTCAATACAGTGTCGTTGAAGTGCGAGCCCGTTTATGAACGGAAGTCGTCATATTCTCAAAATCAAGTTTATTTATTCCAGCCACTTTCAAGCATTTTAGGGTAGAATGAAATGCTTGCGAAACGTTGTAGAACAGTTCTTCGTCGCAATTACAATTTTTGGATAGATGAATGAAGGTGACCCTCCGATTTCGATGATCTTTCGGTATGGTATAAATCTCAACGTTCTTAATGAGCCATTTTTTAAATTAAAATCACACCGAAACACGATATAATTACGATTGCTAAACTAAGCAAGAGATCACGGTTACTCTCTTGGCCAACGATTTATTTCACGGTTTCAGTGATCAGAAACATTTTTTGTAGTTCGTCATTCCCTAAAAAAAAGGAGAAAATTTATAGCTATGTGCCTACATGTTCTGCAATAACTGTACATTAACAAAATCAAAATAGAATTTCATCTCGGTCTAGAGGACATTACGTTAATGTACGAGTTAATGATCAGAAAAGAAAGAAGAGGGAAATCGGAAAATCATCGAAATCTGGAGGTGGCCGTGCCGTAAGTTGTCCGTTTTTGGAAGAGCGTGACGGGCTCACCTGTTCAGGGTCGCGCAGGTGGAGGGCGGTATGCGCTCCGTAGGGACGTTCTTCGCCGTCCGGAAGCTGGAGCCGTGGGGGTAGGTCGAGGGCGAGGTCTTGCCGGACACTTCCGGCGCGAATCGCCCTATCCCTGGCGGCGGCGACCATCGCTTCCTGCATCCCGTCGGTGGCTCCTTCACCTCCTCCGCCGCCTCCTCCGCCCCCGACACCGCCCACGCCGGCGCCACCACCGCTCGGATCACCCTCCAGTCCACCGCCGAGGCCACCGTGACCGCCACTGCCTACCTCCATTCCTGGGCTCACCGACAGCATCTGCGAAATTAACAAACTCGTCCAGTCGTTGCGATCTCTCCACACCTCCAGCCTGATTCATCCCCTCGTTAACGCAAACGATTTAACCGAGGAGGACATTATGTGGTGGGAATTTTATTTTTCTCGGTGGACACTCCAAGGTGAGGTGAAGGTCAACTTCCTTTTTTTTTTAAATGGAATGTCCTATTTTATCAAAATAGGATAAAATTCTGAGTATAAAAGTGTTGACCTCCATATCTCCTAAACCTAATAGTTAACGAGATATTATCCAAAGAAGAAAGAAAATTGTTTCGATAATATCTCGTAAACTATTAGTTGTAAAATATAAATGTAAAATAAAAATCCCACCACATGATATCCCCCTCGGTACTGAACAACTTTCATTTGAAACATTTTTGCGTATAATCAATATTTTTGGAGATATACGTCTATAACGCTTTATAATTTCCACCCTGTATATAGTACAATTATGGCCAGGTATTTCTTAACTGTTTCTTACGAACAAAGAATAGCGTCACCCATACGTGACCGACTTTAAAGGTGCTAACTTCATACAAAACGATCATGTTCCTTCATCTTGAAACTATTGTATCAGAATGACACTCGTACGGTTTAGTAGAATAATCTTTGACTGCGGTGACGCCGGAAACGCAGTGAAAGAGGAACAAGTCCCCGATGAAAGTTGACCACGAAACGCGCGCGCGCCTCGTCGTCCGAATTCGATCGCGGCAGCCAATTAATAATTTATCAACCACCTGCGGTTACTGCCGCTCGACGCATTACCTAACAGAAATAACCGGGAACACTTAACGGTAACGATGGTGTTCCGAGACGTTAAGTGGACCGTTTCGACAGCTACTAAATATCATAGCTGCCTCCTCGCGAGTCATTCGCGAGAGACGACGAGCGTGTCGCGAAACTTCAACCCCCTAAAACGCTGGCCCCGTATAAAGGGGATGAAACCGGAGGGGTTGGAGGCAAGCCACTGTCTTCCGGTGTTGGTTTACGATCGGCGAGGATCGTATACGCGGAATAAGATAACGATACAAACGCGATCTGCAGCGCAGCGACGGGACGAATCGTCCCCGGTGTTTGTCGGGCGTAAAATTTTTAGAGAACCGACTGGCGACGACCGGATTTTTATCGCGGGAAATTTTCGAGTATCGATCGTAAAATCGGCGACGATTGAAAGTCGGGGGATTCTTATTGGATCCGTCTTACGACTGTCATTCCAGACAGCGGACTCTGCCGAGCGGATTTCTTTCCGAGTGTATGCATACGGGCAATCCGCTATATCTTCGCGGATCTGCTGGAATTCACGGAGAAATTTGATATTTCTTATCCTTTCCGAGAGCTTCCAACTGCTTGGGGTATTGTCTTTCTTGCTTGCAGGGGCCAGTTTTTTCGGTACATGGCAATTAGGCTTCGCGCTTATTTTTCCCGGAATCAATTCGAGAAGTGGAGAACTGTGGCCTGCATTTGCTGTTCTAGGTCTGAATTGCTGTTTTCAGTGTACATTGCATAGATTTAGTATTCCGTTCTACATTACACAAATGGCGCGATGGCCTCTGCTTCCTTTTTAGAAGCACTGTTTTAACGAACTTGCTAGAGTGGCGGGAGAAGAGACGCAATGTCGATCGATTTAGAACATTTTCGGACAGTAAAATAACAAGTTAAAAAAATACGAAAGGCCTGAATAGGTCTGCCAGGCTGTTTGAAAATCGACACGATGTTTGCGGTACCTCCGAAATGATTGAATCAGGATGTCCGATCGTGGCCAACCGTTTCTACTTAGCGCGCAACGAGTGCGAAGAATAACGAGGCGGATTGTCGGATGAATTTCTGGACGTGACTTTTTCGAATCGGATGCGATATTCGAGCCGGGTTCCACACTCTCGATTCGATCCTGCACCGCGTCAGCACATGGAAAATTTTTCTTGGCGCAAGAAACGTGTCGCATCGATTCGTCACGTTGTTCGAGCGCGAGCAATTTTTTTTCCAGCGAAATTACCGTTCCAAGCCGCGTGAAATCGAACACCGATAACGAGCCCGTCGAATTCGACGCGGAAGCGGATTAACCGCGGCTCTAATGAAAGAGCGAGACTAGACGGAGAGAAAGAGAGAGAACGTTGTCGCGCGGTGGCTACGCTCGGCTCGGTTCGATCGTGGCTTTCGCGGCGCGCGATTACGACGCCGCGAGGAGAAGATTAAATTAATAAACGCCATTGGGAACATCGCGTGGCGAATTAATGCGCCGTTTCATTAAAAAAAAAAAAAGAACCACGCTCGGACACCCGTTAAAACCGTAGGCAAAATAATTGAATTGGTCGTTCACGGTGAAAAAGAACGACCGGAGAAAGTCGAGGCGATATCGGACCGTTTCTCGCCTGGTACGGTGTAAACGCTGACGGTGAATTCCGAGTGTCGCGAACTGTAACCTCCATTTAGACTTGTCTCGTCTACGCAAGTCCTGGATTCACAGACTATCCTTCTTTCGATTATCAAATTCGCATTGACTGATCGCAACTGTCACGAACTGTTGCTAGGGGAGGCGCCAAAATTGTTTACTGAAAAATTTATGTTTATACCATAATATCTACAAATAAATAAAGCTTAGCAGTTTTTAAAACGTGTCTATACCAAAAATATGTTTTCCCGTAGAAAATAAATGTTTCATTCCAAAGAAGTGAGTGAGAATAATTATTTAAATGAAACAAAATTTTTAATACACCACGTTTTTAAGACGGACTAAAAAGTATAAAATAATTTTTCCTAGCCCCATACAGATAGCCCTGAAAATTTGTGATTGTGAATTTTCAATAGCTACGAAAATACTTGGAAGATTTAAAAGGAACTAACTAACAATTTTATTGCACTGCAAATCTTACAAGTATTTTCATAGCTATTAAAAATTCACAATCACGGATTTTCCGGGCTATCTGTATGGGCTTAGGAATCTGAATGGGGCTAGGAAAAATGATTTTATACTTTTTAGTCCGCCTTAAAAACGTGGTATATTAAAAAATTTTGTTTTATTTAAAGAAAATTATTTTCTGCTTTTCAGTAGTTAAAATCGCATTGTCGTCCAGTTCTGAGCTATGCTTAAAGTTTCAAGTCTCTAGCTCATCGGGAAGTTAGTTTAAAATCAATTGCAAGATTTCTACCGAACAGACAAACAGACAGACAAAAAAGCGACTTAATAAAAACGTGGTAAAATTAACATCTAGCCACGGCCACCATGGAATCGTGAAAATCATTCAATTTAGAAACCCTGACATTGATACACGGTACCGACTCTGAGGAACATTTTAAAATAGACCGCAAAAGATCCAGATTAGATGCGACGTGTCTTCATGCATTATTGTTCGCTTACTAGAATTTGAAGTTAGGGAAAATATTAGAAGGTTTATAATCGTCGAGCGAGATTATCCTACCATCTGTAACTTGATAATAACTGACAATCTATCGTCTGCAGTGATGGACTCGAGGGTGTTTCAAGCGAACAAATGCGTTGCGGAATGCGGAACGTCAGAGATCCTGCGGTGCAAAGTGTTCGCGGATCACTTGGCCGATTCGTTCTCTATCGAGGCAACGTTAGAGGTTCCTGCGGGACTCGTTGGCGCTTCGGTAGCCCGTTGACTAGAGGAATCTGTGGGCTAATAAGTTGCAAGGTCAGGCGCGAGGCTGCCGTCGCAAGTTCGTTTCGAGCCGGAGAGGTTTACAGTGGAGAACCGTGGGGTCCAGTGGTGGTCGCTGTTGTTTCCTCCCGTCCCGGTCGTTTTGGCATGCACGTATCACGACATTATTCTGGTCCGTGACGGGCAGGGCAATTGCCCGTGACTGGGCCGACGTATAAATTCCCGGTGTCCGTCATTTGGTGCGCGAGCGTGCTTACGTGATCCATTTGCCGCCTAAATGGCAGGAAACGGCTCGGGAAGACGCGAGTGTCCTGAGCCTCGTTGTGCGTTCGTCCTCTGGGCTTGGTCGAATCAGAGGAAGGTACAGCACAGTCTCGTCGGCGAGGCCATTGTGGTCTGGGAAACGCGAGCAAATTGCGAAGAGGAAACGTCGCGGATGTTAGGTAGGCTTAGCTGAATTAGGCCCGATTAGATGGGAGTTGACTCTATTACGTTAGGTAACCGCACGACAATGGAACTTGCACGTTTCGAAGCAGATGTCTATTGGAAAGCGTGATCTCGGCTCCCATGTTTGTGGACGGTAATGGGTCTATTTTCGAATTCAACCTTCCTGCAGAAACTTAGGACCAAACCAAACCGAGTTTCAGATCTCTAAACTGGGATGGAGTTGTCTCGAAGAACGATAAGGAAGAGGTTAAACCTGGACTGGGTTCGATTGGATGCGAAGTGGGTTTCTTATGATATGTTGTCGCTTGGGAATGGAGAGTTGAAGTGTTGGGTGTAGGGGAAACGTCTACTGGGAAGCATGATCTCAGTTGCCACCCGTGTTTGTAGATGCTAATGGGTTCTACTCCGAAAACTTGCTCTTGCACGAATGGAAGAGTTATCCTCTGTCGGTTCAAATTCGCGACAACTAGTAGCGTGTGTTTTTGAGAATTATACCGTGTACACGCTTCGTTTGTTATGTTCACCCGTGAAACGCAGTTTAACAATTTGTATTTTGACGAAACTTCAGCACAGATCACTCGAGATAGAGTGAACAGGATAGTGAACAAGCAGATAAAAGAATGTTATATTCTTTCCCTGAATACATACGTAACGTGCACTGCTTTTTAATGGCATGATTCCACCCCGAAAGAGTGTGTGTCAGAAAACCATCCTGCGGAATTCCCTGATCCACGCGCACAATAATATCGTCACTATGTATAATTCTCCTTCGTCGTAGAATGTTCGCACAAACTCGAATTCAGTCACCGTAAAATTTCCCGGAAGTGTATGTCGGCGATACAACGCGACAATTGACTGCTATCTCGTTATTTCTGAAAGGACGAGAATTGTCCCGCGTTCTTCGTCCGTAGTACGCTCGAAGATCCGAATTCCGATCGGAAAAGACGCAATACGCGCGAATCTTGGTGAAAATTCACGTGAAGAGCGACGATAGTCGTTCCTATCGAACGCTTCGGCGACGACTATGAGGACAAATCGAGGCGGCGCGTGTTATAAGCACGGAAATACGAGGATACACGCTACGGTCGTAGGTGAAACGTGGGACCGTAAGCAAAATGATCGCCAGCTTGGTAACGCTACCTTTCAATGCGCTACGATAAACTGGAAGAGAGAATGAGATTACGTGGCACTGTTTGTCAACCGGCAGGACGAATTAATGTCAAACTATAAAAGAAGACGGACGCCTGTGCAGCCTCGGGAGTCGCTTCTACGACTGCCCACCACTGTCGACGGAGAAACCAAACACACTAAATTCTTGGAGAATTTGCAGAAATTTCAATATTCCACGCTCATCCTGTTCACCGTTTCTGCCGAGTATGCTCGACACGAAAAAAAACTGTGGGAAAAAATTGCATTTGCTATTAAATAAAATTGAAGGAAGTGTGCAGCGTAGCAGGAAAGAAAACGAAAAATACTACTTGAAAATAATTCACAGTTAACCCGTCAAACATCATTAAAATTTTCTACAATATTTTCACATGTTTTACAAATCATTTCTTTATTTTTAAAGGCGAGAGAAGTTTCGTTGCATATTTTCATTGCATCGAAGTTTAGATCCTTTTTACCTTTTTTGAAGAATGTTTCTTTCATACCCCTGAGACTATACCAATATGAGAATGATTGACAATTTTGTTTGCCTCGCCAGCGAGAATACATTCTCATTGGATTGCACAAATATATTCAAGGAAAAATATTCACTTTTACGTATTTGAATATGATTGGGAAAAAATAGTGCAGTAGAACGTACGCCCACAGTAAAAGGTAGATACATTTACCCTACATGTCATAAAATTGTTGTCCATGGACCCTGTCGTGACGAGAATAGAAAAACTCGCGGGATTGATTATTGTCTGTTTGTTTCAGGGGAACGAAGCGAGAATTGGCTGACGGTTTCGCGGAAAAAGGCGAATGAAAAGGAAAACGTCCGGTTCGTCTGCAGTCGGTGCTCGTACCACTTTCCCTGGCTCGAGGATGCGGCATTGAAACGCGACGCTGCAGTAGACAACAGAGAGAACGCGCGCGCGGTGTCGGTTCTGGTTGCGGTCACACGTCTGATCTACGAGGACTGCGTACAACGGCTTTATTCCCCGGCTAATGGAAATTCGATGAAAGTCGTCCGTGGAAACCGGCCAATTAACCTCCTGCCGCCCGCTATGCGACGACTGCTTAAAGGGCGCCGGATAAAACGGCGACACGCTCGGTCGCGTTCCCAATTAGGCCGATAACGAAGAACCGTGTTTATCGCGCGCCCCGCGACAAGTACACACAGCCGCCTATCTGCAAGTGATTCCAAGTGCGCCGAAACACGCTCCGAGATGTTAATCTCGTGGATCTCTGTACGTCGCGCACCCGCAACGAGAGGCAAACACGGACAGATAAAGAGCAGGGGTCAGCGAAACATTTTGACGCAGCTTGATTTTGAAAAACGCACGCGAGATTTATTCCTCGCGCTCGTTCGACGAACGTGCGATGTCTCACAGCGGAACTGATGGATTATTTATTTATACGTTTGCTTCGAAGTTTTATTCTCATTGTGAGAAACTGATACGCTAAATCAAAGACTTCGATAAGTGTCCGAGAATTCTCCCGACTTGTCTGCAACCTGGAGTAATATACATTTAATGCAAACTGCTATAAACAGTTGCATTTAATTACATTGGTTTGATTTCTAGGGTTGATTACAGGGCGTCTCAAAATTCCTTCAGCATCCGGAAATGGGAGGTTCCTGAGATCATTTGAAGCAACATTTTCCTTTGCAAAAATGCCGTCCGCGGCTTTGTTAAGGAGTTATTAACGAAAAACACGGACCAATCAGAGCACGACCTTAATAACTCCTTAACAAAGCCGCGGACGCAATTTTTGCAAAGGAAAATGTTGCTTTAAATGATCTGAGGAACCTCCCATTTCCGGATGTTGAAGGAATTTTGAGACACCGTGTATATCTGTACCCCTAGCGAAGAGATATATTGGCGCTATACATATGAAACTTTTGGTAGAACCTAAAACATAGGGAACACCATTTGGTAGAACATAGGGATAAAAAGAATGGAATAAAGAAACAGTGTTTCGCCCGTGGCAGGTTGAGCGTTAATTTAGATTGTGAAAGCGGCTTTCCAGCGCATTCAAAGGCCGCGAGTAGTTCGAAAAAAAAAAAAAAAGAAGAAAGAAGAGTTGCCATGGACTCCCAGCGGCGATCCTCCTGGACGATTGTTATTGCGATACCGTGTCATATTATCAGCGAGCACACGGTGCACGTTTCGATCGCGCCGCGTATCAAACTGCACGGTATCGCCGCTCGAATTATTCCCTGACTCGGCGGGATTAATCGCGCGACCCGATAAAGAGGTGATAACGCCTCGGCGGCGGCGGCTGACGAACAAAAATTCCTGGCGATTGTTCCTCTCCCACTGTGCACCGCTGACCGGAACAGCGGAATAGGCAGACGCAGGATCCGAGAGAAGGAAGCGTACTCATAGACGCGGAAAACGCTCGGCAGAAATTCCTCGTTGCGTACAGTTCCGGGGGTTAGCGTTTTCGGGTTCCATGAAAATCACCGACACAGTTTTCACCGACTCCAGATTTGACCGACCATAACTTTGGCCGACAACGGATTTAGTCGACGACAGTATTATTCGATATTAACATCGTTTGACACAGCAACGTTAACCGACTGCACCTAACTTCTTATAGTGTAATAATTATATGTTAAAAGATGTCAGCACTATCTTATAAACGATGTTGCTATCGGATGATACTCTCGTCGACTAAATTCGTTGTCGGTTCAATTAGCCGACGGTCAAAGTCGTTGGCGGTTAAAGACGTTGTCGGCCGTAGTTATTGTCGGTGAAAACTATGTCGGTGATTTTCACGAGATCCATCGTCTTCGCTGTAAAACGTCGCTTCTGACAATCACTGTGAACAGAGCACGTAGCCAACGACCGATTTTATAGAATTATTCGCGCGGGGACACGTAACGTCCGAGTTATTCTCCGGTATTGTTCGCGCGAAGACACGTACCATAAAAGTTGCTCTCGAGAGTTATCCTCGTGTAGGCACGTAGCGTGAGAGCCGATCTCGAGAGTTGTGCTCGTGTACTCACGTAGCATTACCCTCGAAGCCGGGCTCTCGTGGCAGAGTCCACTAGAAAATGGACATCTGCGAGGCACAAGAAGTATTTACCGGCAGGAAAAATATGGGAAAGCAGCTCCTTGGGTTTTATTGCCGCCTTGCTACCTCGATGTAACGCGGAGACTAACACGGCCGATCATTCGTGGAATCGTCGTCGAGTGGAAATGTACAGTAGCTCTCGAGAGTGATTCTCGTGAAGCTAATTCACTAATTCACTGAGAGCAATCATGAAAAAAAAATGAAATTTTTGCTCCTCTTCATATTTTCTTCGATTATTAATCTCCGAGTGTCGCAAAGTGGTCTAGTTCAGCGGAATTTGAAGGCGCCGCTTTCGTGCGAATCAGATCGATTTAAAATTAGAATTAACGGAAGATATGATTATCCAGAAAAAGCGGAAAATGAATTTGAGAAGAGATGAGGAATATCAGAAATGCGGTTCATAAAGTAGGAGTTAGTATTCTTGGATCTAGGCTAGAGGGGATGGCAATTCGAAAGTTTAGGCAACAACCCTCGAAAATTACACTCGGCTTGGGGACGCAGCATTGTTCCAGCGGTTCAATTTCGCTTCAAGAGCGACTAATAACGAGCGTGCCGTTCGTCCAGCCTGGCTGCGGATTAAATACTCTGCGACGTATTGTGCGAGAGAATCGTCGAACTGAGAGCCCACGGACGTGGAATAAACTGATTACTCGCGGATTTTGCGCCGTGAGCAAAGGGGTACGTACAGGTACGAGTGTTACATACTCGATTTCACTTTTTGATACTCTGATTGATACCTACAACGCGTTAGAAATGGCATGGGATCGTTAGAACGCTGACTTGTCTAAAACCAAAGGTCTTCCAGTATAAATATTTCACATGTTCTATATTATTAAGTTTGCGTCATTCGGCATTTGCACATTGAATAATTTATGATGTTTTAGATAGTCTGCGGATATTTGTACATACATTTACACATTTTAGCATACAGTGCTCCCTCGAACAACGTGGCTAAATATATTCGGAAAACGGACAAGTTGAACAAATTCAATTTGCAATTATCCTGTAACACAGAAAATATGTTGCCGAGACGACAACGAAGGTCCTAGGTTATTATTACAAGGTTGTCGAAACGGATAAAAATGATTGAACCATAGAACTACAGTGTACTGAAAATCCAAAGATGGCCCAAGGTGGTGTTTCTGCCATATTTGTGTCAGGCGAATTAAAGCGAGATCCAGGGGTCCGTCAGCTATTACACCCCATGGAAGTCAAGCTCCTCGGGCCTCGGCCTGGTTCGCGACCTATCCCGTGAACATTGCACGCGTCTTTGTTACGCGAAGGTATTGTGTGCGATCAATACGGGAGTGCGAGAGCCTCGGCATCCCCCGGTGCTCGTTACTGCTCGTTACTGCTCCTTACGGCCGCAGCTTTCCCTTTCGACGGCCTCCGTGGCCGGTGAACGGAGAACCCCTTTAAACTTCTAGCACGGGAGCCAGGCTGGCTCGACCACGGTTTGTTCGCGCCGATCAATTTTCTTCGGGGCTCGATCGCCGAGAGCCTCGCGAAACAAGAAATTCTGAATCGGACCGCACAATGGCTACTTAGGACTCGTTTAAATCGAAATAACTTATCCGGCGGTCCGACCCGGGGCTTTACAACTCTGGAGCACTCGGTGAACGCCGCTGTGGATCTCTTTTGTATAAAATTCTGTGCCGTACAATACAGAATTGTGTTTAGCTTATTTCTCGATAAGTCACAATGACTTATTCTTCTTTCATTGAGTTTTAAAAAAAAATCTAAGTAGAAGAATTCAGAAGAAAGTGATGTAAATTTCTCTAAAGATTATTGTTAGTTGCAGAACGGTAAAATTGTAAAGAACTGTAAAGAAAATGTAGCTATCGATCCCTCGGTTGTTGAACGCAGCGGGCCTTGATCCCCGCACCTCGCGATGATCGTTCAATCATGACTCGGTTAGAAGTCGCGTGATCGGCCACCCTAATCGTCTCATTGAACAGTGACGTGGGGATCGGGGTGGGGGTCGTTTTTACGCGATCGACCGAGAAAAAAAAAAGACTGTTTGATAGGAGAGTATGAAGCGCGATATAGTTCGTAGACGGTCGCAACAAGTAGAGGTTTGCATCAGCCGTCGAGGCGGTCGTAGTGGCGTGAATCGATTTATCGGTCGTCGGCGAGACGCGTGACGAAAGATAGATGCCGAGGACCGTTCGGGAACTCTCATGTGCCGCGCCAACGCCGGAGATTATGGCTTTTAAAAGTGCCTCTTACCTCGCTTGCGCCGTAAGCTCCGCGGGATGCTTATCGGCAGGGAGAACAGATCAATCCGCGGACGTTAACCTTTTAAAATCGCCGGGGAAAGTTCCGACTGTTTATGCACGCTAATCTGGAATCGCGCCGGTGACGCGTGAATGAACGGTATGCATACACTATATCGGGAGAATGGACCTGAGAGAAGGCGGGCTCTCGAGTGGACCAATTGCTCGTTACCTTCGTTTTTCTTTTGATTAACCGCTTTTCATGCCGATGAACTTCTTCGATGAACTTCTCCCCCGATAATGGAGGCCGGCTAATGGGGAATTAACTGCACGATTTCCGCTCCTATCTGCCGAGCACGGCTCATGGAGTGTGTTGTTTACACGCGATCATCCGAGTGCCTATCTTCGACAATTCATAGCACGATCATCGTCGATCAAAGTCGAATCCTTCATCCGCGGATGAAAACGCTGAAGAAATTTCATTGCTCGCGTGCCTCTTAATCAAACTAGTTGGATTGAATCCTTGTTGATATGCTCCTAGACTGCGGATCTTCATGCATTTATGGCTTCCGAATATTTTCAAAAAAGTGTGGAATATCAAAGTCGACAGAATTTACTAGAATTTTTATTTTGTTGAGATCTCTTAAAAGGCTACTACATAAAATTGAAAATTGCATAAACATCCGCAGTCTAATTGTTACTATCAACTTATTCTCCCTAGCTCTCTTCAAATTCTGTTCTCATTACGTCAGACGATTATTTAATAAGCTTGAAGAATGATCATCCCGTTCCTACTACTCTTCAAAATTCCGAACGAAAACGATGAAATAGCTTTGCTTCGCGAAGCTATTCCGTTCGGAAGCACCGTGAAATTTCAGACGAACATCTCTCGGAAGACATCGCAGAAGCTCGGAACATCAGATCGAAGCAGAAGCACACCGAGGTGCTTCGGTGGATCGAAGTTACTGGTCGTAACGGCCGGGAATAAAGATATGTAAAACCCTCGAGATCCCGATTGCCCATTAGCTAGAATGGATTTTTTCCGTAATGCTGGTTCTACACCGAGGCTTATCCTAGTTACGAGGCCGGTGCAACTGGTGCATCGTATCGCCAGTGCATTGCCCTCGTGACGCGAATATGCTTCTCGATCGATTTGCCTCGACCACGGCACGGATCGTTCCCCGCGGGTTGGAAATTCTCGGCTGTACGGTGTTCTGAAACGGTGTCGTGAGTCAACCACGTATTTCTCCGAGAAATCAGTCCTTCTTCCTCGTTCCGTCGTCTTCCTCCCACACGATCTACCACCGAATGCAACGGTTCTCGCGTCGTTCGAATTTGTCATTGGTTGCTGCCACCTTTTCCATCGAGTACACGTGTTCTTTCTTTACTTCTCTCTATCTTATAAATTTTCATTGATTGGAGCAGGTAGCACTGGAATAAGTGCCGTAATACTGACGCTTAACACGTTTGCTATTATCGTCACGTCTGCGGTTTTAAGGAAAAACGCAATAATTGAGCTTCAGAGTATAGGATTTACGGATTTACCAGAAACAAGTAATGAAAACAAATTCGGAAGGCTAGAAAAAGTCATGCAATTTTACCGACGTCGTTATTTCAAAGAATTAGTGATCCAAACTCTCACAATTTCAAAAAAATTTCAGTTTATGCATTAATCGAGCTTTGGAGTATAGGATTTATGAATTTACCAGAACAAAAGTCATAAAGTTAAATTCAAAAAACGGCAATATCTCGAATGTGGAAATATGCGGCATGCGGCGTTCTTCCTTACAACCATAGAAGAGAGTGTCGTCTACAGTCCCGTAATTTACCTAACGATAGTCACATTAATTTCACACACTATGTTGTCTGACGTGGTACCGTACAGATAATAAAACATTAGACAATGAAGGGAGTCAACGAAACAATTGCTGTTAATGAACGTGTTTAAGGATCTTGAAATCATTGTACAACCAGCGACCATCAAGAACCGCAGCAAGTTAGAATATGCAGTAATCGTAACAAAAGAAATAATCTAAATTCTGCGGATGGGATTGTTGTTTAACAGGAAAGCCGATCGATCGGTATCCAGCATGCCAAAATTGGAGGCGCAGACGGAACAAGGTAAATCGCGTATTGGAGCCGCTCTCGAAGTTACATTGTCGAGGATCTCGCCGGAGAAAACGAGGAGTACGGTATCTGTGCACGTAGCTCGGGGCTCGGTAACGATGCTACGATAATCTATAGCCATCCAGAGAGACAATTGGTGGCTCGATTGTTCCCGTTGCAGACGCGTTATCGCGTCGAGGAGACTCGAGAGCCAGAAAGTCAGGACGATCGGGGGGCCTGCCACTTAATCGGCTGTCGGCGAACGACTCCGTTGGCGACGATGTATCCGAACTGTGTATTGTTTGTCGAGAACTCGAGCCGCGACGTTGATAGAGCCTCGATTCGTCCTGATCCGTCGGCGACGAGTGTTGCAGCTCGCTGTTAGGCGGCAGACTAGAAACTTATCGACACTTCGCTGCCAATTTCTGTCCACTTGATCCTGCGGAGAGCTTCTGTGCGCGAAACTTGTCGGAGCTTCGACGTTGTTCGACGAGTCATTGAAAACTACAGGGAAGAGGAATCGTGGACCGGTATTCATTGAAAATTGCTTTGTTAACGCTAGATACAAAGTCATCTGTTGCTTTACAGTACATTTTTATAACGAATGTCCAGCTGCATCGATTGATTTATTAAAAAATACCTCATTCCATTTAAAAAAATGGAAGGTGACCTTCATATCTCTAAAAAAAAATTACATAAGAACAAACATATTTTTGGTATCGTATGAGCCCCATTTTACCGTTCAACTTTGTCCTTCAGACATTTGACGTATCTTTAAAAACAACAAAGATATTCAAGGTGGTCATGTTAGCTGGGACACCCTGTATATGTTCGTCTTCCCGCTTTTATAAATCGCTACGTAAGAATGATGGCAACCACCGGTGTGATCCTCGAGGGATTGTTGATCGGACGACATTGTTTTTCAAGTGTCAATGGTCGTGCGAATCAAAACGATATGACGCAGTATCGAACGTCAATAGAACACAGCTGACATTAGCGCGCGTGTGCAGATATCGATCATCGAGTGAGAATCTTCACGAACGATCGATCATTAGAATATACGTATAATCAAGCAGATATCGACGCGAATCGATTTACGATAAGCCAATCGGGAAATACGATAACAGCCGGCGAACAATGGACCAATCCGCGATCGAAACGAGTCGGGGAACGATTTCTTCGCGTGTCGGCGCCCGCGCCCGCGCGTCCAGATTAAATCGAGGTGTTTGCGGTCCCCGTGATATCATCTCGAGAAAATATAAGACGCAACGACGCGTCCGACCGAGATTAAGATCGACAGGCATCAACGGGTTTATGACACTCGAGAACGGTCACGAGACCCCGAGAGGATCGCCGAGGGTTCGACGCTCCTTCTCGCGCTACGTGATCGCGTTGAACCGTGGCAGAAGTAGCTTGCGCAACCGAAAAGTCGATTATCATGCTTGTCCTAGGTCTTTCAAGGCCCGTAAAAACGGGACACCGTTAGACCAGTGGAACCGGTGTTCACGAGACCGCGGTGCTATGTTAGAAACCGAAAGTGAGACCCGCGGATCGTCCCTCTTCGCTGGATTTTCTTCATTTGCACCCGTCTTCCGTTGATTTTCTCAATTTCTGATCGCGTTTAAACCAGGGCTCCGGAGTCGGAGTCGTGGAGTCGGAAAAAAATATATCGACTCCGACTCCAACTCTGGCTGTTTTGTTTATAAATCATTAATAGATTTATGTATACATAAATTGTGCTAATATTCGATCTACAGTATAGACGTATTGTATATGAATATGTTACGGTAAACGTAATAAATTGGTGATTATGTACAGTAACCGGTTATTATGGACGTAATTATTAATTACATTTACCGTAACATGCATATCTCGACACTATGTAGAAGAGAAACAGTTGAAGTTATGGTAGTAGTATTTTCTAAACATTTCCTGAAAGTAAGAGAGTCGTGTTGGGTTGTATCAGAGTTATCTGTTCCATATTCTGAGACTTTAATACAATATTTCAACTATTTATTCAGTTTTATTACAACTCTTAATTATGTTGAGTACATATTTGTACAATTTGGAAAGTCGGAGTCGGAGTCGAAATCGGCGTCGGAGTCGGAGGTAAAAAAAAAAGGAAGTTGGAGTTAAGAATTTTGTCTGCCGACTCCGAAGCCCTGGTTTCAACATCAACGAGACGTTTCGCCATTCTACAATAAAAAGAGAGCAATTTCCAGGCGACTCGATCATTATCCAAGCCCAAGAAGGGTAGCAAGCAGCGTTAGCAGGCGATAAGCAAGAAGGCGTGGATCGCCATCCCGAGGCCTAGCCGACCGCCCACTCGATCATCCGAGAGCAATCTCTGCGATCGTAACGCAATCGAAAGCTAGTTCTGTTCGGCTTGGCCCACGCTAACAATAAGGAAAACCGTGGCGACGTCAACGTTTGCCTGGAACCGGTGCAAAGTGGCCTATTAATCTCGATTAGGCTAACTGTCTGCAATCTAGCCGCGACGTGTCCGAGACGGACGTTATCGCGCGTCTTCGGTCAGCTGCCAATTATCGTAACTGTCCAAGGCCAGGCCAGGATGGACGCGCGGCGTCGCGGTGGCACGCGTCGTCGTCCAACTCGAAGAAGAGCGACGCTGGTCGACGTTGGCCAGCGGGCGAGGTGAACAGGGGCCAGATAGGACGATTAGGTGGACGGGGCGAACAGAAGAGAGGAGAGAACCGAGTGCACACGGGGCACGGACGGAGGAACGCGTCGCCTTTTTCTCGACTGACGTAAGCGGCTCGTTATCGGGACGACCTTAAGGCCAAACAAGCACGACCGCGCCAAGAATCCGCGCGATTCTAGAGTCGCGATCCTAGAGTCTAGACGGGACAGACGTCGTCGGTCGGTGCTCGTGCACCGATTACGCGACCAGTTACGCACGATTTCCGCGGTATTTTTGGGATGCGGCTCCGTTTGCCGATGTTGATCGCGCTCGGAAGCTACACTATGCATCCACCGACACTCCGCGCGCCGCTTCCTTGCTCGACACGTTCACTGCCACGTTCGTCAACCGGAGAGTCCGAGCGGGGACACGCCGGTCATTGGCGATCCCGAATCACTCGGGAACAAATATTCCTCGCTCCTGTTTTCGATCGAGAGGCGAGTGAACCGAAGGGAGATAACAGCCGCCAATTCTCGGAACACCTATCTCTCTCGATAATATTCGTGATGCGGTCCTAATCTGAGTCTGTGAAGTGGGGACACTCGCATGATGGTCAAATCGAAGATAACTGGTGCTGCCGTATTTTATTCTGAATTTTCTAGGGGGTCTATCAGTGGGATACTTATCAGCTTCGGTTCCTCATGAAGTCTGTGAAGTGGGGACACTCGCATGATGGCCAAATCGACGATAACTGGTGTTGCTGTATTTTATTCTGAATTTTCTAGGGAGTCTATCAGTGGATACTTATCAGCTTAGGCTTCTAACGAACACTGAGAGTGCTACCATACACAGTTTCACAGTATAAGCTGATTTCGACTTCGCGTTTCAGCGAGGCTCTCTCGTCTTCCGAATTTCTGTAAAATTTTCTGTTAATCCTATTCGCACGGTCTCTAATGGATGAGGCGGATGGTTTGATCATAATTAGAAGCAAAGTGGATGGCAGCGGAGCTGCTGTATAGGGTTTCAGACGTAGAATTACTTGGGTTTCGTGATGCGAAGTAATTTAGGATCAAGAATTCTACGTGGCCCAGGTTTCAGGCTTCAATGGCGACCTGGGAGCTAAAATGGTACATGGGATTGAATCCAAAGGAGTCTATAATAAATGACTCGGTGTGCCAGGAGTTTCAACAACAAACTTGTAGAACAAGATATTCATCGGTGGCTCTCGCGGATCGAATGTTGATCCAAATGTTGAATTATCCTCGCGTGAATCAGTAATATTTCGCCATCGAACCTACAGCTACGACCTTTGCAGACTTTCACACCCCGCGAGAAGTCGGTTATCCGGTGTGATCCTCTCCAATAAAAGGTCCTCGCATTCCCACCATTCCCGTCCAAGTCCGATACATTATTTCAGCTGTTGGACCTTCGGCTGACATTTCGAACAGCGTAATTGCCATTGCGAATTCATCGGACATCCAAGACCCAGCGCGAGCCCCATCTTGGAGCCTTACAATTTTAAGCAACACCGATTCCGAAATACTCGACAAGTCCCGGCGAAACTGTTGGAAACTGGATTCGCGATTCACTGGAATTTTGACAGAGGAGAGCGGGAGAAAGACGAACATTCTCCGAGCGCAATTGTTGTCGAGGTCAGAAAAGATGAACGAGAGTTATCGGGGGTCCGCGGGATCTACGTATATCTGCGCAAACCCGTTTGAGAAATGTTATGACTGTCCGCGATAAGGAGACGAAATTATTTACGCGACGAGCACGGAAGACCGCCTTACGAACGCGATTTATCAATCATCCCGATATCTGGCCGAGTGTTTGCCGCGAAAGCGTTTGCGACTTTCAATAAATTCGAGCTCGAGATTACAAGCACCCAACCAGTCTGCAATTATCTGATACGGATTATCGATCCCGGCTTGGGATATCCTCAACGTACCGTTCCGCTCCGTACAGCACACCAGGTACATATTTCGTTAATGGAGATCGACGATTCTACGCGACAATATTTATTACGGTTGATTAATTCGATATCGAAGCTTCGCCTCCTCGAACAGATAGATTCGGGGATCGACGATTATTTATTGTCCGCGGAAAGGTTACCTAACCGAGATCGCGGATTACATACTCCCTATCGCGATTCGATGATCTACGAATACCGTACAATAAACCGGGTCGCTGCACTCCCTTCGGGATCTCTTAATCGCAGATAGGCGGACCACCGAAATGCTTTATCGAATCAAATTTGATTTCAGTTAAACGGAAAGGCGTGACATTCTAGACGGCGAAAATTTATTATTTCGAAGAACTTTCTTCGTCGATTGTGAGACATGGGAGCCAAGTAAAAATGTCCTTCTTTCTCTGCAAATTGCGCAGACAGTTTAAAATAATATATCGACTTGAATGCTTGAATTTTTTAATCTCTTCACTTCATCAAATTTTATATATCCACCGGTTCCTCCGCCTACAAATGATGGACGCCCTTCGTCTTCGTGGATAAATGTTCATATAAATTCACTTGCATAATGTACAACTGCATGCTTTGAAAGAGGTCATTTTAAAGTAGATCACATCCATGAATAATAAGATATCAGTTGAGCGTTAAATCCACAGTTTTTCCATTTAATGAAATTTGTACTGTGGCGAGAGAAGTCGCGGTAAAAAGTGGCGACTTCTTGTACAATTCCCAACGGTAGTAAATCAATCTTTATTCGCGTGAAATAGTCCAGAGACCGGTTTTCTTCTAGACAAGTATTGTTTTTTGCGCATGAACTACAAAGTATAAAGGTTTGGGACCTTATTGCGACATTTTCTCCACCTGTAAAGGTACAATAAAAACTGTTCTTCGTCCCTTCAGTTTAACGGATATAATTAGCTATTTACGAGCCGGCTCTACTAGACTTTCGTGAATCGAACTGTTTTACGATCCGGTCGTAAATTCGGTAATTGTGGGCTCGTCAAAGCCGATCCTTTTCCAGGGTAAATCTAGGCCGCCGTGACCGATCCCCGCGACCCCATAAACCAGCTAAAGAAACTGCCGATAACGTCGTATCTGAGCACACTGGCCCCGATCTGCAAATAATGCCGAGGACATGACGTGACGTGACGTGACGCGATAGCGAAACTATTTCGTGTTCTTAAGAATCGTCCCCGCGACCCAAATAGCAAAATAAGTTTAATTAGACGTTCAATCAATTCGAGTGACTCACGCTATTGATCATTACGTGTGAAAAAGAATTATGAGAATATTCCATTTCGAGGGAACCGCGAATAAAATTGTAAAGTTTCGATTGTACACATGTTAAAAATTTCATCGAAATTGGTTAACGTTGCTGCCTAGGAACCCACAAAAACGATTAAAAACGGTAAAATATCGCAGTACCAGCACGAGAATCGTGAAAAACTCCAATTTTCCCCGTTTCTACTCGTTCGTAGCTCGCAACAGCGTTAACAAATTCTGCTGAAAAAAATTCTCTGTAATCTACAAAATATACTTTTGGGAAAACAGTTGTTCCGTTTGAAAGAGCATTTAATGGAGTCGCTGTATTATCAATCCAACGTTTCAAGTAATAATTGCGAGTGCAAGTAGAGTTTCGAGCTCCGTCGTTAATCGAAAGATTTGCGCGTTGGATTTTTGCATCGTGGACCGATAAAGAGTTGCAACTGCGTTCGCGTGGTGCACTCGCTTGAACCTTGCGGCAGCTGCTTTGTTTTCGAGCTTCGCCGGAATCGTCTATGAAGTAAATGCTATTTTAATTTTATCTCGTTCGACTGCGCGGAAAGGTCAACAATTTTTAGCCTACTCGCGGGGCGAACAGTTCTTTCGGCGGGAGCTGAACTCGTACACCGAAAAACCGAGCGAGGTCCGCTGAAATGACCCGATCCCTCGCCGGATCGATAATGAACTTGTTTATAGTCTGCGGATTCGATTTAGTTGCCGCGATAACAATTTGTCATCATTTGTCACGCGCGTCACGCGGCGGTCGGTATCGCCTGCGGCGAGACTCGTTTTCTGAAATTTGTTATTCCGCTGCGGAAAATCTAACGACTTGCGACGCCAGGTCAGTAGTCGCGTTACGCAATCGAGCAATCGAGGAAAAAATGACCGCGATAAAGATAATCGTTTCCTGGAAAACCCGATAAAGCGAGCAGCGCGACGACGACGCGACGGTTTTGCGACGCGTCTCGTAAGTTTTACGAAACACCACCGGTTCCCGGTACGGGAATTAATGATCGTCTGCTGGTATCTTCCTTGTTGTGACCGGTCAGGTATGACAAAGTGACTCACTCGCTTAAATCAATATTTAGCACGCCAGTCGTATGACAACTCGCATATTTCCGATAATCTATTCTTCAATTTCCCACGACGTAGATGTACTTGGTCAAGCTTCCAGCGGAACTATTTTACAGTAATACTCTGTCGATAGTCGCATCAGGACTGTAAGTCTATAGGAAACAATAGACACGATTTTCGCGATTTTATGTACATATTCGATACAGTGACGCGTAAAAGCGTCCAAAGAATTTGAAAATGCTATTCTGAACTACATAAAATTATTCTTAAATAATAGATGTCTACGCGGCTCCTGTATTGTGCAATTATCCGTCCGTCGGCATAATGGGTCGCTGAAGCAGTCGAAAGTCCGGAGCAATAAGAAATCAGGTCATAAATGAAAGACCCATTGCACGTGGATGTCGTTGATGAAGAACCAAATTTAAGGTGGAGGGTTAATGCAGACAATCGTTTATTTTAAAGATCAGTAAAATATAATCAAATGTGGCAATTAGTAAAAACATTCGTGAAGTTCCAGTGGATCACTCGTTAGCACGACTTAAACACTTCGCTGATAGAAGTTAGCGGCGGCTTTCGGTTGGAGGATCGGCCCATTAAGTTCTGTTTCCGCGGGTGTAACAAACTGTTCTACCTGAAAGGGGCGTTTTTCAATTCTTCCGGCGAACCCGCTTGATCTTCAAAGCGGGCCGAGTAGAACAGGCGCAAACGGACCAGGGAGCGTCGTGTTTTCCCGCGAAAAGGAGGATCCTTCGGTCGTTTTCGAGTTCGTTAATCGTCGAAGAGACACCGAGGCGAGAGGTTTTCGCCGCGGCGAAACTTCCAGCTGCCAGCTGAAAGAGTACGCGGCGAGGCTGAAAGCGCGCGGGCGCTCGCGAGGCGCGTTGTTCCAAAGGACTTCTTGTAATTAACTGTCTAGACTGCCGACGTTATTATCTGGGCCTCGTTAGCGTTATCTCCGGCAAGCGGGAAACGTCTGCTGGAAATTACGCGAGCGTGCGCGCGCGGCTGCTCGTGTCCGACTCGTGCTGCTCTCTCACCGAGCGAGTTAAACCGCGAAAATTGCCGCTCGCCGCCTTTCGCGTCTACCCCCTGTTCGCTCTCCACCTGCCCCCTCCCCCTGCCCCTCTATCCGCGATCGATTAATTAACTAGGAACGCGGCGAACTCAAAGTTTCGAGGAGGTCGCATGCTAATAACCTCGATTGTGCCGTTCGACGACCGCGCCGCTCTCCCGCTCTCGTTTGAACTGTCGCTCGTCATTTCCGAGTGAATTCTTTCGCATTCAGGGGTGAAGTCGCCGATTCCGCGCCGCCATTCATCCCCCCGATACTTCAGAATTGAAATTTCAAAGATTACTTCTCTGTTAAGTCGCGCATTCATCGCTTTTCGCTTCCTCTGTGAAAGAGAACGATTCGAGCGTCCCCGATTGTTTCTCGTGAAGGGATCCAGTCTTCAACTTTTACTTTAATTTTACCAACTTCGAACCTACCCCAATATAGAATGCGATTCAGTGTACGTATCTAGCAACGTAGGTAAAATAAAATAAATCCAGAATACGTTTGTAAAAATGTCATCAAACGATTACATACATCATTATACACAAACAAGTTTTTTCGTTGAATCAGCATTGTCGTTTCTCGACTAAACCTTCAGTTTCTACCCATCGCTACTCCGTCGAAACGTCACGACGGGTTTCAAGTTCAACGACCTTACCTAGTCCAGCGTAATCAAAAAATTGATTATGCCTTCCGTTTCAAGCTGTTAGCGTTCGCGGAGTTCAAGAACAGCGTAACTATATTCCGGTGAAGTTGAAGCGAAAGGGACACTGAACACGTCCGAGAAGTCTCTCCCTTTGAGAAGTTCCGGCAAGTTCCGTTTCTTCGAACCGGTCGAATCAGTTTCAGCTATCGTCTGAGAAGTTCCAATCAGATGGCGGGGAATTTAAAAGGAAATTTTATTTTCGCTTTCTGATGGAGTCGCTCACGAAAAGCATCAGAGAGCGTTCCTCTCTCCGCGAGCCGATTCATCACTTCGGGACGACAATCTTCCGCGAGCAACGCGATATCTCGGTTATTTCCGCGAGGAAGGGAAAAGTGACGTGCGATTACGCGCGCGTAGTATACGCAAAACCCATGGACGAGAGAGGGTTGCGTGTCCGCGGTGTGTTCGTGTTCGGTGTCGGCGTAACACCGTGATAACACCGGGGTCGACAACCACGTTCTGGAAAAACGAGACTCTCGAAACCGGCCTGGGGATTAACAAACAAACGCGCAACGAGCGCACCGGATAAAACGCAACGAGAAGCGCAATAATTTTATTGAAGCGAATTTAACGCGTTTCCCATCACGCAAACGTTTATTTATAGATAGTCGAATTCATTTCATATTCTTTGTTGTTCAACTCTCACCCGCCCCTTGTATTATGAATGAACAGTGTGTTCTGTATACTATGCTGCCACTAGTATGAGTGCAGACATTATAGCAGTATAAAAATGAATACAGTAGAACCCCGCTTAGATGGTGAACTCTTTAGTACATAGTCCTGTTTCAAGTTAAATAGAGATACAACAAAAGAATTATTTGCGTGTCCATCGTATTGATTTCTCACCATCGCGTCATTCAGTCAATAAGGGTTAATGTTATGGTACTTAGCATTCTTCTACTAAATTGTTTTAATATTTCATAAGGGACGCGCATTTCGTGATACACTTGAACGAAGATGATAATCAGTAAAACGAATGCGTGTAGCGATCGTGTTAAATGGTCGAAACAAACGAGCAGACGTTCCATTGATTTTTCCCTTTACAGAAAAAGCAGAAGATTAAATTGTACCGTACTTAATCATTCGGAGATCCTATTTCGAAGCGAAACGTTGTTATGTTCCGGATGAAATTCTGAACGAAGAGCTCGACTGCTTTATTTTCAACGGGGCTTAACACGCTACGGTTGGCCATGAATTTTTATACCACTGGATTGCCTAAATGTTTCTGGTGCGACTGTACAGACCTTGCTTATCCACAGTACATCTGTAATACGCATCGTAAAATTGATACCATCGCAAATAAATTCAGGTCACCTAGATACAGCGTGGAACTAAACCTCGAGCTCTACGTTCTCTCTCTCTCTCTAGAACGACAGTTGAAAATTGACCTTTTTTTATTTTTTTGCGAAGTTGTGTGATCTCTTAAGGATCCACGTTATTTGCAAGAATAGCTCGATTGAAAATTGCGACGTCCGGTCGTTCGAGGACATTTAAAGCGAGACTTTAATGTAGAACTGTCTACGTAAGTTATTTTTACAGTGTTCATACAAAGTTTAACAGCGTCGATGTAACTTGATTTTAAACAGATTTGATAGAACTTCTCGTGCAAATTAGTCTGTCAAAAGTGATTAATTTATATTGCACTATTGAATTTGTCGGCGAACTGGTTCACGAAAAGTAACGATCTATTCAATCCGTTCGACGAAACTCTTCGAACAGAGGTGGCGGAATCAACGAAACATCGAAACCACCCCTAGACAGTCTCTCTGGAGCGAAGTCTCGTTGGAGTTCGCCGTCTAAAAATACCTAAGCGAACGTAATGATCGTGGTTCCCGGCACGATTTTATTATTAACGGGCGATTGCGAGAGCGCGACCGATCGACGGCGACCTCGTCGTAATTTCCCGTTGATTTCCTGCTAGTCTATCACGGGCCAACGAGCTGCCTTCGAAATTAAAGCTATTGTCGCCTGTAACGAGACCGACCTACTCGATCGGTGAATGCTTTCCTCGTAAATTGCGACCGGATCACAATGGGGACCGCGGCTGGCAGCGATGCGCAACATATTCCCGCCTTACAGGTGCGTGAATCGCGACTACTCGCAACTGCGCACCGGCGAATTTCCGTTCCCCAGACAATCTGAAGAGGGTGTATACACAATAATTGCAACCGTGTAACGCGGTTACGAAATTCACAGCGATTTCACACGCTGGCCCACGGCGAACATATCGACCTGGGAACACGGAATTCTTTTTTCAATGCAGTCGACCGCTGGTGAAATATAGGTATAAATATATTAACATTGAAAAAGTGATCAACAGCAAAACGGTACTATCCAGAAATAATTAATAAATAATATTAAAATGTTCCGCCTGCGCTGATTTTATAATTCTCTGCTTTCGCATCGATGAATTCGTTTCTTAAATATTCTCTTTTTGTTATAAAATAGGGCGAAATTTAAATTGCTTTGATTTTCGAAATTTTTTAAAATTCAAACAATTCTACGCAATTGAAAAGAATTTGTTCCGCGCTCTTTGCAACGTGGCTTTATAAGAAGATGTCTTTCACGCACTGTTTTATTGCGTTTTAAATAGACAATAGTGCGAAGAGTGGGAAAGTAGAGATATAATCAAGTTGATCAAAGATCGACATTTTTCATACGTGATTCAGTCTCTTGAATTTTGTGGAGTAGCGTACGTTGCATTACACATGTGTATTGCATAAAGTATAAATTTACGATGCGTCCACGAGGTAATAGGGTTTCTTTATAAAAACCGATGAATATGAACACGACTATGTTATACATATTCACAGTTGATGCATTGTAAATAACCCGCGTGCACTGTATTTTATGAATCATTTGCAATCGAGACGAAGCAAGAGGAAAAATCCGCCGACTTTTACATTTCAGCGTCATTTATTTATACCAATTACATTTCATACTGCATTAATGCACGCCACTTTAATGAACTGGCATTATACGTCAGTGGACTGCGGATTTTACGCATTTCGGATAAAAATGAGCTGGATCGAACGCGCAACAAAATTCGATTCATTATATCATGCGATGAATCCGGACAATATTTATTCTGCATCGAAATCCGCCTGTACCTCGGTATTACTTTTCGAAGTAGCTCTCCAAGCAGAAAAACCTGAGATCTTATACGCAATATAAAATACAATTTGCGATACGCACACACACACCTATAACATAAATTAACCAATGCACCACGAATTAAAATTCTATTGTGGTAATTATTGGGGAACACGACAAAACAATCGTTCGCGTCCAGAAAAATCGCGGACAAAAAGCTGAGCTAGAAGGATTCTAAGCGTTTTCCCGTGAATCCTCTTTGCGGTCGCTGTCCGGCGAAAAAACGATGTTCGAAGTTGCGAAATCCGCGCCGAGCACACAAGGATCTCCGGTTCGGGGAACAATTTCCCGAAAATCCGGTGGCGATCTAGCGGACCGAGCAAGCGGAACGTGAAAATCGCGCGTCGTCACGGTCGATCGCGGCTGGATGCGCTCGCGAGGAGCGGAGCCGAGCGGAGCGGTCTCGGGCGCCGCGTTTCCCACGGGCCTGGCTACCGGGGCGAAAAGGAAGAGAGGAGAGAGAGAGAGAGAAAATGGGCGGTGGAGGGAGAAAAAAATGGAAAACGAGCAAGCTGACCTTAATTTCTTGTCGGAAAAACGCGAGAGAGCTAGGAGAGCCGCATCGCGCGGAGCCGTGCCACGCCGCGCCGCGCCGGTTAGGGGCACGTGTGCACGTTGCACACGTATATGCAGGCGCGTGCAACCGGCGAGAGCACAGTTCGCGCGCTGGCGAACGGGGCGTGCTTTCGATACTAATGAGCCAGATTAGATGAACCGTTAGATCCGCGCCGCGATATAAATCACCGGTAAGAGTACGTGCGTTAAGGTTTCTGTTCCAATTACTTATGCACGCGTGTCCCGGATTCTTCCCCGGGTCCGACGAGATTGTTCGCCACGGGTTCGGAGATATGAGTTTACCCCGCCCCGTGGGAATTAAGCCGAGAACCCGGTAGATAGATTCCCCGACCCCCACCACCGTTGCAATAGTCTTTCGCTACGATATTTGTACTTTATACGCACCGTTTCAGAGATACTTCCGATACCGCGCGCCGCGCCGCGCCGCTCGCTTTACGATACCTTTATTTTCCGATGCGCGCACACTCGCCGAGCACGGCTTTCCGCTGTTGCTACTTTATTGCCGGCAGCTTTACGGTATCTCGGATAATCTTACGCGGATGAACCGTAGCGGTACGCTTTTAATATTTTTAGTTTCTTCGATGGATTCGGGATACGCTTTTCGCCTTACGCAGCCGGGCTTTCTTAGGTTGGCCCGCAGCGAGTAGAACGCCTTCGTTTACGAAAATGTCGTAAAAAAGCACAGAAAATGTAACAGGTCGTTGTAATGAAATTTTTGATTTCAACAATAGAAAATTAGAAATGTTTGTCTGCCTCCCCTATCGATTTGCTTTATTCTAATGTTAATGAAAGATGAATAATTATAAATTTGTTCGAGGGGTGAAAATCTAGAAACGATAGAATCGAGTAATATTTTAACTTGTAAATTGTCTGAACGATATCCACGTGGAGATATTGCATCCGAGTCGTTTTATACTTGTCGAGAATGATTGCTGCGCGCGGTATTTCCGTTTCTTACAGGATGTTTTTACGATATTCTATATCATCGTCTACTAAACCCCAGATTATGGGGTCCAACGGTTGCCCGCTGGTGGATATGGGCGAACAGACGCGAGACTGAAACCGTTTCTGACAGCAAGGGAATTGTTTAGGGCCGCTCGCGTAGAATCCAGCGAGAGGGATACCTGGAACTATCGAAGATCTCGGGGAACAGTCGGAAGCACAATGGTCCGAACGATCATCCGTGATAGAAAAAAAAATATATCCGTCGGCTCGAATTCCAGCGGAGCTTCAATACCTATATTTTCTCTCGTAAAAAAGACCGTAAATCCCTGCATTGAAAACAGGAAAAAAGGGCGACGAAGGGAGCGATAGCGCGGACCACGGTGAGCAGAAAAATTCGGAAAATCGATGGACGAAACCGAACAACCGAGGTTGTTAACTCTTTCGGGAGTCACTCTATAATGCGAACGTTCCAGGCAACCTGTAAAACCAAGAAAGAACAGTTGCAACCAGGAATTTCATTTTTCTGCACCCGAAATGTGGGATGACAGTGTCGAAGAACTATGATCAGTGTCACGTCCGGTAGTCCAGCCGCTGATAATAATTAACAATCAAAATATATTCTCAATCTTTTTCCGATAATGTTGCGCGCGAGAAGTAAAAACTGAATTTCATTATCATTAAGCATTCAAATATTGTATCGAGTTGTTTCTCTTTAATTAATTATATTCTATTCTTCTAAAAAAGAAACCATCCACTTTTTTCGGACGTTACAACAGTAATGTAGAAGGAAGTGACAGAACTTATATTAACTACGTTCGAGTAGAAAAATGCGAAACAATTTTCTTCGCGACATATGCATAAAAAGAAGCGTGGATTTCAGGAGGCCCCCACCCTCCCGTGACGGCTCACGACTCACAGTGTTCCTAGGGTTAATGAAGCCTCGTTACTGGTTTAACGCTTCGAAGCGCCGGTGGCAATCAGTATTAACTGTAGGATAAGTACAGCGACTTTCTTAAGGCCTCGTAAGTCTACAAGCTCTTCGTTAGGAGATTCGGGTCAAGCGCTTCGACAGTGTGGTCTACTTTTACGCGGGTCCAAATCCAGCGGGGACGAGCCAGCTACGGACAACGAAATTTCGAATTATCCAAACAACTGGACGAGTTAATTCCTAATAGAATTTTCGACTACAGCAATTTCAAGTACCAGCACAGCCTTATTTGTGTCTTCTCGCGGACGAATGATACGCGACACATGAATCGCAATCGCCCCGTGCGAAAGCGCGCTTAGGGCGTGAGGGGGTCAGTCGATCACACCCCCGGGGATATCGCGAGCACGAGATTTCCGGCACACCCTGTATAAGGAGACGCCGGAGGCCGAGCACACGATCGGGCTGATGACATTTAAAAGTGCGACGGGAAGGTATCGACCGGCGGAAAAGAGCGAGGGAGAAGCCGAGAGAGCTTTGAGAGAGGGAGAGACGTCGGCGGCGAAGCGAAACGGGAGCGAGGGAGACCGACCGTCGACCCAGACGAGAAAACTGCAGTGAAAGCCCGACTCGCATTCTGGGCCAGACGGAAGAAACACGAGGCAGACGGTGTAACGGCCTCCCTCTGTCTCGTTCCTATCGATTGTTCCGTCTCGATTCGCCTCACGGCTGGCTGGCCGCGTCCGCGCCGACACGCTCGTTTTTCCTATTTTTCTTCCCTTCCTGTCCCCCGAGGGGGCAACGACGCGACTTTCGCGCTTCTCCGCAGACTATGCCGACGCGACGAGGGCCGAATTCGCGATTACGCGAACCGCGATACCAACCGGAATCACGATGACGAACCGAGGGGGTGAATCATGACTCCGAGCGAACGACCGTGTCCCACTGATGCGCGCCGAGTGCACCGTTTCCTCGGATATTTTCTCAGGACGATGTTCTTATAACGGGAAAAGCTTAAATCACGGAGAGAGGTCGTTCCGTGAACACTCTAAGGATTTCTGTACACCTTGCAGACTCGAATAGATCTTTGAAAAGGTGTTACACCCAGTTTGCTTCTTGATGATTTGAACTGTTTGATTGATATTCGGTGTGCAATATTTTTGCCTTTACGCAATTGGAGTGTACAATGAGTCCTAGACTCACGCGGATTCTTATAAGCGAATCGGAAAACCAATTCCGAATTGTGAAATTCGCTTTTTTATTGCTAGAACGGGAGCTTTATGGTGTGTACATATGTGACAGAAGCGAAGATAAGTGTTTGCTTGTGTATAAATTTTCCATGGTACATATGTACATAGTTTCAAATGAGTACACACATGTAGTATGTACAAATCAGATTTTATAATATTAACAACGCGGTTCTTCGACTTGCGCGGCAAACGCTGGAACGAATTTACCGTGCAAGTGGAGGACTTACTTGCTGTGTGTGCAAGCTTGCAGAATACAAGCATTGCTTAAGACATGTTAGAAAAGCATTGACAACGTTCGTAAAGTAACGACAACAGAAATGTGCATGAAGATTCCCACTCACTTCGATTTTTGCAGAACAAAGTGCACGAGAAGACGATCGATCGATTAATCCTCGACACGAGAAAGAAGGATGAGGCTTAAAATTTTCCGAGAGACATCAAAGCCACGGAATTCCGAGGAACAACGGCCCCGACCAGGCGAGCGACGAGCTCGTTGCGAAATAAAGTGGCATTACGGGAGAGACGGTCGCGATAAACGTTCGCGGAGGAAGGAAAGGATCACGGCGTCGTTTTTAAAAAGATCGTCCGCGTCTTTCGAGAATTTATTAATAGATCAATTACACAGACGTATCTTATCAAGTTATTGTTGCCGCGGACTGAAAGGGCTTTGATTGCGTGGATGCCAGACAACGCACAGTCTTGATAACAGCTGCCAGAGAAACGGAGGCGAGTCGAGCGGCCGCGATAACACGTGCGCCGCGCGATTAAACGATTAAAAATCGATGTTTGCCGGATATCAAGTTTGCCCCATTTTCCATGGAGTTCGAAAAGGCGACCGCTCTGACGTCAATGATTATAGTCGCGGTTAATTAGCAATACTATCAACCCTCCTGATTAACCGACGCCGATTGCAATTCGCGGAATTCGTTCGGATAAAAACGGAATTTCTTCAGCGGAACATCTACCGAGGCATGCCAGCATGTAGACATTTCCAATTTGTAATTTAATTGGAATTTTCGTATCTTTCTTTATTCTGGTATGCATTCTTAATTAACTTGGATGGTAAAGTTTCATAGCTGTGCCACTCGCCGCGACAGAAAGCAGTTTCTTGCTAAACAAACTGAACACAACCATTCGATTTGAAACATATTTCACGGGTAGAGAATTCAATTTTTTTCATCGATTTAGTTTTAGGAACGTTGGCCCGATAGTTCGTTGTCCTGTGAATGTTACTTTATTTCGAATCGAATGAATTATTTATCTTCTTGGTATTTATAGATGAAACTTGTATTTGTGAATAACGAATCATATTTGGATTGCATCATTTGAAACCTACAAATTTGATTTTCACCTTTTTTCGTGTAGTGCTACTAATAATTCCTGCTGTATGAATAATCATATAGATAGACAAAATAAAAATTTTCTTAAAACGTTAAACAGGTTGAAAATAATGTAACGGTACTTTTTTTCAAACTCCTTAAATGGTTTTACTGTTTTAAATAACTTCTACTCATTTTTTTCACTCATTAAAACGTCTTGATCTCCAGAAATGTCGTAGAAGGGAAAAGTTTTCTTTCACCTAAAAAGAAACGCGTAGCATTCATGTTTGTTAGACTTCGTTTAAAATCTTCATCACGAGTCCGATTCGTTCGTCTTTTTCTATAATTTTTGTACGTGGAAAGTAATATGTCGATATTCTCCAATTCTTTTGATCTCTACACTGTTTTAGATGTGCTTGTTTTTACTACAATTTTTACTACGCATGAATGCATACAATCTGCAGCTTATTCTGAACGTACCAACCATTAAAAGCGATTGTTATGCGTTACGTTACACAAATTACAAGACATGAATTTATGTATTTCGATTTTTCGCGATTTTTATTCCCTAATAAAACAGACGAAAATAAGATTCGTTTCGGCACCGATATTCTAACACTTTCCGCTGTACTCGACGATTCCGCGTTACGGCGCGTAAGGGTACATTGAGACGGTAGCATTCATAATACATACATCCCCTAACTCGTATTTCGACCCCCATTTGCATCCCACAAAGAGACAGGCGTCCCTACAATGAATAAAAAAATGGCGTCCCTCGAAAGCGAGCGAGAGAAAGAAAGAAAGATAGAGAGAGAGAAGAAGAAACTGAAAAAAATGAATGAAAGAAGAAGAAGAAGACATACCACAAGGGCCATGTCGCGTGGTTTCGAACCCTGCACGTGAAGGATTCGTGCGCCCAGCTCAAGCAGCTTTCTCCTCAACTGTTTCACGGAGACGCCGAGCGTCTGCATGCAGCGACGCCTCAGCTTCATTTGAACCGCGCCGCCAGGTTGTCGACGTGCTGGAAACCACTGACCGTCAGCTGTCAAGCTGGCATAAACACTGGCACGGTTCTTCGACCCCGTAAGGTTGGCTACGACCTAACCTCTATTCCCAAAAATTCCTCACTGGTCACTTGTCTTTCTCGGTTGTCGTCGGCGACAGACGACCGACTGCGTCTCGTGTTTCTTCTCGGAACGATCAACGCCGTATCTTCTCGGGCGCACTTGTTCCGCGTTCCTAACCTCAAAAATCGCCGGAATCCAAGTGTCATAACATGGACGCGGCGCGCGATCTCGTTCCCTGCGGGTTGCTGATGTCGACGATTGATCCGGTCGGTACAAAAGGAAACGGCCTCGTTTCTGCTTAATTCGATCCGGCACACCGGATCCCACTTGACCACACACAGAGGCCTTACCGTTGTTCAACGAGAGAGCGAGAGAGAGAGAGAGACTTGACACACGCGTGTCCGTTCTCTCTCTTTTATTTCCCGCGGCCCACCGATATTTACAGAGCACTTCTGCCGACGCGCGGCGGCGCACAATCGGGTTACAGTCCCCGCAAACCGGAGAAAGAAAAAAATAAAAGAATCCGATGGAATTCTTGCGAGACGTTTACTATGGAGTCGACAGGCTCGGTTGTTGTCTCGCGTCGAACGGAAAGGCCGGCAGCACACGCGTAGATCTTTTGACAGCTTCGACCTTGACTTTCGAACGGCCGACTCGTTTCTTCTCGCTCCTTCGATTCCGCCAGGCGATGCTGTTCTCCTCTAGTGTGTCTAGACACACACCGTACACTCGACTTCCTCGAGACTCGACTCCGATTCGCAGCAGTCGGCCTGTCGCCGTTTTTTCTATCCGCCGGTCACACTCGCTCGCAGAACAGAGGGGAAGAAACACACACGCACGCAACCGTGGCGAAAAGGACCGCGGACTATTTGGCCGCGTTCCCGCCGCTGCGCTGGCTCGAGCAGAAATGTCAGTGGCGTGTCGTTGCGACAGTCGTATACTGCCGGTGTCTTCGATGACACGGAATCTCGTCGTTCGTTAGCGGGGACGGACGGCTCGGTAGACACAATACCAGTCGTCGCGAGGCGTTCACGAGAACGTACACGCACGCACGATCCAGCGAAGGAATGTAGAAATTAACGAAATTGAAAATCACTGCAACGGAACACACGTTTCTTTGTTTTTTTTTCCCCCGAAGTTACACGAAGGACGCTGACTGCGCCTGAGTCTCTTGTGTGCTCGCACCGCGCCGCGACGACAAACTAGAAAGCGGAACCTGTTCCGCGATGGAAAACCGCGGACAAGGGTATCGGTATATCCAACGTGTTCCAAGTCCAGCGGCAGACTGAATTCGTCCGGTGGCTGTCAGGCCGCAGCACCGTCGGCGACGAGCGTTACCCCCTCCCCGCCGATTCGTCCCTTTCCACCGAACCCCCACCACCCACCGTCGGCGCAGCGGTCGCGTTTACCCCCTTCCCCTAGCCCCTCCAACCCCTACAACCGAGACTCACGATCGTTTTCCATCCTCGTCGAACGCACTGGCAGACGCTGGCTGTACGCGCGCGCACACACACCGATCATCTTCGCTCGTCTGTGTGTGCGGTGCAGCGGGTGTCCTGCGTGCAGCGGTATCAGTGCGCGCGTATCGACGGCTACGACGGTGTGTGCGAACCATACGCGCACGCATACACACAGACGAACCCAGCAGCCGGTTAAGCCGGTATGTCGTAGCGCGACGCAAAAATCATCCGCGTGGCGGTGTCGACGATGATATCCCCGCGGCAGGACGGCGAGGCGCGTTGTTATATTCTGGAAGGAGGGGAACGACGGCGCGACAAGGACTCGACACGGTGACACCGCGAAGTTTCATCTGGCCCAGGAAACGTTTAATTATTCGCTCGCAATCGCTCGAACTTAATTAGACCAGAGCTGGCTTTTAAGCATCGGATTATCGCGCACGGCTACCGCCAACAAGGAACCCGCACTTTTTCTCTCTCTCTCTCTCTCTCTCTCTCTCTCTCTCTCTCTCTCTCTCTCTCCCGAGGATCAGCCGCCTTTGCCGAATGACACCGACCGTCCAATCGGTGCATGTTGTCGAAAATTTTCGAGACAAATTTCCAGCCAGGTTCAAGTAAGTAACTTGAACAAGAGGCAGCTTTAAAACGTGCCGGTGATTATGAAAATGTTTATTGTTAGACCGCGTATCTTTATGGAAAATAAAAAATGCTTGCATCGATTGCAAGACACAGGAGCCAAATGGAAGTCCCTTTCTTCTTTTAATTGTCTTATTAAGCTGAAACGAATACACTGATGTCGTTAAATCTTCTTAGTTGGTCCATTGCTGTAAATTGTACGTGTCCATTCTCTTGATAAATGCATAAAATCCGCATTCTACTTATTATGTATCACGTCTGTGTATCAGAAAAATATTTGTTTTATCATAACCAGACGCAAAAGCCGAAATATCGGGAAGAGTAGATTGTAGGTTGAAGAGACTACTGTATCGCAGAGGGTTAATTCGAGAAAATTCTAATTACAGCGACGCCTCCCACGCTCGCCATCAGAGGATTGCATTTATGTACCGATGTCCGTGTGTTGTCCGAAACAGTTCATTGAGTGTCCCTGCACCAGCAGCCATAGTAGAATCCTTGGAGCGTGGAACGCTCCCTTGCGTGCACTTTGGCATGCTCGTGGAGCCGCCAAATAATTCACATTTAAATGAACCAGAAAGGAGCGCAAAGTGCAAGATCGTGATTGTCGCACGTGAAGAGAGAGAGAGAGAGCCTGGTTCTTTCATGCGAACCGGTACGCTGCAGTACGTGACGCGTGGTAGCGGACCGCGTAGCGAAAGAGAGAGAGAGAGAGATCGGTAAGAGACTGAATATCGGGGAACGTTTATTCTTTCATTGTACATTAGAAATTCCCCTTCCCGGTTTCAATCTCTCTTTCTCCGACAACTATGTCTATCTCTCTCTGCCCTTCTCTCCGGGGCCGATTTTCGAGGGGGGTTACCATCGGAGGGTCATAAAATTTTCACCGGCGATGAAACGCACGCGGTCACGGGCACCGCGCGCGCGGAAAGTAAATTACCTTTCGCCGGCAGCGCAGAAGGTAAAACCCCGGAATTTCGAGTGCCGAAATCTCCGAAAGGAGGAAGGAGGTGCACGATATCTCTCCCTGGGGCGGGGGAGCGAGCGCATGCGCAGCTGTGTTCCAGTACATTCACTCGCGCGAATTATTCTCGTCGACTGTGCTCCAGCCGGTTCCATTAATTCGAGTGCGCCACTCTACCCTGTAGAGGGTGAAATTACCCTTGAAATTATAACAGGTTGATACTTCAGCCGCACCGGCATCGACCGTCAGGTTGCCAGGATCGATAGCGGCCGTTCGATACCGCGTTCTACCCGGCTACGGCACCGTCGGGAGTCCGTGCACCGTCGCGGGCGTCGTTTAGAGAATAGTTCTCAATTAACCACGCAAGGAATGACAACGACAAAAGACGGTGGTGCTGCTCGTCGAATCGTTCAACTGGCAGGTCTCGCAATCGGATAATCGCCGGCTGCCAATTAAGCTCCCACCGCGAGCGATCGCGGCGCGATTTTCAGGCATTTCGTAACTTGGTCGTCCGGCCTCGATCGCGCCGGGTGTCGCGCACCGGCCAACGGAACAGAAGCAACGGGCGCGGAGAACGCTCCTCCGGCTTCGACCTCGATCGTCGCGCAAAAGGACGCGTCTCTCTTCCTGAAGGTGCCACGCGATGAGACTCCCTGGTTCTCGATCGCGGGCAAATGCGGCCCGTCGAAGCCAGCCGGTGCGATGCGACGCGCAGACGACCACGCACACAACGTTCCCCTCGCCGCAGCACTACCAGACGCAGCTGACCCCCACCAACGTTCTGGTGTCCTCACACCAAGAGGCCGAAGCCTCACAGACGAATTCTCACACCCGCGCTTCACGGGAGCGACGAAGCGCCGCCGCGGAGCAAGCGGGACAGAGAATACAGGAGGTAGAGAGATACTCGCCGAGAGATAAGGAGAGGACTCAGACAAGAGAGAAAGAGAGAGAGGGAGAGCCGCGAAGAAGACAGTCTGGCTAGAGATCTCCGCATACGGTCTCGCTCGCGACGCACTCCGTATAGACTCGCCTTAAGGAACTCCGATGGCTGACCTTTCCTCGTGGCCAAGGTCGCGCCACGACGAACCGCCGCCTGCTGCCTCCAATGTCGTTTTGACTGACTGCGATCCGTGTTTTGACGACCGGCGGCGGCGGCGGCGGCGGCGGCGGCGGCCGGTCCTCGGGTTGCGCGCACGGATACACATGACACACGGTCAGACCGCAGAGAATTGTTTTGTTGCTCTAGGAAGAAACTGCCCGCGAACCGGCTCAGGACCGAACTTTTCCATTACACGTCTTCCTGGGACCTTTTAGCGACCTCCCCTCGTATTAAATTCTCGCTCGCAGCCAGAGGGCGCGTATTTTCGATAGCTGCACCGGGAGACTGCTCTCCCCAGGGAACACCTAGGCGGAGCAGCCGCATCCGTACGAACCCGGAGACGTAAACGCAATTACGTAATTCATTTTTCGAGCTTCCACGAAACGGCTGCGAGTTTCCGGGTAGCCCTGGAGGACGCGAACCTTCGGGGAACGTCTCTCTATCCTAGGGTAAACTTTCCCGTCGACGATTTCGTGCGTTCTCGGCAGCCGGCGTGGCGTTCCGCGCGGATACCCGCCGCGAGCTCCCGGATCCAGCCAGTTCAAACATTTTCGTTGTACCGGCACGGTGCGGCGCAACTTTCCCTTTCACGAGATCTATTAGCCGCGACGCGACGCGACTCGACGCTGCGAGGGAGACCCCGATCAAAACAACCGAGTCGGTCGGGAACGCGCCGTGCAGATCTCTCTCTTTTGTCCTCTGGTATCGGGCTATCTACGGTGACGACAGTGGTGTGCTGCTGGTAGATGCGCTGATGGCGGCGATGACGACGTCGACGACGATGACGCCGACGACGACGACGACGATGGCGGCGGTGACCTTATCGCTTGCAAGTGAACGAGAGAGCGCGTGTCTGGCCTGTGCGTGTGGACGCGGCTTAATACACACCGAGAGAGAGAGAGAAAGAGAGAGAGAGGGACAAGAGGGAGAGAGAGATGCAGGGAAGGAGGAAGAAAGAGAGAGAGTCGCACGAGGCAGCAGTTGTGCGCGCGAGTGTACGTCTGTGTGCGACGATCGTTGCGAGCGTGTGCGCGCCGTCTAGACAGGAGGTTGTTGGAGCCGAACGAGGGTCGGCGGAGAGAGGCGAAAGACGACGCTGGGTTGGTGGGATTCGTACGGGGGGAAGGTGGGGTGGACGAGGGGATGGGGAAAGACGGCGGGGAGGAAACAGGCAAGGCAGCAAAACGAGATAGTGGGGAGGTATGATAACCGGCTATCATATCTCAGGGCCGCTGCTACGAGTCCGTTTCCCCTTTCTTCCCCGAACGATCCTTCTCCTCCTTTGCTACGTCTGCCCTCGGTATCCTCCTTCGCCCTCCTGTTCATCGTCTCGACGCTGCTGCACCGATCGGTGCAGAGCAATCTCTACCTCCACCACTCTGCTTCTGCTTTTCTTCTTCTTCTTCTTCTCGTTTCTCCTCCTCCTCCTTCCTCCTTCTCGTCTTCGACTGCTGCCGCTGCTGGTGATGGTGCTTCTTATCCCTCGCTCCTTATTCCTTTTCTTCGACCACCTCGCCTCCTTCTTCCTTACTAATTTTCCTTCCTCTTCCTTGCCCTTACAAATCGACTTCGCCGCGACGTGGCCCAGACGGAACGCGATAACTCTGTCTCTCTGCTCCCTTTTTTACCCTTGCCCTTTTCTTCTCTTTCGATTACGCTCGACTCGCCTTCCCCTTTACCCCGCCGTACGCCATTCCGCCACCACCACCATCGCCACCATCGCTTCTCCCTCGATTCCCACCCTTTCCCCCTACCCCCCTTTTATTTGCCCTTCGCGAGAGACATCGCGCTGCCTTATCGCGGGGATGGGGTTGCGCCGGCTGTGCCGTGCTTCCAATCAGACCCCTGGAACCGGTACGCGTCGTTCCGAGGGACACCGGCATCCTGAATCGAGGCCGACTCGAAAACGACGCCCGGACGCTCGATAACACCCTGTCCTTTCTACTGGGAATCGGTCCACGCGCCTATTTTCCTCGGTAGCGTCGCCTAATTCCATTCCCGATACTTGTGCAGACACCCTAACAAGGGAAGGAGCCCAAGTGTCCGACTTCGATTTTGATAATCTTTTGTGAGACGATGGTGTATGGATCCCGAATGATGTCTGCAAAATATTCGGTGTAGTTACTCAATTGTTTTAAAGATATAAACAATTGAACTTTCACGCAACCTGCTTACACGGCTAATGGAACTTCGAAAACTTGCGCTGCAAATCATGGTTGTATATCAACAAGGTACGAAAGTTTAATTGTTTATACCTTTAAAACTATTGAGTAACTACACCTAATATTTTTTGCAGAAGTCATTAGGAATCCATATACCATCGTCTCACAAAAGATTATCAAAATCGAAGTCGGACACTTGGGCTCCTTCCCTTGTAAGTTGCCATGGATCGACAAACTGAACCGGAATCTGTACCTAATACATACCCTTCAGGCAGTCTCGTCTACTACATTGTTTATAAATAATTTTGTAAAGTTTTCTTTTCCCCCATAAAAATCCGCGGTCGATTTATTTGCTTCCCGCTACAATTATTTACGCGCATTTTCGCACGCGGCGTACGTTGCCGCGCAAAGTTGCAGAATCGCGCGGGCTTCAGTTCAAGCGTGATCCGTATCAATGGAACAGCAATTTGCGGTCGAAGGTACGCGGAAATGGAATTAATAGAACCCTCGATAATGCACGATAAATCTTACATGTTCATGCGCGATTACGCTCAGATGACCATTTGAAACGGTTCCACATTTCGATCGATTGAATTTCATCCACGAATGAATGCGGCTATTTACCCTGCCCCAAGATCAGCCTCCCGTTCACATAACGCGCTTCACGGTGACTTCGACGCTCGACGAAGGTTTCTATAATTTGCTAATGGCGTTCGTGCGAGCGATTCGCTCGAACGTTTGCAAATAAACGGCCGATCGGAATGTTTGCAAGCTGCGTTCACGCCGTGCTCGAGATGGCAGATCCGACGAAGAAACAACAGCCACAGCCGATGCAGTGTATATTTTGAAAAAAAAAAAATCAAGCACAATATCGGGGGACACGGATTTCTTTCGCTTTTATAAATTATCCCCGGGCTTGTCCTCGCAGCTGGCTCTCGGCAGACTTTCCTTAAACACATGTCACTCATCCCACTCAGACACGCGCGTATCTTCCCATGCCAAAAGCCGCGCTTTCGAAACTCGTCGCCGACTCATGTCACGGACCAGGATAAATATTTTAATCCAGGAAACGGAGAATCTCACTGTACACGGAAAAAGATGTTGCCACACACCGTCTCGAACCAGAACGCTGCCTTCTTCGCAGTGTACTTATCACAAAATTGCCGTTATTATTTCGAACGCACCTGGTACGTTAAGAAATTTCTTAAATTAGATTACTTAAGACCGTCTGTTGGCTCACGAGTAAAATGATTATAACTTATTAGATATTAACGATCCACTGTTTATAACACTCTATAGCTTGAATTTTTCTTACGGATGTAAAAAGGATTATGTACATAAAATTAGAGGATAGAGGATTAAGAACTCCGAGTAACCGCAGGTAACAGACGCACGCGTGTCGCACGAAAGAAGAGGATGTCGAAACTAATATCTAAATTAGTCACTGCCAGCTCTGATTGCCATTCGACAGACTCGAAAATCGCCGGGGATTGGAACGATCACCCCAAACGACTGCGACGCATCCCCATAGATTGATGGTCCCGGTAACGAGGAAAAGAGGTTCCGGCTGTGGGATCGAAGCTAGGCGGTGAGTCTGCGTGGCCGAACCGGTCGAACGAAATCCGCGCAATTATGTCAATCGCTCGGAGAGACGCTATTCGTCGAGTCGATTATATCACCGTCCCCGACACGGTGGCGTTCCCTCGCAAAAGGCTTCGGCTCGCCGCGGCAGGGTAACGAGGTATCAAAATCCAGTTTGATCGATGTCACGAGCAAACGTGCACGCGGGACAAAGTGAAACGTGAACTCGAAAACGTGTCTCGGGCCGAGCAGATCGCAGAGAGCGGCGTCGTTCGCCGGCATATCCTGATCGTCCTGGTTGCTCGGCCAAGCCCAAGCCCGGTCAAGCCCGGCCCGGTCCAGCAACGAGCTTGCACACGCTCGAGCGCGGATATCGACGCTCGTCTCGCTCGTCTCGCTCGTTTATTTTTTCCCGCCTCGATCGGGTGTCGTCCACCAGGCTCGAGAGCACACCCGGGAGACCAATATCGGCCCACGTCCATTTCGCGCGCGGCAGATTATTTCGAATGTCGTTAGAACAGCCCGTGGAGCCAGACACGCGGAACCCGAGCGACACGTAGGTCAGGTATACCTCCATTCGCCCGGAGCGTCATCGATGTCCTCTTCCATTCTTCTTCTTCTTCCTCTTTTTCCCACCATGATCGTCCTCCGCAGACTATCGATTTCATCAAAAAGTTTAGGCGCGACAATCGCGCCTCCTCTTCTTCCCGCTCCTCTTTTTTTTCCGACGCCCGGTCCTACACTCTTTCTTTTTTCTTTTTTCTTTCTCCCGTCCGTTTCTTGTCCTTTTGCCCCATCCGGCGAGGAGAGGAGCGCATCGTTGCGCGCTGGAATCCTACACGGAATCTCGTAAAATCTTTTATATGCCTGTGGGCCTCGCGTGTAACGACTCCGGCGAAGGTGGCGAATATTCGACAGAGAAGACGTTTATACCGCGATATTTGCGCTATAAATTTTAATCCCCCTTCCTCGATGGGTGTCTGCGTTCCGGCACGACGCCCTCCCCTCGCCTCTGCTGCCCCTGCTGTATACCCGACGACGACAGCCGTCCGATAAAACCAGTATCGTCGAGGATTTTCGAGATTAGAGGGACTCGCCCGAGAATTCGCGAGCATTGTAACGACAAAGGCCGCGAGCATTATCGATCTCTCTCGATAAGACGCCGCGCCGCCGGGCTTCCTAGGGACCGACGCGACATTGATAAACTCGTGTAGGTGTTCGCGATTCGTTCGGTGAATATTCTTTCTCGCGGACAACTCGACCAACCGGTTAATTAATTTCGCTGTGCTCGGTTCTCCGGATCACTTTGTGGAACGTGTTCTTTTCTGAGATGATCAATAATAGACTCGACGCGTATATGTCATTGGCAACCGTGCGGACAGTGAAGCAAACGCAGATGACAAATTTAAATGAAGTACACGGTTTATTTATAACCGAACTTGTTCATCGCCGATGATTTTCTCAGGTTTTCGATGCAACCCTTGTCCGGAAGTGTAATTGTTGCTAATTGTAACCGCCCGCAGCCTTATGGTCGCTCGTGCCGTACTATAATCCACTTGCACATGCAGTAAGCTGGTCTCATTAATAATAATAACCATAATGAAATATTCACGAACTATTTCGGTGCCGTTCTGCATATTACAGTCATCGAGTTTCGTACGTTAATTACGAACGTACCAGAAATGACAGGCAGATTGATCGAGCTGGTGCCGAGCAAAGGATGTGAAATTAATAATAACGCAACCGATGTCGGTGGTACACAAAACGCCCCGATAGTACTGTATTTCCAATATCGCGTTTAGATTAGATTTACTTTTTCATTAGCGAGATCGAAATTCGAATATCACGCGGGCGCACACAAACATTTCCGAATTAAATGTTAGAGTAAAGCAAACAGGTCGTTCGAGGCTGAATTTTCCTTCGATTTGTTCGCCGTACGTCGATCATCTCCGTTCGGAAATCGATTTCAATTGTCCGGGAGATATTCAGTGAGGAAGCCCGTTTCTTTGAACGACACCCCGAGCTGATAGCGAGGCGCGCGTCGTTCGCGCTTCACGCTGAACGATAGCTCCCGTATTTATGGATCGGCCCGCATTCATCAGCCCGGTCCGGCATAAATTATGGAATTTATTTGCGCCCGTCGATATTTATCAGCGGGCCTCGAACAAAAAAGAGGCCGCTTAATTTATGCCCGGCGTCGCCGGTGACCGCACGCGCTCTTACCCGCACTGGGAATTAAAATAAAGCAGCGCTCGAGGGTCGACGCCACACCGCGCCGCGTCGGCCAGGGTGAGAGACTCCGTGGGAGAGGGAGAGACTCTAAATCGAGTTAATTCGCGATCAATTTTACTGCCTCGATCATTCCCTTCCCAAACATGGCCACCGACACGAATATACGATCGTGGTCACGATCCTGCAAAAAAATAAATTCAGAGTCGAACCGCGCCGGCGAGTGAAAATTCGAGAACCAAATTCCCCTCGAGATCAGTCGACCCTTAGCACTCGATTGTTGACTCGGAGTCACGACTCAAAAATTGCTGTACCATTATCCAAAATATTGTTTACATTTTTTTTAATCTGTTGGCATCTCTACTCGATTACACTTAACATTTAAGTGTTGTATGAGGTATTATATCAATTTCATATCTAGAAAACGAAAAGAAATCATATAAAATGGAATTATTCTAGCTAGGAAGAAATGTTACATTTTCGAGCTAAAATGGCTCCGAGGTAAAAGGGTGGAGCGATATATGTATATATTCTATTGTGTTGGCAAGAAAGTAATTTCGGTATATTAAGGCGAAATAAAACTGAATTTCTTTATTCAAGCGATGAATTCAAATCAATAAAATATTTCGTTATTTATTCTTTTTGGCAAAAGATCATCGAACAAAAGGGAGAATATCTTATTCACATTAAAATTCATTGCTTGAGTAAACAAATTTGGCTCTATTTCACCTTAAAAAACTGAAATTACTTTCTTGCCAACCCAATGAATCAGGTTAATTCGTGATTAACATTTTAGGTTCGGCAATTGTCGCGCAAAGCTCGGCCACAAAGTGAATTACGATCGGGTGTTAGGTTAGTGAAGGACATTATTCGACGGTGAGCTGATTGGGGGATGGAAACCGGTGAGATTCACGATCAGCGTTTGGCCTCGAACGTTCCTGCCTAAAATCGGCCACGGAAAGTGAGCGCGGACGGGATCGTGCGCGGAGCGAGCTCCTGAACAAAAGAAAATTTTTGCAAAGGGTCGACGACACCGCCCCCGGGAACCCGAATCGATACTCGAAGGGGTAATTGTCTTACGGTTCGACCTGCGAAAGCGAAAGTTACTGCCGGTCGATACACGAAGCGCGGACTATAAAAAAAGACCGGAGAAGAGGAGGCAGGAGATAAGAGACAAAGAGGAACGCCGGGAGGCTTTTGTCGTTCTATTAATAACGCAATCGCGGCGAAAATACCGTGAAAGAAAAATATTGTGCAGTCTCGGCCGATAGTTGGAAAGCCTCGACCCGTTCATCGATATCGACTGATTCCGATCGATTCGGTGACTCATAACACCGTCGATTCCACGCACGAGATATCGAGGATCGTTTATCGCGACACGGACGCGCGAGCGCGCGGCGAGGTACGAGCTCGCGTGATAAAACGATGAGACGTTCGGGTTTCCGGCGATTTGCGTGGGTCCACCCATGTACCCTGTTATCTTTAGTGGCTTTCGGGCCTGGGACGTCTCGATCCCAGTGAAAGATCGACCGAACTTTCTATAAATTGAAATTCCTGACAAGCGACTTCATCCGCTCGCCAACATGCGGCACCCATCGTCCTCGTCGCTCTCAATTATTTTTCATTTTCTTGCTGTTTTGTCCGGGTATGCGTTATTAACCCCTCTACCGTTACAGTGATTAAAACTTTAATTTTTTGTATGACTAAATGTCAAATATCTCGTGAAGTGTTGTAAGACAATAAAAGGGATCGATTGGTTTAACAAATACATTGGGTTCCATTAAAGAATAAAAGTGCAATCGCACTTGGCTCATACGAAGTTAGGTGTATTATGACTAGAACTTTAAGAATGTGGAAACAAATGTCGTTCCCAATGATGGTCGCGTTTGTTGATCTGAAATAAATAAAAATCGTACTAAACTCTGGTATTTTATATTCTCGCCTTTTTTTGAAAATTTTCAGTGATTTTTCTCGTTAAAAAATTGCAGTAGCTTGTCCCAGTTTCCAGAATCAACTTGTACGTAAAAGTATGTAGAACTTTAACAAGCAGAATTTCAGCAAAAAGATGTTTGCACCAAGGTTTTCAATCGAATGTGTTATTTTTAGCTTGTTACGTTCGAGTTCTGGTTCTCGCAATCGATGCAAAGGATTTTTCTGTTGCGTAAAGGTCTACGTATAGTGTATATCGATAACTGTCCACTCAGCAGACAGAGATTGTTCGAAGCAGCCTAGTAGACTCGCGGACGCCAGATTTCTTCATCGAACTATAGATAGACCTATATCAACGGACCGAGAAACCGCGGAACAAACAGTCTACCGTGTGGGGGAGACGCCCCGACATCGCCAGTTTCTCAAATAACAAATTACCATTCGTCATCCAGCGAATCGCTCGACTTTGATAATTAATCGAGCCAGCTCATTGATTCTGCCATCGCTCCGAAAATATCCTTCGGCAACTGATGCTTCCGGGATTGCGCAAGAAACACGACATCGTTATCGCGATCTTGAAAATGCGAGTTCCCTTAAGAGAACCCATGGAGATCGCACCATTTTTAATACAGATCACTAGACTGCGGACCTTTATGCATTTATGAAGAAATTCATTAGAGATTCCATCATTCGGCAACATGTAGCTGTCGCAGCTTTATGAGAATAGGTACAAGCGCAGCTTTACGCTTCCGAATAATATAAATTACGCCTCGTAAAACTTTTGAAGGCGACTGCGGCCTAGATTGATCTCTTATCTAGCGCTTTTGCCTACTGAAAAACCCCATGGCATGCATTATCGAGAAATGAGAAGGCGCATCTGGAACCCTTGCAATCCTGGAAACGAGTCTACCCCCTTAAGGGATGAAATCAATTCTAATGTTATTCCTACCGCCCACAATCAATGCAAAACATTTTTATTTTGCATAAGGATCCGCAGCTTACAAATCACAAAATAAGACAGTCGAAAACTTGGAAATAAATCAAATGACTAACTAACAAGGGGGCGGGGTGTTCAGAGCATGATCGCCGGACACGTCGTGTAGTATTTCACGCGGCTATCGACCGATCGAAGCCAGCCGCCTAGGCTAGACGCGTCGGACCACGGTGTTTCGCAACCAATCGCGAGACCGTGTCGTCGGTGTTCCTGGAGGACAGGTGTCTGTCGAAATCGTGGGATCGCTGCTCGCGACACAATACGCGGTCGCAGGGACGCGGACCTGCAGCTCTGCAATCGACGTCGATCGACGGGTGTCGTTCCACGCTCCAGCAAGTTATACAACAGGCCGAGGACAACGGAGAAAATTCCACCGAACGGCTCCGAACGAAAGACTGTACAGCTCGTACGTATAAAACCCCAGCTTTTACTCTTTTACCCGGGCCGTCGCGTCGGAGCAAAATCTGAAGGTTTCTCTCCATTTCTACATTGAACAAATAGCGGCATTTGCTTTTACAATATTTATTACCTACTATTAGCAAAATATTGGGTTGGCAAGAAAGTAATTTCGGTATTTTAAGGTGAAGTCGTTTCTTAACGTGGATATCCCAGCTCTTAACATTTTACATTCGAATTTCAAAAGTTCAGAAATATCATCTTCTTTCATACATGGATTTCTGACTAATATATCAACAATTAGTGCATCTTCTCTATTGTACAAAATCCACGTACTACCAAACGCGTGCTAATTACTTCTCTCTTCCTCATTCAGTCTAGCTTACATGTATTTAACCACATTTACAAAAGTCTTATAGTTTATAAAATAATAGTCGACTTTTTATGCTTTTCCATCCGAACCGGTTTCCATTTTTAATCTTACTTGTATGAATTTATCGTTTCATTCTAAGGTGAAATAAAACCCAATTTCTTTTTATTCAAGCAATGAACTTTAATCAATAAAATATGGAGATCTTTTGTTATCTTTCTGGTAGCTTCACAATTCCGCGCTCATGAAACTCCTGCTCCTTGTCGGCAGAAAACTGATCCAAGTGGGATTTCAGGTCATCGCACACATCATTTCACCGTACAATACCGAAATTACTTTCTTGCCAACCTAATATTACGTAGAAGAAATCGAGTGTTCACTATTTACTTGTACTTAGAAGCATTTAATTGTATTATTAATGCGCCGCCGCGGTTTCGACAATCAGCGTCTGGCAGATAGTCGAGTGCGTTTGTACTACACGGAACGAAGTACATGGATGGTGCAGCTGATCAGTGGGTTGGGTGATTGATTATTAATCGATCAAAAGTGGCACAAGGCTGCTTTTAAAATCTGCTTTTCACAAAATGATTCAGGATAACGTTATAATACGTATAAATGTATAAATGTCATAATACGTCCTATCTTCCTGTCGACTTTATTTTTCGAGGGCTCCTCGGCTGCGCAATCAGCGTGCGGATAAGTTCGGTGGCGCGACAATACTCGAAATCGCGCTGGGTCGAGTCGGGTCCCATAATCGAAATCTCCGGGTCTCCACCTGCGTTCCCGGCAGTTCCATCTATTTCTAACCGCTTGTCGAATGGATTCGCGCCGGGGCGATCAGCCGGCAGGCTTTTTAATCCTCCTGAAAAGCGGGTATCAACAATTGGACTCGGTCGGTGCTCGCGGCGGGTTGCCTTCCTCGCAAAAACCGGCGGATACTGCCGATCCGCTTCTCGCATGGTGGCAGACGCGAGACGCGGAGAGGTCGGTCACCCTGGCGAACATCGGCCAGGCGGAGGCAAAGAAAACGTTCTCTGCCCGCGAGAAGACGAAGACGAAACTGACCGAAGAACAGGGAGAAGAAGAAGAAGAAGAGGAGGATGAGGAGGAGGAGGAGGAGGAGGAATAATGGAAGAAAGAGGCTGACCAGTCGCACGGCCAGTCGCTGCGTCTGCAGTCAACTGCGTCTCCTCTTTCACATGTCTTCCCCGTAGCGGCGGTCGTTTCTCCTGAATCCTTCGTGTCCCCTACCCGTCGTCCACCCCTGCTCTCCCCTCGTCCAAGCCCGTCCGACCAACGAAAATCATTCTCGTACGACGCACGAGAATTTCTCGGCGAACTTGTATCTCGCGCGACCCCGAGGATCGCGAATATTTTCGCCTGATATCGCAACTCGGACGCGTTTATCGGAACAGCTGTTTGCTGCCGCCCAACCAAACTCCGGAGAGGCGTGAAACTTCGTTGAAAGTTAACAGATAGGGAGCCGACACCGAGATTAGCGCAGTCGACACCTGCCAGAACGCGTCAGCAACCGGAGATCTCGGTTGCGAGGACCGGGCGCGTCGAGATTTTTAGTGACTCGGTAGTATAGCAGTGCACGGTTTTTACATCGGGTCCTGTCTCCTATCTTCGTCCGCCGAGGTGGTTTCACCGAGCTCGGGACACTGAGCAATGGAACACGAGCGGGACAATAAGCTTCCGAAAAGACGTGCGATCTTTTGGATTTTCCTTAGATCTTTTCGGAAATGTGCGCTACTGTATACATACAGGAATGTATAAAACGTTGTGAAGCACGGTTTCCCGCCAAGGTCTCCAATTACTCCGCAAGATGACTCGTGACTGGGAGTTCGAGAAAGTCAAGTTGGATGACCGCAGGTGATTGGAAGACGAGAGAGAGAGGCGCTCGCAGGAACCACGGTTTCTCGGAACCGCTATCGGTTCTATTTAGAATCGAATTTATTACGGGCGATGACTCGATGACTACTAGTTATCGGGCCGGGTCCGGTCCGAGAGACAAAGAAGCCGGCCAGCTGTTCGCCGATCCGCTTAATGGACTTTGGCAAGCCCGACGGCTACTGTGCGCGTTACGAACGCCTAATCCTTCCGACTATCGGCAGGTCATCTCGTTAATAAATTACGAGGTGTCGATCGTGCGGCAGCCGCCGCCGAGGTGTTTCCTAACGGGACGAAGATCGCACACACACGCGGACCGTGGCCACGCGAATCGCGTGAGCCGATTCGAACGATCACGGGACGGTTCACGGTCTTCCTGGTGATAACGCCGGAAGCCTCTTTCTTGACCTTTTCTCCGTTCGGTCGCATTCTTCCAAGAATTTCGATAGCGGACACCCGCGATACCGCGACCCGAACCACGGCCGAGAGTTCAACGGATTTGTCGTGACGACCATTAACGCGATACCACGAATCGCAATATCGGCAGACAGCCGAACAAATTGGCCCGTTTTTTGCCGACCGTGTGGTCCGTAGAAGACTCCAGCCACTATCCGGGAAGCTACGATTTTCCTCCATTTTACTGTTCAAATCTTTTAGCACGGTTGCGTTACAGCTTTTGCTCGTATTCCTTCAGTCAAATGATTTTTGGCTGATCTTAATCGGTTCGGTGTGAATATAGCTATGGTGAAAACCAAAGGAGATTGAGGATCTAGATTACTTACAAAACGACGGTATTTTGAAGACTAATTACCGATTTTATCATTTCTTTTGGCCTTTAAAAATTTTGTTTCGTGCAATAACTGGGTATACAGGGTGAGTCACCTAACGTTGCCACCTCGAATATCTTTGTTGTTTTTAAAGATACGTCAAATGTCTGAAGGACAAAGTTGAATGGTTCAGTCGGGCTCGATAATCTTTTTATGTGATTTTTTTAGAGATATCAAGGTCACCTTAATTTTTTTAAATGGAGGCACTCTTTCTTAAACACCTACAATGATAGTGCCTTTCATTAGGAATTCAGTGACTATAATTACCCATGCACGTATAAACTTTCTAAGTAGTCCATATAACGGACGCAGAACATTATTATTTTGCATTAACCATTAAAAATTCGCAGTCTACTCGTTAATCACTCACTAATTTTCGAAGCCCCTTATTTGTAGACTTGGGCTTTAAAAACAACAAAGATATTTGAGGTGGCAACGTTAGGTGACTCACCTCGTATGTGCTGAAGATCCTCCGAAAATTTCAAATCAATTAGAGTCTGGGGAAGGGGGGATCGCTGGTGGATGGCACAGGGCTTATCACAGACCCCCTTTTTTTATTTCGTTCCTCCCTGAAGGTTAAAGGATAAGGAAACGGCTGAAACTGCACTAAAGAATCACGATATTTCGAAGTCCGTCGAGCTCCGTGATCTTAATGAGGATGACATTCTTCTTCGAATGGTTTTTACTACCATTATTGCCGGCGAAGAACACGTATAAAAATCTGTCTCGGCGAATTAAGCGGAATTCTTTCGTGGCCACAGAAGCAAAGAAAATCGTAGGAGTGTCTTAATTTCCTGTGGATCGTCTGGCTAGGTTCGATAAGTTCTTGTAAACCGCCATCTCGTTCTACCAAAAAAGATCATAAATTACTTTAACGATATCTGTTCTGGCGAGAGATATCGAAAGTAGCAATATTTCACGCATTCCTGAGAGACGTATCTAAAAATGGTGTTTCGGTGTCGCGGGAACGGGCTCGACGCGCTTGTAATTATTCTGTCGAATTTGTGCGGCTAATGATCGTGTGTCAGCGACGTTACAGTTAATTACATTTGGCTGGATACATATTGATAGATCACCAGTTTATGGTTTCGTACGGCCAAAGTGAATAAATTGTCAGCCTAGATTATCGATACTTCAATATTCTGTTTTCTCATATCAATTTAGATAATGCAGTAATCCCTTTACTATCCCATTAACAAATATTAACACGTCGCAAAAAATGTACAATCGAAAGATCGATTAAGTAGTAGCATCGGATCGAGAACCAGTGCGCTGAAATCATTATTATTCGTTATTAACAAATTGTCGATCGAGATCAAGGAAACAGCAGCAATCAAAAGATCGTCTTATTTTTACCTGTTATGAAGAATGTTTTCTCAAATCCCTCTTTTTGATTGACAATTCTGTTTGCTTCGCCAACGAGAATACATTCTCATTGAACTGCACAAATTTATTCAGGGCAAAATATTCATTTCTAGATACGTTTAAGTATAGTATTAAGTAATAGATTCATTTACCCTGCCTAATACTTTAGCCCAATACCTAAGCTTTCTACCAACGAAAATTAAAAATTGCTCGACTAATTTCTTTCCTCTGGGAGAACACAGAATACATACTTCATTTCTTCGATTCATCTTCACGAAAGTTACCGTTCCCCATTAGCGTCTTATTCCCTGATATTTCAATCTCCGGTAAAGGACACAGGAATTAAGCCATCGCACGCGGAATGAACAATTAAAGCAGCCAGATTGTTGTTGCTACGCCGGCAAAAGTAAATATCAGCGAGCTGTTATTTTTCACGCTTTCCCGAGCAGTCTCGCCGTTGCGTCGTCGCGTCGCGACGTTGTAGGTTGTTTTGCGACCGCCGAGCGATTTTTCACCTCGCAAAGGAATGCATTAATATGTAAATTAAAACCGATTACGCCATGCCGAGCCCACGGCAGTATTTCATTGGCAGGAAGCCGGGCAATATATTATTTATAGTTTGTTCCGTATTTCTTTTTTTTTCATTCCGTCGCGTCGCGTCGTATTAGTGTCGCGCGTGTTTCACACAATACCGCGATCGGCTACAAATTAATCGTGTTCGTTGTGTCCGCGCGGAATTCCGCCTCTCTTCCTTTCTTTTTTGTCAACAGGCATCCAGCTTAACGTCATCCGATCTTATATTTGAACTCCGGGAGCTGGACACCGTTTAGGGGGAATCCGTAGAGACTGTCTTATGGGCCGCAGTATTTCACCGGTGTTATGGGAAGAAAATAGAAACTTCGCCGACCCCGGTATTGTTGTGTGTATTTCTTGCGGTGAACTCTATTAATGCAAAGAAATGTTTCTGTGGTTCCCGGGGAAAGCGTCTCGCGTGTCACAAATTCAACAAATTCGAGTTTACTCATTCATTGAGCTTTGTATTGGCTTGGCAAGAAAGTAATTTCGGTATTTTCAGGTGAAATAGAGCCCAATTTTTTTAGACAAGCAATGAACTTTAACGAATAAAATATTTTCAAAACGAATAAATAAGAAAATATTTTATTTTAAGTTCATCGTGTGTTGAATAAAAAATTCGTTTTTATTTCAACTTGAAATATCGAAATTACTTTCTTGCCAACCGAATAGTATAGGATTTACGTCTTTACCAGAAGAAAAGTCATGAAAATAAATTCGAAAGGCTCAAAAAAAAAAAAATAATGCAATTTAATCGATGTCCTATGTGAATGGATTAGTGATGAAAACTTTAAAGGGCAATATCTCAAAAGTGAAAGTATGTGACATCGGGGTTCTTTCTGACAAACACACAGATTTATTCGGCGAGCTGGTAATCCCGTATTTCGATCCGATCAACTGGCAGCGCTAAATTCAACCCCTCCCCCGTTTCTCGATATAAACACAGAAGAACAGAGCTTTGATTTGTTCGAATAAAACTCTTTCCGTTCTCGTCCGCCTTCAATTATAGTCACCTACCGTTAACATATCTAATATTGGCATCAGTTTAAATTACGTCGGATTGCACTCGTTGCGGGACGGAATAAACCGGGCAACTTTTTATTCATCTTTAATTGCGTCCGCATGGAAATCTGTGATTAAAAAATTACTCGGTTAACGAGTAGTGATTGTCCTTAATAATACGTCAGAGGCCCTCACAGATCGCTTTATGAGTGCCGGGGTCCTGGTGTCTGTTCGTAATATAACAATAATAGCTTCTGAGAGGAAGCATCATCTTTTTACGTGGCGAGTCTGCTTTTGAAACGAGTCTGGAACGAAGTCTGAGTCCATTCTTTTGTCTAAAGCAATTCATTTGTAACATTCCCGGTGCCAATGAACGTGCATCGTCCTCCTTACAATTATACTGCGGATTTGTTTATGCAAATGCAAATCTTTTGTTGAACTGAATTTGTCCCTCGATGTCAAATCGACACAGTGATACAAAAAATCGATAAAATAACAACTGAAACAGTTACTTTTCGATGTTTTCTTCCTTGAAATGGATGAGTTAACATTTTAGGTTCTTGCAGTTATATGTTTCGCATTAAAAAAAATAAAATTTACCTACAAATAAGAGAACAGTGTAACTTATTTCGGGAAAACTGTGTCAAATTGACACGAGGGACGGATGAGGGTTAAGACATTGAAATCACGTAAAATGTTATTTTCAGTGGTAGTAGACTTTGTAGTTCTAAAATAAATAAATATACCGTACTTCTACTATTTTATGAATATTGATAATAAACAATTCTGTACGCACGCTTCAAATTTGTATTATTTCCAATGATTCTGAACCGAAGTTTGACTGCATTCTTCGGTGTGAAGCGATAAGTGTTTAACAACCTCCGAGCCAACGAATGAATCATCCGTCCTTCCCTTACGCGTTCTGGTCAAGCAAGCTGGGATCGTGCAGGGGGAACAAAAATCTACGAAAAAACAGCAAAAGTGGACGAGTCCGCCAAGAAAAATCGATCGGCAGGTTCGCCTGCCGCTTCACCCACACGAATCGCGAGAAACGTCTCGCAAACATCGAGGAAGCAGCCGAAGAATCCTTCGCCCTGCATTCACCTCCGCATTTCGGCGTAGATCTTCTCGGCGCGGCGGTTTCCGCGTGCGACGGTGAAAAAGTTGCTATGAGTTGGTCGCGCCGGAAATCGTGGGCCGATTTAATGTCTCACTTATCCACTTGTAATCTCGGTGGCCAGTCATCGCGGCTAAAAGTCTCGAGCGAGGAAGAGACCGGCTCGAGATCGCGGCGGGGGTCGCCGGATCGAAAAGAAACGACACGAAACGACAGAAAGAAAGGCAGGAGAGAAGAGAGGTTTCGGCAAAAGACGCCGAGCGAATCAAAGTCAAGTGTACACGGGCGCGTCGCGTCGGTGTCTGCGCGACTTTTCACTTATTATGCCTAATGACTCAGTCGCTGACTGCAGAGGTCTCTTCGCCGTGCATACACGCAGACACATCGTTCCCTGCCGTCTCGACTCGTCTTCGTCCTTTTTCTCGGGCCGACCGAAGCCCAGACAGTGACCAGACGTCACCGCGTTCCTCTTATTTTGCCTTTTATTAGCCTCGGTCATTCGGATCGACGTCGAACGCCCGTGAATTCCTCGGGCAAACCGGCTCGACCCGTGAACTCTCCCGACAGCGTTCACCGAAACTGCCGCGTACCAGCCTGCCGAACGGATTCGACGAAAGATTGCTTTCTTGGATATTGCGCGGAATAACCGGAAGATTGATCGTTTACAGCCGACTCGCGCTATTTGCGATCTTTCGGTAATCTCTTAAGGATATTTGCCCTGATATTCGGATCCTCCCAGGCTTTTACGATTCTATTGAAGCCGGAGGAAACGTACTACTTTTTTTTCTGAACGTGTTCTGCTTTCTGGAAAATTGAATTGGGAAATCCGGACGTCTGTTTGCGCGGAAATTTCGCTCGATCTGATCACCGTTCATTACTTACCGCTGCGTGTGGAGCGAAGGGGCAACTAGGACTTGCAGTACCGCAATCCCGCAGGATGCCGCGTCATTTTTTGGTCCCGCATTTCTTAATTTTTAATCGCTCGCAAATATAGTATACAGGGTGAGTCACCCAACGTTGACACCTCAAATATCGTTGTTGTTTTTAAAGCCTAAGTATGAAGCGAATTTTTAATGGTTAATGCAAAATAATAATGTTCTGTGTCTGTTATAAGAACTAGGAGCTACTTAGAAAGGTTATACGTGCACGGGTAATTGTATAGTCACTGAATCCCTAATGAAAAAGGGACTATCATTGTAGGTGTTTAAAAAAGGGTGTTTCCACTTTAAAAAATGAAGGTGACCTTGATATCTCTAAAAAAATCACATAAAAACAAAAATATTTTTGGTATCATGTGAGCTCCACTGAACCATTCAACTTTGTCCTTCAAACATTTGACGTATCTTTAAAAACAAACAAAATATTTGAGGTGGCAAATCCCGCAAATTTTGCGGGACTACGCGTGTAATCAAAGTTTCAATAGAAACTTGTTAATTCTTCTGCCGAGAGGCTTGAGCAGATTTGAAGCGGGGGAAATATTTTATGGGATCGTACGTGGTTTTATTATATATTTGTCCTCCACACAATAAAACGGGGCTCTCGCAAGTGCATAAATATCAGAATCTCGGTAACGAGCACCGGCGATGATATACGGTACGCCGTTTACTTGGCTGGCTTCGATGAAATTATTATGAAAAATAAATAACGGCGTAACGTTCATAAATATTATCGGCGATCTAAACTGCTGATCATTATAAAGTCACATTTCCTTCGCGTAATTTACGAAGAAGGGGGTCGCACGGCGATTTATTGCAACCATTACGGATTTTACTATGGAAGCAAAGTGAAACCATTATTGAAATTAACTGCGTTAGATTATATACACGATCTCTATCTCTATCTCTATCTCTATATATAATAAAATCGTGTCTGTCTGTCTGTTTGTGACGGAATCAACTGAGAACAACGGCTGAACGTAGAAAGCTGAGGTTTGAGCCATTAGACGCAGCGTTTCTTCGGGAAGGTTTCTTAGGAGAAATCCGCATTCGGAAAAGTCCACTCGTTCAAAAGTTGTGACGTCATTAGTGACTAAAAACGACTTTCTCGCGCCCTCTTTTGGACACGTTTCTGCTTATAACTTTTGGATTTGCACGTGGACAAAGTCGCGGGTACAGCTAGTAATATAATAAATCCGTAAAAACCCACAGTCAGGCGATCGTAGACGAAAGTACTCAAGCATTCGGAGAAGACTAAATTGATACTGTCATCGATTTGAAAGATACGATTCCAATTAAACTCTGTCGAACCATGGCCTCGGATGATCTCCTCGATCGCACGCATTTCCCAAAGATAAAGCCCTGGGCCGGGAACAATCGTCGTTCGATCAAGAAAAATTTCGTCTCACGATCATCGCGAACGATCGTAGATCCGGCGAGATAAAAGATAAGACCGATCGACGTGCCATGTCGGTGATCTCGTACTTTTCCTATAGAAATCTGCGGCAGGCTCACGGGGGATCCCCTAAAGAGACGCAGAGGACAATGAACCTGGTGCAGTTGCGCGGGCGCTCTCTCTCTCCCTCTCTCTCGCGCACGGCCGTGTACGTGTGCACGCGAGTTCCATGGGGATAATGGGTAAACAATAATGAGGGAGAAAACGCAGGTGGAACGAGGTAGAAAAGGAGGTGGTGGAACGGCGTTAACGAGCTAGAAAACTAGCGGAAATTTACGCTCTGACAGATCACGGTTGCCTCCTTATGAACGATATAATAATAACTATAATAACGCTATCGGTCGATCGGCTCCGAAGACGCGCCGCGTGTCCCGCAGGAGTTCGGCCGAGGAACGAACTCGCTCGATTGGCCGGTGCAGTAGTGCTCGCCTGAATTCGCAAAGTTCGGCATCCGGAAGTCACATTCAGTCATCAGAGGAAATGAATCAACGTACAGGGTGTATAAAAAGTAATGGCCATCCGTCCTAGGGATGAATCTACACTTTCGGATCGGTGGACATTTGTAAGAGAAACTTGCCACAAAATTGTTTATAACAAAGAAAATTGTTGGTAAAGTTGTTTTTTACGTCAATAAAACTTTCACTCATTCTGAAGAAAAAAGTTTGAAAGAAGCAAAATCTGATTGTGTGGAGTTACACGTGTAGACAAAAGCCTACTACTACAGTCCATCTGACCGTGTCGATGAGACAGAACATAATCGTGTGCGTGCCACAAGCGAAACGAAATTTAAAGGGACCGTTTATTTTGAAAGTGACCTAGGTACATACATTTATATTTCAGTAGAGATATTTAAGAGTATGCGCTCCAATAAAATTAAAAATAAATGCATGGATACCAATGTGTCACACTGCCTAAGTATATCTAACAGAATTAAATTTACAATTTCTATTAAAATAACAGCAATTATTAAGTCAATAATATATAACCGCGAAAATTTATGTGTAAAAAATTATCGTATACTCTGAGTATACTTACCCACAAAATGTTGTTTGTGACGGCTAACTTTAAGATGTACACGTTACTACAGTCAACAAAAAACAATTGACAAATGGACTTAGGCCACTTTCAAAATGAACGACTCTGTTTGCGACACATGGCTTCTTTCAAACCTTTTCTCTTCTGGATGAGTGGAAGGTGTCGACGTAAAAAACAACTTAAACAACAATTTTCTTTGTCATAAACAACCTTGCGCCAATTTCTCTTACAAATGTCCACCGCGATCCAGAGGTGTAGATTCACCCCTAGAACGGATGTATACTTTTTATACACCCTGTACAATAAACAACATTCCATATTCAGTCATTTCTAGCTTACCTCCTCAAACGTGGCACCAGTGGATTGTTTCGATTAAAATGCGTCCAAACACGACGTGAATCGATCTACTTTCGTGGACTTCGTATATACCGCATCCTGATTTCTCTTTTCGCGTACGTACCTGCACAAAAACGTTAACCCTCGTCAAAAGGGTGAATTTGGAGTGCAAAACCTGTAGCAATCATACGGAAAGAGTGGGGTATAGACGATGAAAGTCGAGCGTTACGGTTCCAGCGAGATCTAACCGAGCACCTCTGTACCCCGCGAGGAAACCCTCGAAAGCACGCGATCGGACGCGCTCCGCCGAGCGTGCACCTATCCGCGGTGGCTCCGGTAATGACAGTGCACCGAACGCCGCTTTATTATGCAACGTCATCGAAGGGAACGGCCGAAAGCGAAAAATCGTCGATCGTAATCGCCGAGCCGCCGATCCCGAGCGACAAGATCGCCGAGAGTGAAACCCTTAACGATCCGCCTCGACCGACGGTTTATAGCCGCAGCGTTAATACGACCCTGTTTAACTATCGACCACGGTCACCGATAAACGACGATGATTCCTCGTCTGGTATCTTTGGTAATTCAACCGGAGTGTGGATGGAAAGCGTATTTTTTCCGCTCGCGACTCGATAACCATAGCGGATTGCGATTCTGCCTCGGTTTGCTTTTTTCAGTATCCGCTAGCGGCCATAACCGTGAATATCATGTTTAGAATTTATTATCAATTATAGCATAAAATTGAACATCGCGAAGCTGCTCGTGGTATAAATCAATGTTTATCTGCTGCGTAGAAGTTCTCTAGGAAATTGATAGTATACGGAAAATGCGTGCCATTTAATTTTCATAAAAGTCTTTTTTCTCCGGTGCAATGGATTCCGAGATAATCGACTGCGCGCGCTTACATGCGAGGGTCTCTGCGCAAGGTGAGTCGTCTAGGTCCGGTACCTTAGGTTTCTCGTAAACCATTTGTTATATGGAAACACGTTCGAAACAAGGATCGTTTGGGCCCAACGGTGGCTTACGATGTAGTAACTACGATTTTACGATGTACTCTACGTTTTTGAAGATTATATTGGTCGTTCAGTAAAAGCTGTTCTCGGCTGTATGTACATTATAAACAATTATAAAATATCTCGCTATCGATTTTTTCGACTATCGGCTCCGGTGGTGCGGATGGTGATCTTACAAGCGAAGGACCCCAACTGTTCGACTTGGATTTTGACAATTTTTTGTGAGATGATGGTATATGGATCCCTAATTACGTATGCAAAATATTAGGTGTAGTTACGCAATAGTTTTAAAGATATAAACAATTCAAGTTTCCTATCTGTGAATCACGCAACCTGCTTACACGGCTAATGAAACTTCGAAAACTGCTTGTTTATATCTTTAAAACTATTGAGTAAATATATCTGATATTTTGCATACATAATTAGGGATCCATATACCATCATCTCACAAAATATTATCAAAATCGAAGTCGGACACTTGGGGTCCGTCCCTTGCTAGTGTCTTGTAACAGTTTGTAACAGTTCTTAAATGATTCAATTCCTCTGTATTCTAGAAATTGTTACAATTCCAAATGTCGTATGAGAAAACAGGTTGAATTCTATGTGAATAGTGTAGAAAAGATTATATACGATAAAAATCTCCTAGGTACACAGATATGTCCCGATTTTCGAATTAAAATTGCTTCGAGCCCAAAGGCTTATTAAATTAAATATTGTCTGCGTCGATTGCAAGGAATAGAAACCAAATAGAATGTTCTTGCTTCCCTTAATAATTTTAATAGATGAGAAATCGTATATTAACATCTTCAATTTTCACAATTTTCCTACAATTTTCAATTTCATCTACTCACAATTTTCCTGTAAATGCATAAGGATCCGCAGTCTAGTTACTAGAGCGAAAAGATTGTTCGACGCGTCAGAATTTAGTCTAAACGATATGACGAGGCTGAAGACAGTTCCGTGCGTGTTTCAAAGTGACAGACTTAGGCTTGCCAGTCGGCGGAACTATCTCGGGATCACGACACGTCCTCGAACTCGCATAAAATCCTCGTCATCCTGTGATCCGGGGGTTGGTGGATCGCGTTACATTCTCGCGAAATTCCCAAAGTTCCACGAGCTATACCCGTGACTCCCGACGTCTGAGAGCCGCGACACGCGAGCTGGTTGACAAAGACGCCGACAACGAGGACAGCGAAGCCGACGGGAACGCGATGAGTACCTGAAGCCTCTCATCTAGCCGGAGTGGGGCGGTGGGAGGACGTCAATCAATGCCTTTTCAGGGAATTGCGTAATCGTCTAGACTAGCCGACCTCTTTATCGCTCTTATCGGCCTGGCAAGGTTGATTCATAGGCGGCGACGACGATCTCTAAGAGAAGAAGGTATTATTACCGGAGACGGCGAAGGTAATTATCGGATGTGCCGGTCCACGGGGGCCGGGGGGCGGTAGCGAAGCGGGTGCGGAGCGTAACGGAGCGTAACGGAGCGGCGTCGCTCGTCAACGGGACCGGGTATCGACTAATCGGCGACGCCGTCGATTTTCGAAACTGCTCGTAGATTTTTTAATCAGCATCCGTCCCGTCTATATTTAGCATGGATTTCGGCGGACGTTCCGCGCCCGTGCGGCACCTCGACGGGATATTTCCGTCTGGTTTTCCCTTGTTATCCTCGAGATCCGAGGAGGCTCAAAGAGAGAGAGCGATATCACGTAACACAAGGGAAATCACGGGCACAGGAGGCGGCCAGCTTTTCACGAATGTATGGAATTTTTCATCTTTGCGAACCGAGGAGGCCCTCGTTCTACTCTCGCGCATCCCGCCCCTGTGCTCATCCTACCTCGTCCCTAAGATTTTTATACGCGCACGTAAATTCGTGGAAGGCGACTCGGGAAATACGATCGCTCGGGGATTTCGTAAATTGACTTTAATTTAGGGAGAGAGAGAGAGAGAGAGAAAGGCTGCTGCGACGTTCATGCGCGCCCCGGCTCGTTTCCCCGTCAACTATCGCGGAGGACTCAAAAGGTCTCGACGGTTCTACGGGGCGCGTTCGACGTATCTATCCGAGGAAGTGGAGGAAGACGACGAAAAAGTTGGAGCCACTCGGCTCGAAGGGAGAGCCGGCAAAAATCAAGTTAGCGGACGCGGTCTGCGCGCCTGCTGGTTGAAAGAACTTTTGCACGGTGTAGACGTCGAGTCGCGTCGGTCTGACACCGCGCCTAGAGACCCGGCATCCCCTAAGTTTCACAGCTACGACCGCTCCTGAATCAGCCCGCACGTCAATAACCAAAAGACGTCCTCCGGCTCCCCAAGAGTCCGGCATCGATCCAGAAACCGCAGGAGGCGAGCCGGCGATCGCCGAACACGAACCTCGGCGTCTCGAGGAGACCAGAGAAGAAGAAGACGAAGAAGAAGAAGAAGAAGAAGAAGAAGAGACAGCCCCAAGGTTATGCAAAACCGTCCCGCTCCCCCTGGTTCTTTCAGGACAGAAGGGGGACTGGTCCGCCGGGACACTCCGGCGACAGGTCGTTCCACGAAGCTCCCGGGCTCGTATGCAAATCCGGGCCGGTCTTCTGGTCTGTCCTATTCGCGGCGGACGAACCTCGCCCTCCCTCCCCTACCCCCTTGTCCCGCCGGAATGGCCAGGTTCTGGGGACACCAACCGCGGAGGAGGTCGAGGTTACGACCCGGTTACGGTGCGCGTTGCGGGTCGCGGCCTCGTCAGGGACTGGGTCGAGGTTGTTGCGCTCGGCGCATAAAAACAGCCACCCGGCGCACACCCGGAGCCGTAAAAGCCCCGTGAAAAGTGTCGTCGCGGATTTCGACCGGTCCTGTCGCCCGGCTCTCTTCCTTCTCTTTCGCCCTGCCCTCCTCTTCTCTTCCTGTCTCTCCTGGCCAGTCAGCCAGACGACCCCGTGGAGGTCGAACCAGTTCGCGATCATCGAAACGCCAGGCCCTCTGCGGTTTCGCGGCCAGAAATTTCACGGGCACGGGCCTTCGCGCCTCCTCGCGGAGACAACTCGGCTCTCCTCTCTCCTCGGATGATTTTCGAGATAGGAGCTGTAGGAGGTTTTAAAACCTTCTCGGTTTATTTCGCTTTACGAGAATAATTACAAGTGAAGAAAGAATGAACACAAAGACAAGCTTCAACAACAAGTTTCGCTACGAGCTATATTACGAGTAGGACATTTATTACTCTTTGTTAATTGTAGAACTCGCATTGCCGATAATTAATTAATTTTCTTTTCCGGAGTTACGTAGCTTGGTGCTACACGCAGTGTAGACAAATTGCTACCGTTCACTTGAGCGTGCGGGTAGAGGTTTACTCGATTCGCATTTTCCTCGACCATTCTCACCAGCCATGAAAGGTACACTAACTGGAGCTCGGCTTTCGGTTGATAGTAATCCAGAACATATGTTTCTTGGTAAGCTCTTTGGGAATTACCTAGCGGTTCCTGGGAAGATTGGATGGAAGACGTGCACTCTACGTGGATTTCAGATTTCCTTTAGAACGGCCGCCAGGGTATTGTAATATCCCCCGAGGAATTTCGAAATCATCAAATCTGCTATCGGTTCTAAATTCCAAAGAGTTGTGAAGTTTGTTTTCGAATACACTAGACACATGGTCATTTTTCTATTCAATCCTCAGCTGCGAGAATTTGGTTGTATGTCTGATTTTTCTTGATACCTCTCTTCAAACCATGCTATACCTGATGAAAACATTTTCGATCGGACTGCTAATAACAAAGTAATCTCTACTGCTATTGCTGTTAGGAAAAAATGCGTCACATGGAAATTGCTTGGTTTCGAGGGGGCATTAATCTGATGTTA
>CM052315.1:19520521-19549983 GCA_028455605.1 Lasioglossum malachurum | reverse complement strand
TCTCTCTCTCTCTCTCAACTACATAAAAAGACATTTAAGGATTGTTGCTTGAAAGAGGATTTTCGAGGTCCTTCAGATAGAGGACTTATTGCGGTGAAACTAATACACTGGTGTCCTTAAATCTTTGTAATATGTCCACTGCTTTAAATTGTACTGTCTACTTATTGATAAATCAAAATAATCATATTTATGTTAAACCCAATACGTATATCTATCATATTGGAAAATGCAAACTCTTTCATTGAAATACGAAAGGAAACAATACTTGTAAATCAGAGTACATATTGAGATCTCCAGTTTTTTAAATTTCCCAACAATTTTGAATTTCATCTACACAATTTTGTGCTTACAAATGCATAAAGATCAGTCTAGTTCTCGCACACAATATCGAGACATCACTTCAGCCGATCAATCGAAGGCAATGTTGAGTCTAATTGGACACAAGACCAGAAAGGGTTAAGGACCGGTCTCGAGGGTGGACAGGCCAACCCGTGGACCAATTCCGGTTCGAATTGTGCTTCGATGATGAAACGGACGCGTGGCCGTTCATTTTGTTTCCGGCGTTGGCGGACCGGTGCGGACGAAAATCGGAGGAGAGGGAGCCGTCGATTTTAAAACGGAAGACGATCGGCAGGCCTCCACTTCTGCGGTCAAGAGCTTAATTCATCGTCCGGATGCTGGGACGGCCGCGGCCACGGTTCACGGCGGCGATCGATAAACGTGCCCGTTGCAGCAAAGTCCAAAAAGTACCGGGCCGGGCCAGCAGGCGGAAGGACCGCAGACGCGGTCTGCGGTCTGCTCCGACCGCGTCGGCCTTCTCACGGCTACGCAACGCTCGCCCGGCTGTCCAGTGCCGAGACCGCGCGAAAATTCCGGTTAATTTCCCGCTCTCGCCCCTCCCGAAAATGGTAACGGACTCCTTACGTCGCCGGTCTGGTTTCTCTGTAATTCGAGAGCCCCGCGTTCTTCGTCCGGGAATTCTGCTATGCAACGCCGGCCGAGCCGCGCCGCCTTTCGGCTACCGATCGCTCCTATCGCGACCGGCATCGGAATTTTTCGAGCCCTTCGGCCAACCTCCCGGCTGTTCGTCTTATCGTCCTCATACTTCTAAAATTTTTCCGGAATTTTTTGGCATCGTCCTTCTTAAGTTACCACGAGTTTTTCCTCCTCTATGCCACCATTTTTCCCTTTTCCCGTGGGACACGTGATTATCACTATGGATTCTTGTATTTTCTTCGTTGCGTAAACTGTGTTAAACCTTTGCACTCGAAGCTATTCCAACTCGAAAGTCAAACATTTCTTTCGACCTAGAATAGTTCCATTCTATATTATTTTTCGAAATTTTATGAATGTGAAATTGATGTAGACCTCACGTAATACTTAAATGTTTAGTAATTGATTAGATACGAAAATATTTGATGATGTAAACAATATTTTGAATAATGGTGCAGCAACTTTTAGTGGTAAGGGTTAAAGGATCTCAGACATTTCAAAAGAGACTGCCTATTATTAATATGTGTAGAGGAAATGTCGAGATTTATAACTAGACTGCGGATCTTTGTAAAAATTGATTTCATCCTTTGACAACGTTGTCACATTAAAAGCAACATTACGACATTCTCGAATTGTTTAAATTTTTTAACTGTTTTATATTTCGTCCAACCTATTTCTTCATAAATGCATAAAGATCCGCAGTGTATTTATAGCATATTTCGATTTCATCAAAATCCGTGAACAAGTGACGTTTCTTTGTACCCGCAAGAAGAAACGTTAAAATCTAAACTGTGCAGTTCAGAATTAGGTCACTGTGTGTGTGGTACGTAATCCGAATACAGATTGCGCATATTCATTTTGATAATTTTATAGTTCGAATCTCCTTTGTCGAGCAAACTGGCCCTGAACTTGCGAATTGAAATTCTGACCGCGTTCAAATCGAGATTAGTGGAATAGATTAGCGAAGAGAAAAGAAAACATTTATTACCAGTTTGCACAAAGACGTATTCTTCCTAAATCTACGCCGCACAAAAGGAACGACGACTGATTTAATACGCCGTGAGCGCTTCCGGTTGCATCGTTTCGTCAGGAACTGAGAAGAATCACCGCGGACAAGGTGAACGCATTGTGTGCAAACAAATTTTATTTTAAAGGGTTCATTACCGCGCTCTTCATAAATATTTACAAGTATGTATTGTCTTCGAAACTATGCCCGCGAAACATTCTACTCTACGCGGCATTATACGGTCGAACCACTAAAAACTACTATGTAATCAGTTCAAACATGCATATGCTTCGCAACAAGATAAATTATTCAAAGCATGTAGTGGACGAGTGCATGGTGTACGAAAAGGAAGATGAACACTGAAACGAGTTTGACAGTTCTCAACGTACGACAGAATGCAAAATATGATACGATTAGATCGGGAGAAATTAATTTCTGTGTAATCCCTTGTAAAATCCAATTCACACATTTATTTATCAGTCTAGTTATTACTAGACAGCGGATTTTATGCATTTATGCACGTGCAAATGATTAACAAAACGTAAATTTTTTGGCGCCGCGGAACCGCGAGTTCGGGAACTCTTCGAAAGTTCAAATTGGATTGAGAAAGGAGGGGGGTGGGGATGGTGGGACGGCGCGGCGTCGGAGTCCTGGATTCCGTCCGAAAATCGATAACCCCGGGGCGATAAATCGGAGCAGAAAGTCTCGGCGTGATTAAATAAACCCGGCGCGCTACGTGAAAAAGTTCCTTCGCCAGGGCCAGACTGATACCGCGGCGAATTCTTAACGCGCGTAATCTCCGCGGCCGCCTCCTTCTATCGCTTATCGCGGCTTTTACCCCGCGACCGGGACGTAAATTTCCGTCGGACAGGGCCCCGACAAATCGCGGACTCGTCTGGCCGAGTTCCGGTACGTGCGGAAGACCAACCACGCCCGTGGATATTCGCCGGGATATTCGCTCTCGGACCTCCGCCGTGCGTCCGATCCATTTCTGGTTCACCCGAGGTGCCGTTAAAAATGAATCCGAAGAACGAAGTGCAACGGCAACCCCACCATTTTCCACGGAAAAATGCTGAAACGTTCGTTTCGGAAATCAAACTGCCCGGTAAATAATGCACACACGCTACAGAATAAAACTCAACCGGCTGCAGAATTAATTCGCAACACATTCTTCGATAGCATTCGTGGAGGATGTTTTTCGAACAGCGACTTTTCAAAAAGTCAACAAATCACGGGCGAACTCCTTCAAGTGTCAACAACAAATCTTTTTATACAGTTCCTGGAATTTTTTATCATGCAAAATAAACATTTTCCACCTGAATCGCGATAAACCGGAGTGACATAGAAATTTATTTTCTCTGTTAATACGTTCAATCGGTTGAAAATAATATAAACGTATTTTTAAATTCATCTAATGTTTTCACTTTGTCATTTTTGCCATAAATGCATAAAATCCGCTGTCTAGTAATAGTAGACCGAATAAAATAGTAATAGTAGATACATATCTGAAGCTTCTATCTTTATTATCTATTTTGAATATTGGGGGTGGAAATGTGAAAATCTCGGCGAGAAGAGACACAGGACAATAGAAAGTGACAGTGCTTTCGTACAAAAATTGCTGCAGTTTACTGCAATGTATATACATACATACGTATACAGTACTTGCTCTGGTCGGGTCTTAAAAATTCATTACGTGTAAACTCGTCGGAAATAGAGCGTTTTGGTACAAGTTGACTGGCCATTGTTGCAGAAATACGTCGGAAGTATTCGATATGTTCGAAAGTGTATCGAACGTTGAATCACCGTATCCAGAATGGAGGAACTGCCGTACCGTGCTCGACCAGGAAAGTAACATTGACATTCCCGTTCTCGTTTTCCGGCGAGCGAAAAAGAATCGTGGAAACCGGCGAGCGTGTAACGACGGATGCTGAATGGCAGATAAGGCAAGGCTTGAACAAACACGTCCACGTAATTTGCTATCTAATCGGGGCTAGCCATTTATGCAAACTAGTTTTCGAACGAACGACACGTTTCGTCGTCGTCGTGTTCGTTCGTTCTTGACGTAACGCGTTTACGATCGAAGGATCACGGGGAGCGAGAAGGGGGTTTAATGCTGACCCCGATAACTATTACGGATTTTATCGATACATTATTAATTATATTAGTTTATGTAAGAGCGGCAGCAAGAGCGGAGTCGGTGGCTCGAAGTTGGCGGATCAAGGTCGGCCGATCGAGCGCAGTCGCCGATCGATCTTCGTCCGTTTCTTTCGTTTTGCGATCCTGTCGCGATCCTCTGATCGGTCGTTTCAAATTTACAAGAGCCCGTCGCACGAACGGACCTGAAACGTCGTCTGAAAATAACCATCGCCGACGGGGGCGAATGTAAATCATTCGATCGGAGGGGAAGAAGAGGAGGACGCTACCCGGCGGCTGGATCTCGCGCAAATACCCCGAAATAAATATTCATCATCCGCGGATTCGGTTCCGACGGGAACATTTTCACCAAATTTTTCATTGTATCGACACAGCCGGCCAGGCTCCGGCTCCGCGGCCCCCCGTATTATTCATCGCGAACTCCGCTCGTCCGCTGGCGAACGAATTTTCAACGGTGGTGGCCGCGATCCTGTCAAGGAGCTTTGGAATCGGTTTATTTATTCAGCTCTCTCTCTCTCTCTCACACACACACACTCCCTTTCTGATCCCGTGACGGCTAATTGAAAAATAAGGCAATCACGAACAACAAGAACGCCGCGGTATATTAAGCGACACGATCAATTCTAACGGCCCTGCCACCTTCTTTTTATCTCTTTTCGATCTGGATATCGCTACGCTCTGTCATTCGAGAGAGGACGAAGGTTACGAAATTTACTTTTACCTTCGACCACTCTTTCATGTCTCAGACAGGAAATAATATCATTCCGCTGGGCGCCGTTCATTTGGGGTGCCTATTTTTAACCCTTCGGAACTGCTGTTTTAATTCGAAAATCAAACATTTCTCCGACCTAGAATAACTCCATTCTATATGTTTTTTTTGAAATTTTATGGATATGAAATATTGATATAATACCTCATGTACAATACCTTAGCAACTGGTTAGATAGGGTACAGCAATTTCTCGTGGTGACTCCCTCTCTCTCCCTCTCTGAGTCACCAATCGAGGGCGAAGGGTTAAGACTGTTCCGTTCTTTTTTTAATAATTTGAATCGATCGAGAGCGACGTGTCAATGTTCTTGCATTTATTAACCCTTTGCACTCCGAATTATTTTCTAATTCTGCTACCAACAACTCTCCCTACTATTTTAAATGTTTTATTTGAAATTTGCTTCCAATTCCTCACTAATTATATTAAATATACCTCTCAAAATTTCTTGTAATTTATACTTGCGGAATTTATGTTTGATTTTAACTAAACAATAAGAAATTAATAAATAAAGGAAGAACCAAATACATATAAAAACCCGTTTCGTTTACATTTTTCTTTCCCTGTGATGTCGAGTCACACTCGACAAAGCAGTGCAAAGGGTTAAACGTCCTACTCTTTCGAACTACTACTCGATGTAACTACGAATGCATAAAATCCACAGTCTTGTTACAACGTTTCGATATAAATACAACGGGAACCAGTTAAGGGTGCGCGGGATTCTGAGATGTTTTTATCCCGCAAGTTAGGGACCCGTCTCTCCCCTAGAGGAGTGCACATAAATTGTGTTACTGATCATCCCTTGTTTGTCGGTTCGAAAATGTTCATCGGTAAGGTGACCCAGAACGAGATTCTCGACAACAAGATTTTTCAGTTGCGTAACAAAAGAAGATTATGCAGGTTGTGACCCCTGACGAGAAGACAGACAGGTCGGAGGCGATCGGCCGGCCACCGGAACGAAGAAAGTTTCACGCGACCCTAATAGAAGGCCAGACTACACGTGTCTACGATTATCCTGATCAGCGTCGCGTAAACGGCCCGGCAAAAGAACTCGACCCGTTCTCGGAAAGGTTTCCCTCTGGATTTCTTCGACGAAGACTTCTCGTCGTCGCCGTCGTCGTCCCGATACGTCTGGATAACGAGCGGCCGATAAGACGATCCCGACGACGCTCGTTCCTTTGTCAGCGCTCGTCGAATTCTCCCCTTTCCTCGGGACAGACGGAGGATTTCTCGGGGATCTTCCCGGAATTCACGCGGCTACGGGTTTCTTTCGAAGCGCGGCAGGGCGAGTCAGGGCGAGCCAGGGCGAGGCAGCAGGGTGAGGCAGGGTGAGACGACGCGGCGGCGGACGTGTCTTAATCCGAGTCGACGCTTCCCTCCGAGAGACGGGTTTTCACGAATCGATTGTGTCGCGACCGCTTTTTTGCCCCGACGATCGAACGTCCGCCGGTGAAGCGTCACCTTCGCTAGCAACCGACGAAGAAAGGGAGCCACTGTCACGAACGACAGAGACGCCGGTTGCCAGTCAATGAAACGATCCCCGGGAACCGAGCTGTGCTCTAGCTAGAACCTTCTTCCTGTCGTACAGAACAAATACTCCTTCGCTTTCGAACTGTCGCGGCTGAAAGGTCAATAATCCCTGCGGACAGAATATTTCGAACGTCCTGTAGAAGCATGAATCCTTACAGCCTGATATTCTGTAGAGGACTGTTAGATTCTTTTGTTCGTGGAATAGCTAGCCCGCCACTGTTTCGTCACGTCGATTCTGAAACAAGATTGTGGATCCTTCCATTTCGTTCTGCCGATAAAAATCATCCCTTAATCTCTGCACCGCTTATCACGAATAGACAGCGGATTTGATGCATGCATGACGAAAATGAGTGGGTGTCATTCGAAACAGTGAAAACATTAGGCATTCAAAGCAAAAAATTACGTGAGATTATTGGCTAAGATCGTACCTGTATTCGTTTAGTTTTGCGCTCGTTCCTTCGTATGTAAATTTTAGGTTAAGAATTTTTCTTTTTTCGTTTTGTTTCTCTTTTTCTTATTGCATATTTTTTGTTATTTTCTATTTGTTTTTATCAGTTCTACAAAACGTCTGTAAACTCCTGCATAAAAGGACCTCGGTCCGTATATAATAATAATAATAATAACATTAGAAGAATTTTAAAATATTGTTATATTATTAGTTCGGAAAGTCGTTTCGTTTTCTCAAGGGAAAGTGAAAGCCAATTCTTTTACCAAATGGAATAAGTTTTTGACAAGTTTTGATCCATGATCGTTCGCGATTTTTCAGGTAACTTGAACAGGTAACTTCTGTTTCTTATTAGCAATTAAAATGGAGTTATAATCCGATGATACATCCTCTCCGTAAAACAACAGCACACGATATAAATATATACCCTACAAAGTTGATCTGAATTTCGCTGAAAAACCGTCCGATTAATTCTACGAAGAAAAATCATCTCTGAATTTTTTTTTGCCGCTAGGTATTATGAACCCCCGTGCAACGTATTCTACGTGGCGTGCGAGTTACTTCTAAACCGGATTTTCTTCAGCAGATTTTATTCCGCGCATTTACCATGTTGTCGGCACTCGTTCCATACGAAGCGGATTTTATTTAAAATTTTCAATTTGCTTTCCGCCCATGAAGAAACACCCTCCCGGTCGTGTATCATCGTTCGCGGACCACCCTGTACGTTCTCAAAGGGGTCGTGTTCTCGGCAGTATCTCGTGCAAGAAAAGCCGAGGAACGCGATAAGCCAGGAACGACGATCTCGAGAATTTTGTATTCCCCTTAACAAGATCCCAGGAGCGAGCGATCTCGCTAGTTTACGAGGGCTGCCGAGGTACCACGAAAAACTTTCTTTTTTATAGGAGGGGTTGGTCACGTGTACGGTCTCGTATACGACTGAAGAGGGGCGGTATTAGCCCCTGCGGAATATTTCATAATGGCTCGTGAATCGGGACGTGCCGAACAACCCTCGCGGTGTAATATGGGGTAGGGCTACGCCGACCGATATATATATCGGCTGGCAGTAGCCAGATTTCCCTCTCGATTTTCTCGCTCGACCCTGACCCAACGACAGACGCACTCCCCTCCCTCACCTTCGCATCGGAGATGGGCAAATTCATTATCCAGATAACGAAGCTTCAATTAACGGCCGACGGATAAAATACTCGTCAAATACCTCTTCCTTTTCTCCGGTGATGCTAGACGCATCTTTCTTAAAGGTCCAAGTTAGGATTAAGGGGGTAGACTCGTTTTTCCAGGATTGCAAGGGTGCGGGTTTGCGCCTTCTCATTTCTCCGTAATGCACAGATGGGGTTTCTCAGTACTCAAAAGCGCTTGATGAAAGATCAGTCTAGGCCGCGACCGTTCCCAAAGGTCATATTTTTACGTTTACCAGGCGTAATTTATATTATTCGGAAGCATAAAGCTGCGCATGTGGCTATTTTCATAAAGATCCGACAGCTACATGTTCCCGAATAATGCAAAATTACCCGTCGTAAACGTAAAAGTATGACTTTTCAGGGCGTTCGCGGTCTAGATTGATTTTCTAGCGCTTTTCACTACTGAAAAACCATATCTGAAATGAGGAGGCGCATCTCGCACCCCTTTCACCCTGCAGTCTAACCCTTTGAAACGATGCGCGATGTAGGAAAGATAAGAATATATTGATTTTACAATAGGACCTCTGTTATCCGAATGGATCACCAGCACAAGGATGTTCGGATAATCGAGGGTCTACTTAACGTATTATTTTCGTACATTACGTGTATCGATTTTAATTAATTTTGGACGCTGCTCAGTTCTTATGTGGGTTTTCAAAAATCTCTGTTGGCTAAAACAGATTTCGACGCGCGTGATGTCCCTAACTCACTGTCAGGCCAACCCTTAGCGTGAACAATGTGCATCCTGTGATTTGCTCAGGTGTGGCGTATTTTCGGACGATCGTTCCCATATGTTTGCGATTTTTTTGTGCCGGGGAGGGTGCGTCACGGGGGGTGATTGTGTAACACACTTGCGCGCGGTCATCAAGGCATTGTCCTCCCGGCTGTCCCCTACCACTTGTCATTTCCAACGACATTTAAAAAATGAATGTTAGCTTTAAATAACGGTGGGTTGAAAACGACCCGTGCACGATGCTCAAATAATAATTTGAATCGCCATATAAAGAACAGCCTAATACAAATCACTTCTGACCGTACATCTGTATTGAAAAATCACTAAAAACTGATCCCGAAAGAAATATTGTTGGTTCGTCACCAGAAGTGGCATCGCTGTCAAATCATTTTTTAACAAATAAGTCAAGTGAGTTAACAGCAAGCGACCGGTTAATTATTAACTTATAACCTTGCGATGTAGATCTTTTTAGTCGTTCCTCCTTCATCCATCCTATCCAATAGATTATCCAACAGATAACCGAGAAACCTAAGAATAAAACAACATCGAGAAATAACTTTGCACTCGGGGCTACTGTAACTTGAAAGCGCAACATTCCTTCCGACCTAGAATATGTCCATTCTATATTAATTTTTGTCTTTGTCTGAATATAAAATATTCGCATAGAATATTTAAATAATTAGTAGTTGATTAGATACCAACATATTTAATAATCTAAACAATATTTTGAATAATGGTACAGCAATTTTTAGGTTAGCACAAAGAGTGTAAGGGTGAAAGTATTTTCGGTTCATAGTTTCCGATTTTCGCAGCAGATTTTTCCATGGCAGGTTCTAGGAAACAGCGAGCAGGCCATCCTGCCCGGATTTCTAGAGGCTCCAGTTAACGAAGTTCCACGGCGAGTGCAAGGACAATCTCGTGGCGCGAAATAAAGTCCGGCCGCGCGGATTCAATTACGCCACCCGCTCTTTCGGCTGGACGGCGAAATGTCCGCCGCCGGGGGTGTGTACACCGATTGCGTCCCCCGCCGTGCTATTGTCCAAGGTTCTGGCCGTGCGGTTCTGCAGCCACGCCGTACCATAGTGTGGCGTGGCGTGGCGTGGCGCAGCATGGTGTGGCGTGTGTGCGTCGAGCAATCGAACCGACACGGTTTACGCGCGAACCGCGCCGCCCTGGATTTCGACACCCGGAACGGCCGTACGTCCGACACGTAAATCAATCAATGTTTCAACGATTATAGAAACTAAAGTGTCTATATACTGCTCCGATTTTACGGCGCTCACAAACGACATTCAATCCACTAATACAATTACACAAATTCAAGGAAATTATGACAGCCTTTATACCGTGCTAGGTTCAATGAACGTTTCATTGCTATTATATTATGTGCACGCTTTAAGTTTTGATTTTGAAAGTAGCTGTACTTCCTTCCTTTTTATGTACATTCCTTTCGAATGCTTGTCGCACAATTTTCCAATACATTTCTAATTTATTCTTTTTCCTTAAATCAACGTTGATCCTCTGAATTAGACAATAATTTAAACTGGCTGGTAGAAAATGTAGATGAAATTTTTATAACCATGAACTCTAAAGAATTTTCGGACCTCATACAGAAATGAGTGTTCAGAGATTGTGCAAATTGCAATTTTTTGCCAGCTAGATATATAAAATTGTAAAGAAATTAGTAAAAATTATTTAATTTAATTTAAAATTAATTTCTCAGGTTTTATTCATATAAGCTAAATAATCCAATGTCATTCTTTGATCACGATTACTCCACAATATTAACCACAACGAACCTAGAAAAATTGTCTGCTCGAAGAAGCGTATCCGACCAGAGATTTATTTCTAATTTAATTAATAATCATATTGATTGTCCCCCTCTGCTTACGCAAATCAATTTCTATGTACCGGAACGTGCATTGAGAACTAGAGCAGGATTTCAAACACTTAAAGCCAGATCTACTTATGGATTAATTGATCCAATAAATCGCATTATTGCAGACTCTAGCACTATCTAACACTATTTCATAACAATCTTGATCGATTTCCATGAAACTTTGTACATGCACACATATACAGGGTGTGGCCGGACGGGTGGTACAACCGAGAAGGGGATACTACATGCAAAAATAAGTCCAAAAAAGGGAATAACATTTTTTCGTTTGACGCTTCATTTTCGAGAAAATTCGTGTTTGAAGTTCCGCCGGGTTCGCGTGCTTTAGTATATGCACAAAGTAGAATTGGTTGATCATGGTCAGACGCGCGTCAGACGATTCCTATGCAATAGCACGTGTATTCGCTGCATTTTCAAACTCGGTTTTCTCGAAAACGAAGCGGAAACAAAAAAATGTTGTTGCTTTTCTTCGACTTATTTTTACATGTAGTATCACCCCCTGCTCGGTTGTACCACCCGTCCGGCCACACCCTCTATACATGTGTATATGTATAGGTAAGGATAAAAAATTTAATGTTTTTGCGACCAATAGCAATTAAAAACTCTCCAAGAGTCACACAAAGAACTTCCCGATTCGTTAGTTGCAGTATATTATTATCATTATTAAGTGTACGTTTTAAGGAGATTATACGTTTTCAGGGAAATTCTATATATATATATATATAGTTTTCTACTTATCAAAATGTTTGCTATAATGCTCGTTGCTCGCTTGGTTCCTTGTTATAGCAGAGTAATGTTGCAAAATAAATTGCAAATGCTCCACAATCAAACGCATTGCTTTAATATTGTACTCTGTGAAGTATATATTTCTTAATCTATTAAATAATCTATTACATCATGGTTCAAATGATAAGCATTAAAATTATCATAAATGTGTACATTACCGTTACCATCAGATCTTGTGCAATTCCAATGTCCTACTAGCTTTTCTCCAATTTCACCAATGTATATTATCTGAATATTCGTCTCATGTTCCGGTCTCTAACCTTCTGACGTCTCAAAGAAACTCAAGCTGTCGGGTGAAATTTTGGAAAAGTTATTCGATTTGAGAAAGTGTACGGATACTTTGTACGCTCACTGTAGGTAGCAGAAAAATTTTGACTTTCGATGAACGACTCCGCCGGAAGTCGCAGGTAGAACGGAAGCAAAAAATTCGCCGGTTACGGACGAAATCAGAGGTATCCGTTCTTCGTAGATCTTCAGAACGAGGAGAAACAGGAGGAGGACGAAGGAAGCGGCTCTTCCTCCGGCGCGCTATCGTCTGACGTTTCCGCTTTAAGTGCGACCCAGACAGCGGCCTAGCCCAAAAAAGCACCCTCGAATCCTGCACCCTCGTGCCGCCATCAAGCTCTCGCCCCTCACCATAGGCGAGTGTCTGCGCTCCTGGAAGGTTGAATGCGGCCGCCGCGCCGAGGGTAGGAGAATGGGACCAAGTGACAGAGAAAGAGGATACGGTTGGACGAGGAGGAAGACACCGCCTCGGGGGCAGTTTTATTTAAATCGGACTTGGAGAGAAAATGTCGCCTCCGGAGGGCTGGTGGAGCGTGGACCACCCTCGCTAACTTGAGTCGTATATTTTTGGGCTTGTAAAATTGTCCTGGCGGTAACGTTCCGTCGGACTCCGACAACCAGCTCACCGCCGCCCCTGAGAATGGCCTGTTCTCGCTGGAATACGCGGCTCTGCTTTCCGGAAAATTTTTTCCCCGGGTTTTCCAACCCTTAACTCTCGACCCTAAGTTGTTTTTTATTAGTCGAGATAGTGGACCGAGTTCCTCGAGATTTCAGAAGCGTTCCAACCTCAAACGAGGTGTTTTAACCCTTACGTAAACTCCATAAATCTAGTCATAAGAATGTTGAAAGAGTTTATATTCCTTTAGAAGTGTGAGAATATAGCTAAATAATTTGGACGCCCGGCGCAATTTCGCGCCTCAGTCGAAATAAAATAAGAAGTCGAATATGGCGAGAGTGAAATATATAGCCGGGGAAATATTAAACCGCGGTCAGCGATGATTTAAAACGGCGCATATTTCCAGGACGATGTGCGACAGCGGGTGGAATCATTAAAAATCGGTTTGCCCTTGCCGGGGTCCCCTATTTCTCATCGGCAACCCCGATCAACCCCTTCGTAACAAGCTTTCGGCGAGCGGTACACGTCGGCCGCGCGGGTGAGAATCGCGTCGAATATATCGGCGGGAACTACAGGAACGGTTTCTAGGAAGGGGTCTCTAAAGATTTGAAATCAGGATGATCCCGGGGATCCCGGCGGTTTTCAGCGGGGCATAGAGAGACCGCCACCGGAGGTTGCGTTCGAGGATCGGGTGAAAGGGGAACCCGGCGATCCGGAAAAACGCTGATGCCTAACGTAGCTCGGAATTCGGAATCGATTTCACGGCGGCAAGGAGGTAAGGGAACTCGGTTACGGAAGAGAAAAAGAGTGCGGCCAGTGCTTCTGCGGCCGCACGGGGTCGTCTTTTCGAGAGGCAACGATCGCTTTAACGGACCCGAGCTTTCAAATGGCCGGGCTCTCGGAGCGAAAATCGGCAACGGCGAGGGCGCTTTTACCGTGGTCACGAGCTGGATATTCCGCAGTAAGTAGTCCGGAGAATTTTCTGTTCGCAACGCTCGACCCCCGGAGCTACTGAATTTTAGAGACCCCGCTATTCCCGTCGAGAAACGTATTGAACGGATGCGCCGGAGCTTTTCGGAAAGTTCAGCGGAACTGATTAAACCGGCCCATAATCGAATTATGGGGACACCGCCACAGTGGGACGACACGGGCGATTACCTGGACATGGCTTTTTCACCCAGTTATTCCTTTATAAAAATTTAAATGTGGGTCATACTCAATGTATTTTTTCATGCTGAATCGAATGGCGAAGTCCGTTTGGCGATAGGAATGATGCGAAAGAAGCTACAGCACATTTTAATACATCAATCGACGCAGCTAGACATTCGTTACAAAAAAGTACTAACCTATGTACATATATCGAAAACTTCGGTCACCAGCCACCAACTCTAAAACACCAGTACTGTCGTACTAAGCCGTTAGCGTTTACTTACTAGTGTAACGTCTTAGTACGACCGTAATAATGTTTTAGAATTATTTAAATTGAAATATCTCCTGAACTACTAACTTTTCGACACATACATAGGTTAGTACTTTTTTTATAACGAATGTCCAGCTGCGTCGATTGATGTATTAAAAAATACCTCGTTCCGTTTAAAAAAATGAAGTTGACCTTCATATCTCCTGACGTCTCCGCCTATAAAAAAAAACTATACGCGTGGAAAAACCACGGGCGGCAGAAGTGAAACTTCTTGCAGTGTAGTAATGTTTAGAAGTAAATTAAGATTGGAAATGGCAAGTAATCCTAACGAAGCGACACGATCAAAAAAAAATAATGAAACTACATCAAGATCAGGAACACTTTACTACACTGCAAGAAGTTTCACTTCCGCAGCGCATGGTTTTCCACGCGTATAGTTTTTTTTATATATAAGAATATTAATCCTGGGTTATAAAATACTAGTGTCAAGTATAGGTACTTACAAATTTTTCAGAATCTTTTGTACCTCCGTCGGATCAACGGACACTGCCATTTGCGCGAATAAGTTTGAAGCACAACACAACACATTATCCAAAATTGTGACAACGAACGGGAAGAAGTTACTCCGACCACGGTCAAAATAGTACTGCGGTTGCCACCTCGGTTTTTCGTGAATGGTTAAGTGTGGAAAAGTGGGGAAATAGTGAAAGAAATCCTTGTGGCATTGTCTACGGTCATCAATGACGTCATTTATAAGGGTAGTCCGCTCGTCGATTCGATGGGTTCGTCGCACGTGTTGTCGAACGTTTTCAATTTTTTTTTTTCTTAAAAAATCAACTGCTGCGACCCAAACATAGAGATTAGTTCTCTGCTCTGCCAGCAATATTCCCCCACTTTTTTGACCTTTGACCGCGAATTAGGCTTACACCCTGCCAAAAGAAGTTTCACTTCAAAAAATTAATGACATCAGATTACGAGCGCCTCGATATCAAATCAGTTTGGTCTGATGCATTTTCTTCTATCTTCAAAAGCGCGCGAGTTGTTCAGGTGACCTGTTTATAGTGCCCCACCCTGTATATTGTTTCGTTGTTTTCCTTATTTATATTATTTCGTTATCTTTGTTGTTAAGCATTCCACACAGAACACTACAATTGTATGTAAATCTTATAGCAAGTCATAGAAATATGGAATAAATACCCTTTTTTTTTATAATTTACAATCTTTATTCGTTCGTATGCATGCAATGAAAATCTACAATTCCAACAGTTTCGAAAACTGTTCGCTGTACACGGATACCAAAAGCTAAGCACTGATACTGAACGATAAGAGTAGAATTAAGAATACATAGTCAACAAACACTGCGTTTTGCTGGATTTTGACCCTAGAAACCACATGTTCAAACATGATTTCCGGGTGTAATCGGACGAAGTCGGATATGATTTTTGCGTATTTCTCTCACTAGATACCAACGGTGAACACCTGTAGAGTCCGTTTTTCGGAACAAATCGGAACTTTTTTGTAACGCGACAAAATGTACGCAAAATGCCCACAACGTCACTAAACGTCAAGTGTTAAACATTAGTACAGCCATTTTTCTATTTCATTTATATTTTTCTCAGCTCAAATACACCTCATAAGTAGGAAAAAATTATACAACATTGCCAAAGGATGGAAAAATGTTGAAATAAAACAGTCCTGAAATGAAAACTCAGGATCCAAGAACGTTGTTACAATGTTGTGAGTTGTGTGTGGTGGTGTGCGTCACCTCGAAGTGACGATCGGCGGTCAAAAAAGATGATCGGTGGTCGAAATGACGATCGGCAGCCGAAGCGACGATCGAGTCGCTAGACGCGAATTCAGTTCGACGAAAGACTCGGAATAGGCAGGACATATGTACCTGGTGTAGTTTGCAGAAGTAGACTTTTATAATAAATTACATAGTTTCCTATTTCACTACATTGTGTTTCCACTTATTTAAACCTTAACAAAAAAAAACTATTGGGAACAATTAAATAGAAAGATATGGTTTCATGAAAATTCGATTTTAGATACATATGCCGGAAACATGGCGTTGTCACTGACATGTCCTGGACTGTCCCCACATTTTACTTGTTCCAAAAAGCCTAGAAAACGATCCCATGAGCTCTCTCACTGGGAAGAAGAGGTTTGAATTTTTCGCCCATGTCGGGGATTTTACGTAAGCCGTCCCACTGTGGCACCGGTGCGATGTCTCGACCCTGATTCCACTGAAAATCGCCGGTTTTTTCTTTGACGCGATCATTTGGATCAAAGTTAAAACATTCCGGATTTCTAGTAAGAGATCGGGAACGATTTCAGTGTGAGATCAAATATTCGGTTACTTACACCTTTCCGCAAGTACTTCAATATAAAATTACAAATTTGCATCTAGGTTCTTTGGAATTGCTGAGCAGTGATCCCGCTGGCTCTTTTCTCGAAATATGTACATTTTAAGGAACAATTCCCATTAAACAACTCTCTCCTTAACTCCGCCACGCTCGCAGTGTCTTGCGCGACTATCGCCAGACGACAGAGCGTCTGCATAAGAGGCTGATAGGGTTCCTAAGCTGGTTGGCAGCCTAGGCTGATCCTCGCCGTTGAATTCTCGCCTGGATGATTCACAGGGACGCGTCGCGATAGAGTCTCTCGTCTAGACGGTGTATATTTCCGGAAAAAGCAATAAAGCCGACCGCAGGAGGTCTCGCGCGAGGCATTTACGTCAACCTGGGTATGTCCCGGTGACGTCACCGCGGATCGAGTCGTCGCGTCGTTGTCGTAGTCTGGATGACGTAACACCGGTGGCATCGAGCGGCGACGGCGTCTGGCTTCTAAACGCCGGCCCGGTGAACGGCCAGGTAAATCACGATGACCTGGATTCTCGCGATCGCTGTGCCGGGGAAAGCCGATCGGAGAGGAGCAAAGCGGAGCGACAAGGAGTTTCGACGATAGATCGGCCGCGAAACCGGCGACACGTAACCGCCTGCGCCGCGGGACGGCACGGTCGCGATCATCGGTAATCCGCTTTAGACAGCCTCAAGGCTACTTAGCAAAAGTCACGCACGTGGATAAGCCGCAGCGAGACACCGGCGACACCACCAACAGCCTCGTCCATCCAGGCTGCGGATAAGAGGATTCCTGCCCGGATTAGTTACAATGCCCGCAGCTCGCGCCGGCGCCGATATTTTCCACCGCCTTCCACGGTCTTCCCGATTCGTTTGGTGCTCTTCGATCTTCATTGGCTGGCCCGCCTGACGTCCGAGCCACCGTGTTCCAGAGAACCGCGCGTTCGAACGACGATTGCCCGAACGGAGGTGTTGGGTAATGGTTGCGTAGTCGCTGAGAACCTGAGAGGCGCTCCTACACGCTCTTCTGCCGGCGAGAATGCGCGATGTGTCTGTGTACGCGGCCTTTTCATGCGAGTGTATACAGTGGATGGTTTCGAAAAAGGAATGTTACACTTGGTGAGATTTACGAGAAGACTGGCGCGACATTCGATGTTGTAAGTCGACAGCGGACCTTTATGGGAAATTAAACCTTTTTACCTCAACTGCAACAATCTGGAGTGAGAAGTAGACATTTATATTCTCTCTGAATATGCTTGATATGTACGTTGAAAATACTACAACAGTATTTGAAAATTCTTCCAATGTTTCCACTGTTTTAAATTGCACCCACTCACTTTTCTCGTAAATGCATCGAATCCGCTGTCCAGTTATAATAAATTAACAAATAGGTGACTTCGCTCTCCTATTGGAACAAGAATCCGTTGAGGAATTCGCAGATAATTCGAAGAAAATCCATTCGTGTACACATCTTACAGACCAGATCCGCGCGTTGGATGGTTAAATACCTGGAGACAGGTTCGTCAATTAATTTCCGCAGCCAATACGCGTCCCTCGTTGAGAACGTACGCGGCGTAGTTTCCGAGCAGCCAGCCCGATCTCATCTCTAAACGCCTCTGAACGACGACGGAAAGGACATTCAACCCCGCGCAGCGGAGCGCGTCAGTTTTTCCGCGTGGCCCGGCTTCGGAAGTCCTCGCGTGTCACATCCGAGTCTGCGAGCAGTGCAGTGTTTTTTTTTTTACCGGCGCTAAAGGATTCGAGAAACGAGAACGCGCTCACGATTATCCTCGGTTTTTCGTTCTTTCCGTGAGGGGGGAGGGGCGATCTTTTTGTTTTCCGGATCCACGCGGGTCGGGTCGGGGCGGACCGTTTGCTTTTGGCAGCCGATGCACCGCACTTGGACGTCGCCCAAACGTAATAAATTTCAAATCAGGTCATTGCTTCTCTTTGCACTTAGCGTGATGCGGCGCGACGCGACCCGACGCGACACCACGCGTCGAGCCCGCAGCGTGAAAGCGAACCCCCCTTTTCGTTTGCGCTCGCCACGACCAACAACGTGTTCGGATTTCACGCGAACCCTTCTCCCTCGATCTTCCACTGTCCCTCTCTCTCCTTCCCTCCCTCTCTCTCTCTTTCTCTCTCTCTCTCTGTGTGTTTATCTTTCTATCTCGCTATCGTTCTGTCTCTCTCTGTTGCACCCTGACCCCGCATATCCTGTGCACGCGCGTTCATCAGCCGCTTCGCAGGCGAGATGATCGTCCAAGTCACGATTGGCGGAACTGACGTGAGAAACGAAACGATGCGACTCGATTTCAGCTAGATTGACCATTACCACCGGTGCAATTGATTTGTTAGGGCACTGGACGCGTTCTACTACCCCCGCAGAACGTGTCCCGGCGAAATCGTCGACCCTCCCGCAAATTCTTCGCACACGAATTTACACGAACTGCCGGACCGTCCCCGACTGATGGATAACACTCCTTCTTCGGGAATTCATTATTTCAGCTTCGTTCGATCTTCACTGCTGCCAATGCGACTGTCGACGTGCAACTGGTTGACGCAGTTCTTCCTCGAAACTGGGAAATTCTTTTCTGAACGTAGAGATTCGATAACATTCGAAGACTAATTGTTCAATCAATGATTTCAGCTTTGTTTGATCCTCGCAGCTGCCAATGCGACTGTCAACGTGCAACTGGTTGACGCAGTTCTTCCTCGAAACGGGAAAATTCATTTCTGAACGTAGAGATTCGATAACATTGGAAGAGTGATTCTTTATTCAGTCAATTATTTCAGCTTCGTGGACTCTTCATGGCTGCTAACGCGACTGTCAACGTACAACTGGTTGGGTAAACTCTTGGTTGGTAGTGGAAAATTCATTTCTCTGAACGTAGAGCGGTTGAAGCAAACTTTGTTTGGAATCTATGAGATTCGATAACATTCGAAGACTAATTCTTTATTCAATCAATTATTTCAGCTTTGTTTGATCCTCACAGCTGCCAATGCGACTGTCAACGTACAACTGGTTAACGCAGTTCTTCCTTGAAACTGGAAGACTAGTTTTTGCGAATACACAGAGAGATTAATACTTTATACTGAATCTATTGAATACTGAATTAATTACTGTACGTCGTAAAAGTGAGAAGATTGAATTTGTATAGACCTTGTACGGTTTTCAATATGACCATGATAATCAAATTTATTCAGTCATTCCCGATGGAAGCGTCTTCGCGATTTTAATAAACGTAAAATAAGAAAAAACCGGTTTCTTTTTACTGCGCGTTGGGTTCAGTGTTAAAGAGTAACTCCATTAAATTAATCGTTCCTGATTTATTTGATTTTTATAGTCGCTGATTTTGCTGTCTAAAAACAGACATAACAGGAAAGTACATACACGATATTGAGGAAAAATGACAATAAATTCCTCTGCCCTCTTATTACCTTTGTGTGGAATATTAGTAAATCGAAGTGGTGGAGTTATGTACATGATCATATCTACGGAAGACTAAACATGTTAACCTTACGCGACCGTAGATGAGTAGTGGATGCGATTTTTCATCGTGAAAGAATTTATAAGCGTGACACCAGTCGAACTATCTTCTGGCTAAGAAACTTTCGAAATTTTTAGAGCAGCTTATCGCTGGATCATCCGATGCTTCTGCGTCTCGTCGTGAATAAAGATAATTCTAAAAAACTTACATCTCTGTGAGAGTCAATGAAACTCGAATATGTTGTAGAATTCATCATTCTAAGCAACTTTTTCCTGTACGTGTTACTGCTGCTCAGTCTTTGTTTTCAAGATATTTACAAACTGTACTCTTTTCTGTATAATTACCAATAATCATTCCAATTTTACCATTTCCTGTATTGAGAAACCATTTATTAAGAAAAGATTGCAATTATTTAGAGTGACAAAAAAAAAAAAAGAAAAAAGACTGCTCAGATGAAAAAGCTAAGAAACATGAGTTTCATTTTTTTTTTCTTGTTACTCCAACTAATCGCAATTTTTTAAAACAATTCTTTTAGCTATTGTCTAGTAAACTAATCCTTCATGTGAATACCAGTTTATTTCGTACGATAACGATCGAACGAAAACGTTTCCGACAGAAAGTGAAGGATCGAAGAAAAACAGAGCCCGTAGCAGCTCGATTAGAATGATAATTCGAAAGTTATTGGACACGTACAACCGCAGTGTAAATATTTTCGCCGACCGAAGAAGGAAGTGCATGAAAATCGTTAAGTCCTCGGGATCGGCCGCGTGTGTAGTCGCGCGCGATTTAGAGCTCTATGCGCGGCCGATTTCGTAATAAGGAAAACATTTGCCCGCCGTCTCGGAGATAAGTCCATCGTTCAGCAGAATAGTAATTCACCGCGTCGGAAAAACGCAGTCGCGAAACGACAACATACAACGTCACGAGGAGGAGGAGGAGGAAGAGGAAGGAGTGAAACAACCAAGTGCTGCGTAAACATTTCGAAATTCGCGGGAGTCGTGTGCAGCCGGGTCCCCGAGTTGGCTGTATGACAATCAGACCTGGGCAAAATTTAAAAAAAAATATTTGGAATACTATTTTAAATAGTATTACTTTAATGTGGTACAAATAAAATATACTACTTTGCCAAAATAATCTCTATCTGGAGAGATTCAAATTGCATTAATTAAAGAAAAAAGAAATACTACTTTAAGTAGAACGAAAAGTTTCGGCAAATAAAATATTTATATTTTGATAACCAGTTACATAAAGTATTTTAATGTTGTATTTCAAATATTTCCTTACAATGAAAATAAGTTGTGGTCATTCAAAGTATTGCAATTTGTCGACATATTTTCATTGTCATCCAAAAGGATTCTCTAAATTATATCATAGTAAATACGTCAATTATACGTTGATCGCTATATGTCGATAAACAGACGATCATATCGTAATAACAAATCACAAAAGTACAAGTTACTATTTACTATTTTACACAGTCCTGCAAAATAAGTCTCACTATTTTTAAATAGTATTTCAGAAACTTTTTCTTATAAGTAAAATAATTTATTTGATTATATAGCGGTATGCTTTATAAATAAAATTTCCAAAAACTATTTTCTATTTCGAATACTATTTTGTCCAGCACTGATGGAAACAATCGCGCTCGTCGTCGCGATCGTTGATATGAAATTTAATATTTATGACCCCGGCCCGTCGATGAGTCACGCTAATCTTCCGTAAATATGGACGAATGCAACGTGCTCGCGCCGCGAGTGCATGTCTCGCGATCTGCTATCGAAACGCACGACACCGCTGCACACTGAAAAATAACATCAGCAGACAACTCATCCGCGTGCCGTATAAACAGTTCGCGAAATGTTTTGACTGGAACTGCGAACGTAAAGTGTGTACGGCAAACGGGAAAAATTAGTTAAATGACACATTCGAGAGATAAGGCGAAGTGTCAGATTGTGACGTAAGTAGACTCGACTGCAGGTGTAATTTTATCTTCCGATTCTGAGAATTTAATAATTAGATGTGCAACTTGATTTGTACTCTCGTTTCTTCTTGAACTTGATTGATTATTCGCCAAACAATCTAAATACATACGTTCTACAATCGAATAGAACGTCCATCATTTTTGTTGTTTCATTCTTTAAATAATTTCTGATTATTCGATTTGATGGATGAACGATTTGGGAGAAGAATTAATCCCTTGCCGTATTTTAACAAAGTCTAACAAATATGAATGTTTGTAATGAATATTTAAGCATTAAAATAAATGTAGCATACAAAAAAATTTTAATTTTCTTTTCCCTTCTTTCTAGGACATGTTTCGGGATAAAGACGTTTTTAACTGCAAAGAAAATGGTACGGCAAGGTTTGAAAGTATTTTTATACTTTGTTTTAATATCACTGTATCCTCTTACATATTTCAGCATAAAAGTACTTGTTTGTTTAAAAATGGATAGTTATAAAACTAGACAATATAATTGAATGCAATAAGAAGCATTTTAAAGCAGGCTTGAAAAGAATAAAACTCACAAAGTTTCGGAACAGTATAACCTATTTCGGGAAAACTGTGTGAAATTGACACGGTGGACGGACGAGGTTTGATAGAAATGAGCTCGTAACCGCAATACAACGGTGTTTCCAAGGAACAGGACAACGGTGGTAGAAGCGGTACCAGTTATCCGCGATTGGGAATCGGGAAATCTGTCGCGAGGAATCGGGTGTGAAGAATCCGGGTGTAGCGGGCGTCAGTAAAATCGAAGGAATCCGGTTTCGCGGAGCTGTTCGCGAGGTGAGTTCGCGATGAAATATTTCCCGATAATATCTGCAGCTGGTAAGAAAAAGGGTTCACTGGATTTTGCAGGCGGTGAAAAGGTAAACGTGGGGATCGTTGGTGCTGTAGTAGGAACCGGGACCAGATAAAATAGACCCGTTCGACGACGAGTATTTCGCGGATGGATGCGAGGGCCATTGAAGAGGACGAGGCGGAAAAGACTCCGTAAGAAAATCTTATCGTCGAATGCGCCGGGACAAAGGAGGGTTTGGCGAGCGCGTCGCGGGGCAAGAAAGATGGAGCCGTGGTGATAAAGGAGGACGGGGCAGATGGGTGCTCCAGGGTGCGTCCACGTGGAAAGACACGGTGTGGCGTAGCGTGGCGTGGCAGAGTCACGAGCGAGCACAAGACACGCCGGGAAACGCGCACTCTGCCCGAGGAAAGGCGGAATCTTGGTAAAAACGCGTTCACGAGACGACGACGCCACGTAGTCGCGACGACGAGGAAAGGTTTCCCCGAAGGTGAGACGACCGACGTTCTCTCTACGTGACTCTCCTTTCTCCCTGGGATGACGTCTACTCTTCTTCTTCTTCGTTTCTTTGGAGAGGAGACTCGCGGCCCGTATTATTATTCCTAAAAACATCGCGATTGCCGAGAGAAGAAAAGAATGATACGACGGCTGCGAGGAGGAAAACTTCCTCGAGAAATCGTGATCAACGATCCGACAAGCGCCGGATCATGCGGGGAAAATCTTTTCTCGGCCCCGTCGCCGAACCGGAATCCTTAAGCAGAGGACTCCGCGGATGTTCTTCCGCAGTGGTTCCATCGATTCGGAAATTCATTGCTCGAGACGATGCGCTCCACGAGGGGGAATGTTTGCTTTGATGAAACAGTTGCTTGATAGATGAGACTTCTTGGGACCAGCGTGGCTTCATTGTTAGGCGGACCAGCCACGCAAAGGAATTTCGGATCAGTTTTACGTGTTGACTGGTGAACCTGGTTTCCGTGGAATCATCTAACTCGATGCTCGATGAAAGAACGAAGAGTTGGGGTTTATCGATAGTAGGCTGCGGATTTGATGCATTTGTGAGGAAAATGAGTAGGTGTAATTTAGAACAGTAGAAGGATTGATATTATTATTTTTCAGTGATTGCACTTGAGTGGTGATTCAGAGAGTCATCGATAGAAGATGCTTTACCACCATTCAAAATATTGTTTACATTATTAAATATGTTGGGATCTAACCAATTGTTAAATGAAAAAGAAATGAAAAGAGATCATATAGAATGGAATTATTCTAGGTCGGTAGAAATGTTTCACTTTAAATCTCATTCGACAGCATCTAAATTCACAACTCGTACACGATCGCTACCATGAACAAATATTTCTCATCTCGAAGATACGCACCTAAAGCAGGTCTAAAGCCTAATTTATAGTCAACTAATAACTATTAGTAACGCTGTAGGGATTTCTCTTTCCCGAAGATACACTGCTCCAAATAGACTGCTCCAATTTACATGTTTTGTTAGCTTGTTCGTTGATGTATTCTTTATCTTTTCAGAATTTAACAGTATGAATTTTTAGTGATTCGAGGGATCGTGGAAGCCATTTCCAATATTCGGCTATCCGAGTTTCGGTGCATGATGGGTAAAACGAGGCTTCTGGAATGGATCGGCACAGAATTTTTCGCGAATCGAACGAGAAGAAGGGCAGGTAGAGGAAAAACAATCGCAGTTGCCGTAACCGGAGACTCCCGCTATAGCGCTAGACATAATATTTACTCCTGCCCACCTGCCCCCTTGGTCGACCACCTCCGACTGGTGGCCATCTTGGATCGGGAAGGTCGGCTCGAAGGTCTGAAGTACACACATACACTCGCGCATATGCGGGGGATTATCGTTAATCACCAACGTGGGTCTATAGGACCACTATTGCAACTACTATACAACCGAAACTTTACAGGATTCATATAGGCCATTCGTCTTCTTAAAAAGAGAACAAGTTTACCCGATCGGAGAAATTCTAACAAATAACGACGCAACAGATTTAGAATTCCAGAAGTAAAAAGGACTTCGCTGTTATAACCGTGTTTGTACATGGCACAATGTCAGGGATTGTTTATTATCAGAAATATATCTATTTCTTATTGGTTATTTATTTGACGTACTCGACAGATATTTAAATAAAATTTTCTTCAAATCGAAGCCTCCACGCAATTTCGTTATTCTTGATCGTCGTCGTATTTCCAGCCGTCGAATCGACCTGACCTAATTTCTACTATGAATTATGAAAGACCCGGTATATGTGAGAAGAAATTTAGTACAGAAATTTCAAGAACAACATTGCTTCCATGAATAAGGGTTCACGCTGTTCAACTGCAGTCGCATCGGAAAGCCGGCGCGTCAGCGGATGCAATTAAACGCTGCGACAAACGTTAACAGAATCCTCCGCCGGTTGGACTGAAGAAAATTTCGAAGGGACAAGAAGTTCCGTTGGTAGGGCTCCGCGGGATCATGAATGGCAGGCGTTCTATGGTGCCGCGGAACTTCGTGGAAGTTGGCAGACTTCGGGTCCGGGGCGAAGTGAAGCTCATTGCTTATTCTCGCCGGGGCACCGGACAATCGCTGATTTATTTCGCCGGGTAAATCCCGGTCGGGTCGTCCCGGCCAGTAATTAAATTTGATTTACGAATAAATAATCGACGTACTCGCGCGAGCGCGAGCTCGAGCGTGCGCGCGCGGCAGCTCTCGGTGATTAATGAGCAAAATTAATACGCGTTCTTAATTGACCCGATTTAATTTCACGTCGCGCGTTACGCCGTGGTCAGGCGAGACGGCCAGACATCCGGACGTAAAGAGGCAGACGGGAGAAGCGGGGACAGAGACGGAGGACAGGCGGCGAGGGACGAACTGGAGGAAAAAAGAGAGAAGGAGAGAGGGAGAGAGAGAGAGCAGGAGAACTTGAAATGGCTTCCAATTACCCGACGCGTAACGATATCGCCGATAAAAAAGGCGTGTCGCGGCAAGTAATGACCGTCCGGCCGATTTTTCTGGGGACGCGGCCGTCTGGCTCGTCGTGTTCCCTTTGGACGCGTCGTCGCGACGCGACGCCGCACCGCGCCGCGTCGATGCCCTTACCCCTAAAACCATTTAACTCGTAATCTATGCGTGCCCTTGTCGGACCCGCTGGACTGGTTTTACGCCCGTCACCGGCTACCCCGCAGGACTTAGCATGCCAACGAAACTTTCGACCCGGGAGCCGGCCGTGGTACCGAAGCGCTGATAAAGCGGCGGCGCTACATTCGACCAGACCTCTGCGCTCGCTTCGTTTCTCTCTCAGGACTCGTATACTTGTGCCACACGGTTCATAAGCTACTCGATTTTGTCCGTGGATTCTTTCCGCCTCGGTTCAAACCGCTTGCAACCGATACAGTATGTTCTATTCACTGCGGTCGGACACTATTGGGTCGTGTTACAATATTCGGTTACAAATCATTTGCATTTTGATCGGTCAAATGAATCTTTTTTCCCTGGAACATTAAGAAGTTGTTTCGTTTTAAGGTTTTGTGCAATCGATCACTTTTTCGAAAATCATTCGAACGTACACGGAAACTCGAGGACTTGCCGTATTAGTAAGTAACATTTCTCTGCGAGTATCTCGGGAACTTGTAATCTCTAACGACGCGGTGAAAAGAGAAGAATGACAACAGCTTGGGGAGCAATTGCGAAGATCAATTCGCATTGAAATCCGAGACCATCGGCGACAGGTTTAGCGTGGAGAAATTCTGCCTGCGTGCCACGCAACTTCGAATTAAGCAGCCTGTACATTCGACTGCGAACTTGACAAGGATAAAAATTGCGAGGCTGGAGCGGATCCTTCGGAGCACTTTGTCGCGGCAATATCTATCAGTCGGCGAGATAGGATGACTCGGTTGCCTTGGCGGGATCACTATCGCTTTCGCGCAATGAAAGAAACCCGCGTGCCAGTCGTCTCGCGAACGCCGACAGGACTTTCCCGGCAGCAACGTCGCTGCTCTCGTGCAACCTTGCCCGAAGTCGAAGAGAAAGCAAAAGGATATATCTCGGGCCGGTCGTCGATATCGGCCGACAGCCGGCAACGGCAGAAACATATCCCGTCGAGGACTTTATCTTCCGGCCCGCGCGGCTTGTTCGCTTCCCAGATGGACGACGTTCCATCACGGCTACCAGAAAAGTTAAGGGTTCGTCCGTGTATCCGGGCCATCGATACCATCCCCGCAAACCATCCCTCGGCACCGCGGCAGCTACGGTGGTACGTGGAAAATGGAATTTTCGAGTGTTCGTCTCGTACGTGACGCGAATTCACCCGATCACCCGCCGCGATTCTCTTGTTTCCGGGCGTGCACGCGCGTCTCCGCTCCTCTCTGCGAGAGGATGCCCGACACGTGCAAGTGAAAGGTCGGATTTCGCAGGAGGCAAACGCTCCGGAGGAAAACCGCCGATACCGAGCCGGCTCCTCTTCCTATCCTATCCCATCCTATCCTTGCCCCGTTTCTTGGACATTCCCGCGAGCCTGACAACATGATCTTCGCTGTTCTCGTTGTCGTGACTACGACACCTATTCTTCTGCCCACCTACGAAACTTTTTCGCCTCGCTTCAAACCACTTCCAATCCGCTCTTATACGTTCTATTCACTAATGGATAATGCGTTTCCTGTTCGAATAGCTTCCGATTCCAGTACTAGACTGCGGATGTTTATACAACTTTCAATTTTTATGTAGACAAGTTTGAAGAAAGTCGAATCAAATAAAATCCGAAACAAATAAAAATGTTGCTAGAGTTTCTATCAAATTTGATATTCCAGTATTTTTTTTAAATTTACACTAAGCCGTAAATATTACATTTTAGGAAGCTGTACTCCACTTTGTGGAACTCTTCGCGATGTAAAATCGATTGGAACACTTTGCAATGACTGCACGTGAGAAACTGTTCTTCGTTTCAATGCAAGATCAAAGCTATGTATGTATTTGGATAATTTTAACCTAAACTGAGATAAATAAGAATACCTGAAACGCTCTTAAAAACATCTATATCGCTATCGAGCTTTGTTCACAGCTTCTTCCCGCGAGCAAGATTCGAACACGAAAACACGAGTATACTCGTAACCGGTCAGCAATGTGTTAATAGTGTTAATAGTTTTGAAAAATCTATGGTACATGGTTAAACACTTTTTAATGGAACCTTCAATAGCAAGTGAACTAACAAGTCGCCCTTAGTAAAGTCATCTAATAGTTTCATTTAAGATTGCAGTGTAAAAGAAAATTTCAATGTTTCTTTTGGTACAGCACAATTATTGAAAATCCTATCAATAGGCTTCCGGTAGGTAAAGTGTTAAGAATAGGAAAAAGCAAATAAAAAGTCCTCCCTTCCTTTAATAATTTCATTAAGTTCCATAAGTGCACAACCATTTTTGTCTGGATTGAATTTCTTGGCACTGTAAATTCTTGTCGACCTCGTGAAATAATGATCAGAAACAGGATAAAAAAAGGTAGAAGCAGCATACGAGGATTAAAACGCGAAATTGTGCACGTTCGCCCGGTAGGCAATGGAAGAAGGAAGAACTAATGAAATGATAGTGTTCGGGTCTACAGACATTAAGATGTCTGTAGCACTCCGGCTGGCCCCTTTCGATACAGAAGTGCACCGAGGCGAGCTAATAGGGTGAATCTACTATTGCTTGCCACTCGAGTGATCAATAAGATCCCCGATAGTGACAAACCACTCTAATTCCCGTACACGTGAAAATCCGCCGACTAATTTCCATTTGCGCGACAGGCGGTCGGCGCGCGTGCAGAATCGTCCGCGAGTACTGCGGGTGCTGCGAGAGAGAGGTTGCAGATCGATAAGCGTCTGCGAGGATCTCGCCGGGCGAACAATACGTCCCGTGTTCCGGAAGTCCGACGTCAGGGCCATAAGCGCGTCGTACCAGCGAGACAAATCGAATCAGAGGCATTCCGTGTCTCTATCCGTTCCGTCTTCCCGTTTCCCTCGGTTCCGTGTCTGCGGTGCTGATGTTATCGCGGTCTTGTCGCGTCCGCTGGAAATAAATCTTTTGTGGAAGCGACGCGAAGGATCGTCGTCGACGAGGATGGAGATCGCGGGAAAAGGGAAAACCTCTCGTCGCGGCTGCCAGCTTAGTTCGAACAGAGAACAAAGAGCCGAGTAATCCTCCAAGAATTCGAAAAACTCGCAATTGCTTCTGAACTTCCTCATTCACCCGAAACTTCTAATACTTGGATCTTTCCGCCTTTGTTTCGAAATTCGGTTGAATGATAAAAGAGAAGGGAAATCTTCCGAAAGCTTGTCGAATCAAGAAATCAAAGTAATATAAATTATATATAATATTAGGTAATTTATTTGTTGCCTGTGTGTAATATTTGTACATACACAAAAAAGAAAAATACAGAAAGAAGAAAACTGGTACCTTTCTAGTGATACTACATACTTCTAAAGCACAAATTATGGTGGTAATGTAAAAAAAACAAACAAAGTGTTGAGAAAGAGAAGCATATAGTGTGACATACTGGTGGTGTTCTGAGCCAAACAGATAACTGCGGAAAAAGACATGCGAACTTAAGACACGGATCAATTCTTTTAACGAAGCAATTATTTGTCCGTCGTTTGCGATGCATCAGCGATTAATTACCCCAGCTTCTAACCGAAGAAAAACTTATTTATTATTAGTATTCGCTGAACGGTCTGTCACCTTTACTTTTCGCGATCTCTGCCTCTTACAAAAAAATTCGCACACACACATCGGCACCCGTCGAACATTCCAGATTGGAACACACTCATATGTAACTACATTCGCATGACTATCATCGAATACTCTCGAATCGCACGCACAAGTTCATGCAACAGATTGTTGTACGCTCCTACGGCTTCTATTGTAAGAAAGCACTTCTAGCTTTTATTTAGCGTAAATTGATCGCCGAGTTTTATCTATCCTCCATTTCTCTCGTACGCTTAACGAAC